>JBAMMX010000014.1:1129962-1709962 GCA_037126225.1 Dillenia turbinata
TTTTGCACAACAAGATTATATTATCATTTATAAATAAATTGGATTGGTTGGATAAGTAGAATACTAAATGATCAAATACAAAATAGTATCCAATTATCAAACTATATTTAAACTGAATTTTATATATATTTTTATCTGATAAAAGAGTATTTACTGATTAGTGTTTTTATTTTTTTCTTAAATATGATCAAATCATTCTCTATGTATATCATATTTAAGCTATAATTACTTTTTGAATGAGTGATAATCATATATGTTAAGAAAATATAAAATCTTTTGTAATTCAAATGTTTTTAACATATTTTCTCAAATTATTTTTATTGATCGATTCAAACCAAGGCTTCATGATCGAAAAATAACTTTATATTTTTATATAAAATTATTTTTTTGTTTTGATTAAGTAATATCCAAGTGCTCTAATTAATTTGTTTTGGGATTTAATTTAGAGCTGTCTTTTTTATTATTTATTTTTTTATTTTTAAAATTTAAACGTGGGATTTTAATTAAAAAATTTTAATATTTTATAATTACGAGTTTAGTGGGATAAGAAAAAAAAAAAGCAAAAGATGAATTAGTCACTCGGATTCCAAAGTCTATGCGTGGCCGGTATCTTTCACATGATTTTTAACTTGTTTTTAATCTTTCGTAAAAAATCGAATGGTTATTATTCGCCTGTAAGACTGGCTGGGGATTGTCCATCAAGCATATTATCTTGTAGAAAAATATAGGAATTTAAAAAGAAGACTTTTATTTCCTAATGTGTCAAGATCAAAGACTCACGAGACAGCTCACAAAAACAACTCCTTAAATCCTTTGGAGAGAGGATTAGAGAGAGAGGGGTTGCAATGGGGGACTTCGGATCCAAGTCCTATGCAGGAGGAGAGAGACGGGAGATGGAGAGCTATTATGGGTATGGAGGAAACAGACCCACTTCATCAAACAACCCTCGTGACCTTAGATGTTATAGTGCTACTTATTCCTATGCTTCTTCACAACCCCAACAACAAGTGAGCAAGGAGTTCAAGCTCAAAAAAGCCAAAATCACATCTGGGTCTTCATCAAAAAATTGGGTTTTTAGTGATCCTGAGTTTCAGAGAAAGAAAAGGGTTGCTAGCTATAAGGTTTATTCTGTTGAAGGCAAGGTGAAAGGGTCTTTTAGAAAGAGCTTCAGGTGGCTTAAAGATAGATACACCCAAATCGTTTATGGCTGGTGGTAAAAATTTTCCACGTTCTTTCTGGGTAATATGTTTTTGATTTGTTTTAGGTATCTTTAATGATTTTGTAATCTCTGTTTGGTAATGTTATGAATTTCTATTATTGGGCTCCTACTGAAATTTCATTAGGTGTGTGTTGGATAAGCAAATAGTGTTGGGTTGTATATTTGTTATTTATAGACTTCTTTTGATCCTTGAATTGTGTGTATTGTAAGGGAATTCTCAAAACTTCCAACTGATTTGTGAGTACTAATTTGAAATAATGGAAATTGTAATGTTCTGCCTTATATTACTGATATTTTAGAAACTTATCTTTGAATTTCTTGTGGTATTTTAGGTGCATGTCTTGATGTATTAGGCTTGATTGAAACCCTTGAAAAAGTGGGTTGTTAGCTGTAAGGTTTATGCTGTCGAAGGAAAGATAAAGAGGTCTTTGAAGAGAGGTTTAGATGGATTAAGCGTGGGTACACCCAGATGATTTATGGTTGGTGGTAAATTTTTATTTTTATTTTTGTTATGTGGTAAATTTATGGAAGCTTGATTTTCGCTTCTTCATGGGAATTTGAGCTCTGATGGATAATCATGTTAACCACGCTGCATTGTGTTTATTTGTTAGGGAATCCTGAAAAAGAACACAGACTTATCAGCACTAAATTAGACATCATGACGTTCTTCCTCAAAATGGTTATTAAAATCACATGTTGGATCTTTTTAAGAACGAATTCATGAATTGAGAACTACATTTGTCAGGATGAATCAATGTTTGATCTTACTAAAGTTAGACATCAGGTAGTTCTGCCTCTGTTTTCTTTTCTTTTTTTTTTCTTTCTTTTTTTTTGGGGGGGGGGGTTCTCAAAGAACAGAGACTTGTGAGCACTGAATTAGAAATCATGGAGTTCTGCCTCGAATTGGTTATTAAAAGCATATGTTTTTTTTTTTTAAATACATAAATATGTAGCACCGTTGGTTTCTCAGTGGTTATCAGAATAATTTGTTATAGCTATGGTGTTGGTAGTGATACTAAGATGGGGGGTATTCTTTATTACTAGTTTCTTGTTATTGTTTAGAGGTTTTGAATAAATTCTTATGATGATACAGCCAGGGAATTATTGAATGTAGATAGTGAGGACAAAGACAGAGAGAAATTTGAACAGCACATATCTGGCTATCATACTGGCAACAAGGTTCAAACCCCTGAGGACAGCCTAGCCAGAGAGATTTGCTTTGAGTGGGGGAATAGGCATTGTAGGACTTATGTGCTGTTTTATCATTCAACGGTGTTTGTAGTTCTGTCTCCTTTATTGTCTACTTTATGCAGATATCATCTGGTCTATCTCATGGCTTTACGAAAACACCAACCCCATCTTTTATGAAATTATGTCAAAGCAGTGTGTGAAATGAAAGTATTGTGCCAATGATACAACATTACTTGCTATCTATTGCTTATGTAGTAGTGTTTCTGGCATTATTTCTTTTGGGACCGAGGAGGTGGGAAAACTCTATGAGCTTTGGCTAGGGGTTCTTAAAGTCTTCTTGTACCTGAGTTCAGCTAATCTTGCACATCTCTGGCAACTGAATCGCGAACCATGTAGCACGGCATGGGGAACAACATGACACAATCATGGTGAAACGGCTATTTCTGGATATGGTCATTCCTAGAGGCTAGAAACATTACGGTTGCTATCACGTATTTAAGAACAGACAGGACTTGGGCAGGACATGGGCATTTAAAACTTACAAAATAGTGAATATGCCTCTTGAACTTGAAATGGAATTTGAAGAGAATTTGAAGAGAATTTAAAGAGAGAAGCTACCCTTTATCAGGATTTGTTAATATAAGTTACTCACGTCAAGTGAAAAGGCTCGTACGTTCAAATTAATTCCACCGTTCCGAGTAGTCTTTAATTTTGTCACCGACAGAGCAATCTGATAGTCATAATTTAACGGAAGAAAGATAGAAAGAAAATAATATAATTTGTAAAAAAGAAAACTTTAAAATTTTTAAAAATGAAATATTATTTTTAAAAAATATATTATTATTGAAGTATAACAAAATAATAAAATATTACAAGTATTTATAGGGAATACAAATTTCATAAATTAGAAAACTATAAAAACAAAAAAAATATGAAAATTAGAAAAATTAGAAAGCTAAGGTAATATGAAAATAAATAAATTTAGAAACTAGTAAAATTAAGAAAATAGAAAAATTTGAAAACTAATTAAAACCAAATTAATGGAACCCTCTTTCTTTCTTGGACCGATCTCGTATAACTCAATAATTATTTAAAATCTATTCCACATCAGTCCCTCATTTCTTAAAACAACTTGCCTAATAGTGATACTTCTGATAACTTGTAACCATATTTTCAACTCTCTCTTTTGATTTTATTGTCTAAAAACATACATTGAATACAACAAATATCAAAATAATTATTCGAATTGCTATAACTAGGTAATCATAGTCAATGTCAAATTCTTCTACCCCCCCACATATTTGTTTGAATTAGAGTGACCGTAAGCTTTACTATTTGTTGGATCAATTTTGAAACATTCAGCTTCCAAATAAGAAACATCCACATTCTTTCTAACTATGTTGCGAATTGGTTCTACGATACTGCGAACTTTTATTGTGTCACATATAACACTTAGTAGCAAGGGGGTGAATGCAAATTAGTTACGGGGTAATAACATCGAAACTTCATATGATGGATCTTCCAAATTTTTCAAAAAGCTTGTTTTCTGTCCAACCTATGTCAAGCACCATCACTTTCTTCTGTGTCTCAGTATCTAATGAAACAATGGTATTTACAGACTGTAATTGTTTTGGTAAGCCAATGTCTTCCATACCACGCAATGAGTTTGAATTTGCATATATAACAAGACTACCACTACTGGTTTGAAAGAGCTCATTCCGTTATGTATCATCTCATTTAGAGATCAACAACACCTTTTTAACCATTAGAGTCTGCACATCTTCGTTTTTTCCATTTGACTCACAGATCCCTTCTTCCTCATCAGTAGACCTTTCGTCATCCTCCCTATCATAGCCGCCTAGATGAATTTGATAGCGTTGAGGGCAATTGTTAGACTTATGCCAAACTTGTCCGCACCTGTAACACTTGTTTCTCGTTAGTTTTGAGTAAGGATTGTTGTTGGCTGGTTTCTTCGTATGTTCCTTTTCTACCATATCTTTCTTCACAGATTCAGAAGTGAATCATGTACTAACTCTTGGGCTTGCACTAGATGCCTCCCCAATGGGTTTACGGGTACCTTTATTCCCATAATATTCTCTAAACTCTATTGATTCTACTCTCTAGGGCATATTCTGGGTTTCGCTTAAAGTTAGAATGATATAACAGTCAATTTTATCATGGATTGCAGATTTCAATTCATGAATATATCTCGCTACCTGTTGACCTTCAGTCTCCATTAAATTATTTCATATTGATAGTCGCAAGAAATCTGTCGTATATTCAACTACAGATTTTTGCTCTGCACCAACGTCTAGTATTGATGGAATAAAAATTGATCATAATCTGGAAAAAAAAATATGGTCATCAACATCTTCTTCATCTTTAGCCAAAACCTTATTAGTTGTTTTCTCAAATGCCTTTGTTGGAGTTGAGTCTGTTCCCACCATGATGAAACTCCACCTTTTAATCGATATGCCACCAACTTTGCTTGTTTTTCCTCTGGAATCTCTTTAAAATCGAAAAATCTTTCAACTTCTGTTATCCAATCAAGGAAATCCTCAATATTTAAATTTTCATTGAAGGAAGGGATTTCTACCTTCAGCCGAAACTCTTCCTGTCGATATTGATGGGTTACCCTAGGGTTAGGGTTATGATCTAAAAACTCAACAACCTCCTCGTCTGAAGAATCATTTTCGTTGGTCTACACTTTACGAGATTATTGTGATAATATAGGATTGAAATGAAGTCCCTGAACGATTCTCCTGGCGCCACCTTCACGTCATAAACTGCCTTAATTTGTTCGCAACGTCTGTAATTCTGTTTCTCTCTGCTTCATTCGAATAGATAGAGTTTGAATTGCAATCGTCACGACTCGTAACTCTTTAAACATATCAGAAAGAGTACTACCTTCATCGGCTTGGTTGGTCATCGCAAGAGAAAGTTTTAACTCTGATACCACCTAACGCGAGAGAGATAAAAGGAAGACAATAGGGTTTGTAAAAGAGAAAATTCTAGAACTCTTAAAAGAAAAATATTACTCTAAAAAATATTATTATTAAAATATATCAAAATAATGAAATACTATAAGTATTTATAGGGAACCATAATGAATATGGTTATTAAAGAAAAAGATGACTTTCAGAATAAAGAAGGGCTGCAAAGGCAGGAACAAAATAAGGAACATTCTAGCTAGGCCTCTAGCAGGGAGAGGCTAAGTAGGTTTTATAAGGTAGATGATTCCAGGAAAGAAGTAGGCCGAGGAAAACAAAAAAAGAAGATTGGGTCTATCCCGATTAGGCTCAACACCATTCTCCCCAACTAGAAGCTAGACAGCCCACCATGGTCCCTCGTCCTAATTCAACTTCTCAACTTTCCTTGGTTCCAACCCAGACCGTTGGAGCTGCTTCTTCCTCAACAGGAGCTATTTCTTCCTCGACAGCAAATGTTCCAACACTGATGCTGACAGTAGCAAACCTCATTTTGAACTTGCATGGGGAGAGATTTAACGCAAATCTAGTTCATTACCCATCTTGAAAATCAGATGCTCACACCATTGAAGTTCATCCTGGATTCGATGAAGATGTGGGGGTTATGGTGAAGCTGACAAAACTGCACCCCATCAAATCTGGTAAGGAAGCTTCAGTAGCATCTCCGAGATGCCCAACTCAAACACAGTGGAGGAGCGACTCCGACAGGGCTTAGCATAACCTGGCTACGGATGGAGTAATGAAGCCGTTGTCTCGCCCACCAACCTCACTGAACAATTCATCTGTGGAGCTGCTGATTGGGGGTAATCAGGCGAGGGAAACTAACTTGGTAAGGCTTGGCAGCGAGGTGAACGATTTGTTGGTGATGAATGCTGCAGGGGATGTTAATTTGGTGGATATAGAGGGCAATGACATGATGATGGATGAGGTAAATTTGGAGTGTTAGATAGGTCTCCGTTCATACCCATTTATAAGTCACGTCAAATAAATATACTATGCTGAGATTAATAACCCACAGTGTCGTCGTACAGCAAAAGAAGTTATTAAATTGTATATTCCTGACTTTGTATGTTTGATTGAGACCAAAAGTAGTGATACTCAGTGCCTGAATTTCCTCAGACACTTAGGTTATGATCAAGAGTATATGAATATGGCATTAGGATTTAGGGGGGTCTCTGTTTAATGTGGAAGTCAAACATTTGGGGATGTTGAAATTTTATTTAGTACAAATCAATTTATTCACTGCCACGTAAGTAGGGAAAGGTCACTTAGGTTTATTACTTTCATTTACATACAGCCTCATGAAGGGAAAAAGATGGAGGCATGGTAGGATTTGGTACACTTATCTGGCTCAGTGGACAGTGCATGGTTTATATTAGGGGACTTCAATGGTATTGCTAGATTCATTGAAACAAGTAATAAGGATGCAAGGGTTACAACAAGAGCCAATCAATTTAGAAACAGGTGGGAGCTCTGTAATCTTCATGATTTTGGGGCAGTTGGAGCACCTTTCACTTGGGTAAGGAAGAGGAACGAACTAGTTGTCTTGCGTGAACAGCTGGATAGGGTTTTGGGTAATCAGTGGAGTCGACTTCGATTCCCCGAGGCTAAGGTTGTCAATCTACCACGCTTACACAAGGACCACCACCTTATTCTTCTCCACACCTGTATGGGTCATGCTCCATCTAGAGGGAGTCGTCCGTTCCGTTTTGAGGCAGTTTAGCTAAGTCACCCACAGTTTCGTTAAGAGTTTGTGATGGCGTGGAACGAAATTAATGGATCCCACTCTTTAATGCAGGCTATTCATGCCACAACATCGGCTTTGAAAATTTGGAACAAGTATTTTTGGTAACATTTGCTGTAGGAAGCGGAGGTTAGAGGCCTATTTACGTGGTATTTAAAACTCCCCTCATTACAACCATTCAGTTTTTTTGAGACGGTTGGAGAAACGGTTGTTAGGAGAATGGTATAAAATTTTGGATATGGATAAAATTTTTTGGCGCCAAAAATCCAGAGTTCAGTGGTATTGTCAAGGTGACCGTAATACAAAATTCTTTCATTTTATCACGATTATACGCAGGAATAGGAATAAGATAGTTAGACTTAAAATTGATGGGGAATAGTGCTTTGATCCGGTTAAACTCAAAGAATATGCGACCTTGTATTTTCGGGACTTGTTTGCATGCACAATGGTCAGAGCAATTCATGGCACAGATGAGCTTGTACAGAGAACTGTGGATCAAGCGGAATGCCTCTCCTTGTGCAGGCTGTTGAGGTGTTAGAGGTTAGAGATGCAGTTTTCTCGATGAAAAGTTTGAAAACTTTAGGCCCGGATGGTATTCAACCTATCTTCTATCAGAAATTTTGGGAGAAGGTACACCCAGTTATTTTATAGAGGCCTTCCAGGAAAGAGTGTTTCCTATTGAATTTCTCCAGGCCTATATTGCTTTAATCCCAAAGGTGGAATATCCAGTTAGTTTGTCTGACTTCCGACCTATCAATTTATTAAATATTAGCTATAAAATCCTAGCCAAGGTGTTGGTTCATCGTATCCGATTTATTCTTCAAAAAGTGATAGGTCCTCATTGTTTCGAGGGATATTCTCCATTCCATATGTACTTTGAGAAGCAAAAGTTGGAAAATGGTTTTGAAGATAAACCTTCGCAAAGCATACGGTTGTGTTAGTTGGACTTTTTTGAGTCAGACTTTACAGGACTTTCAATTTTCAGATTAGGTAATTCGTCTAATTATGTTTACTATTTCCCAGGCTCAGTCGACTTTGTTATGGAATGAGGAGGTGTTACCGGATTTTACATTAAAGAGAGGTTTGAGGTAGGGGAATCCCCTTTCCCGGTATTTGTTCATTTTGGTTATGGAGAAACTATCATACTTGATACAAAACAAGGTGAATCAAGGCTTTTGGCACCGTATTTGAGCCTTGCGGGGGGCCTCTTAGTATCCCACTTGTTCTTTGCTGACAATCTCATGTTATTCGCTGAGGCAAAGCCCGAAAGCTTAACTATGATTTTGGAGTGTCTACGGGACTTTGGGGACATGAGTGGGTTGGTGGTAAATCCAAGGAAGTCTAAATTATTTATCTCTCCAAGGGCTCCCCGAGCTTTGAAGCATTGTTTGGCGGATCAATGTCATTTCATGCTAACAAAGGACATAGGCAAGTATTTGGGAGTTCCCCTTATACATGGCAGAGTTCGCCAGAGCCACTATCAATATTTGCTTGAGAGGGTTCAAAATAAAATAAGTGGTTGGAAGGCACAAACATTAAGTATAGTGGGACGACGCACTCTTATTCAGGCAGTTACTTCTATGATCCCAGCGTACACTATGCAGTCAACTTGGTTATCTGAATGGTCTGCCACCAGCTTGACAGGATTCAACGTAATTTCCTTTGGGGAGACTACAAAGAGAATAGCAAGCCTCATGCTGTTAATTGGGAAAAGGTATGCCAGTTGAAGGACCGGGAGGATTAGGGATTAGAACAACCAGAGACATGAACAAATCCCATTTGGCAAAGCTTGTGTGGAAAATCATTTCTAAGGATTCAGCCTTGTGGTATGAGATCCTTCGGGATAAATACATGAGAAGTAAGAATTTTTTACACTGCCATAAGTTTTTAGGTTGCTCCCCATTATGGAGAGGGTTACTTCGAGTAAGGGAGATCATTAGAAGTGGCCTGCAGTGGAAGGTTGGTAATGGGTCGGAGATTGATTTTTAAAAAGATACTTGGGTTGGAGAGTCCCCGTTACTTAACAGATTGCCTGAGGGTGGGTATGATGTCCAAGATGGGCTAAAAGTGCAACACTTTATCACTCTTGAGAGGTTCGGGGACATCAATGGTCTCTCTAATCTACTCCCAAGGAATATTGTGGAGGAGATTACGGTCGTGCTGATTTCTCAGGATAGCACATCTCAGGATTATATTACGTGGCTGGTAACTCGAGTGAACTTTCTATGAGATCAGCCTATGATTTTATCCGCCAAGAAGGGAACTCTAATGCCTCCAACTTGAGCTATTAGAAATGGATCTGAAAATTGATATGTCAGGAATGGGTTAAGTTCATTGTTTGGCAAATAGCCCATGATAGTTTGATGACCAATAATACTCGATTTAGACGAAAGTTCACGGATGACCCATTATGTCCCCTTTGTAAGAATTGTATAAAAACAAACTCGCATCTATTTCATGACTGCTCGTTTGTACAGCAGGTTTGGGCTCAGCTCTTAAAATCTTCCTTTTTAGAAAATCTAGTTTTTACTCAGCTCCTGACTATAACATGGCTTATTAGCAACTGCAAATCCCATGCCATGCATTTGGGTAAACCACGTTCCTTATTTTTCTTGTACTCCCTATGGGCGATTTGGAAGGAGCGTGGTAGAGCAGTCTTTGATGTAATGATTTCTCTCTGGAAGGTGTGATGAGGATGGCTTGCAATTATTGAGGGAATAATGGATGGCTTTATCTCAAGATTCTAGTCACTCTCATCGCATGGGTCGGTGGATCTCTTGGTCCCCTCCCCCTTCTGGTCAATTCAAATTAAATACAGATGAGTCAGTGTTTCAAAATACGAGGCTTGCTGGATGTGGGGGGCTAGTTATATATGACTATGGTATTTGGATTCAAGATTTTATTGGGAATGTGGGAATTTCTAACCCGTTCACGGCAGAACTGTGGGGAGTTCAAGAGGTCTTACTTCTTCTCATCCGAGCTAAACTCTCGCCAGCAGTCATTGAGCTCGACTTTATGGAGCTGGTCTCGGCTTTATCAAATGAAGTAGCCTGGCATCACCCTGCCCATCACATGATTCAAGAGTGTCGTATTCTTATGGAAAAAGCAATGGTTCTATCAATTTTATTTGTGCCACTAGAGGGTAATAGCTGCGCAAATATTCTTGCTCGGATGGGTCACTCGGCCTCTGCGAGAATTCATGAGCTTTGGTCTCCATCCAGTGAGGTCTGTCATGCTTTGCATCATGATATTTGGGGGTTAGCTTGCTTTAGAAACTAGTCTTCCCGCTGCATTGTAACCACAAAGAAAAAAAAAATCAAGTATTTATAGGGAATGCAAACCCTATAAATTAGGAAACTATAAAAATTAGAAAACTAGAAAAATATGGAAAATAGAAGAATTAGAAAACTAAGGTAATATGAAAATTAAAGAAATTTATAAATTAGTAAAATTAAGAAAATAAAGAAATTTGGAAACTAATTAAAAGCAAATTAATGGATTCCATTTCTTTTATTGGATTGATCTTGCATAACCCAATAATTAACTCAATAATTATTTAAAATCTGTCTCACATCATAATTCTTGTTCCAACATGATGGTCTTGGGTTTAAATCTCACCGTAACAAAAATATATATATATTCTCTAGTTTTGTCCATATGATATCTATGTTTTTTTTACTTAATTATTAATATTTGAAAATTTGATTAATCTACTTTGAACAGTTATGAGATTCAATTTAGAAGTTAGTTCTCTTAATACATATTTTTTTTAATCTTTAAATTTATGATTTAAAAAATTTAGTATATTGTTATTAAATTTACACGATAAGTATGTTGTGATACCCATCAGGAAAACAGCCAAAACTTCTTCCGGCAATTGTTTTAATGGGCCCTTTTTTATATTACAATTAAGACTTATAGGGCTTTCAGGCCATAATAAATTCGGAGTAGAACTCTCGGCTAATTACTACGAGACTGAACTTGAATTTGACATAAAAAAGAGGACTCCATCAGGGTCAAGGTAGACATATTGTTAAGAAAATGTTGACTGTCTTGGAACCTTTAGAAAGTTGAGTGATTTCAATTTTTTTCTTTTTTTATATATACTAAGGTTTGAACTTATATCTATTTTTTTTTTTTGTTCCTAAACTTGGTCTATCATTTGATTTTTGAAACCTTACTTCGATTAATTCGAATCGAGTCGTTAAAGTCTCTCAGAAGGGATAGAGCTCTTCCCAACATATTTGTTTAATTCGAGACTCGAACTCGAAATCTCTTAAATGAAATCTAATGATTTACTTACTAAACCAATATATATTAAATTCAAACTCATATCTATCGTGAGAGAAAGAGGAGAGGTACCATTAAGTCGAAACTCGTCGACAAAGTTGAGTGATTTCTATAAAAAATGGAGCAGTGGTTTGATTGCATCCAGTGATTTTTTCATTAACCATGTTTAATGAATCCCTGTTCGTTGGTCGGGCGATTTCAGGCATCTCCAACCCCATCTTCTGTATTATTGTACTTTGAATTTATTATACCAATACATAGTTGATTAAAAAATAAAAATAAAAATGCCTCTTGAACTCTAACTTAAATATACAAACTCTTTAAAATTAAAATATATATATATATAAAAATCTTTTATCAATTATAAAAATATATAAAATTAACCTTTTGCATTATTTTGTTTATTATTATAATTAAAATTATTTAAATTTTAATTTTTATTTAAAAATTTGATGATAAAAAAATAAACTGTCTTTCTTTCTCTCCTCTTTTTTATCTCTCTTTATATATATTCAGCTAAGAAACGAATACGAAATGATACAGAAAAATGATAATTTATAAAAATATAGAAAACAAAAACGTGAACAAATGATAAAAATAAAAAACATAAGTATTTTGATGCGAATGTTAATTATTTTATGAAAATAATAAAATAGTTATATTTTATAATAAAAATATAAAATAATCGAATATATAATTATTAATTATGAAACAAATAATATAAAAATAAAAATTATAAATAAATAAATAATTCATTAAATATAAATAAGTATAAAAATATAAAATATAAACATTTTTATAAAAATGTTAACTAATTTAGCGTGTTAAAATATTTAAAAAAAACAAAAAATATTTTCAAAATGGAAAAAATAGTGTCAAGAACTTTTCGGGCATGACAAATATTCAGCTCATGAGTCATTCACATTACCTACAATTTCTAGCTTTTGAGTAATCTGAAATTGAGAGATAAAGATGTTGCATGTTGGCTTTCTTGACGCACCTGTGGCAAACTGCTGCGTTTCGTGGGGCTTAGCACTAAGAATGGCCGAAATGCCTTAGGAACTTGCGCGATTATGGGGTTTAGGGAAGTTGAGGTGAATGGGTTGGAATTCCTTCTTTAACACACGGTACCAAATTTCCCAATGCCCAAGGTTGGCTCTCTAGAGATAGTGGATGGAATAGAATTGAAGTGGAGAAAAATGGATAGGATTTGAACTTGGTTTTGTTGGGATTCACAAAGACAAGAGCCTAATCACGCAAAGATGATGTAAGTTAAGGGGTTTTTGGTCACCTTAAGCCCTAGGATAGTTTTTCACACTCGAGAAGAACTTCTGAATTTCATTTAATGAATTTGCCTGCTTACAATGGTGGAGAACAGCTTTATTTATAGGAGAGGGCTGGAAACTCAAAGGTCCCCTCATTACAATGATATTCACTCACTTTCTTAAATTGCTCCTAGTAATAAAGCATACTTAAAGTACACTTAAACACACATTAAAATACATTAATGATAGACATTCACTATTGCCTTTATTACATTAATTAACCACTAAGTGGGATAGATGAAATATCACTTTAGCACTAATTGCTTGGGCTGCCTTTCGGTGGAGTTGCTGCTATCCATGTGCGCTGCTGCACACAGCTCATGCGCTGGCTCGTGCGCTGCTGCTCACCCATCTAACCTTTGCTCTATTTCCTCGAACGTAGCCCTTGTTTTTCGAGCCAAAAGTCTCCTACTGTTGTCTCTTTGCTTGCTGGTTCGTATACGCAGATTTCCTTGGTCTCTTACTCATGCTTGCGGTGTACTAAGTCTTGGTGATGCATTGCATTGTCTTTCTTGGGTCTTGGCATAGTGGGCTGCATCTCCTCAAGAGCTGGTGTCTCTTGGCATGGAAAGCTTAGAGTCTTTTCGTGTATTGGCATTACTTGACTGGCTAATTGCTTGTGCATTAGTGCAAGTTGCTCGGGCAATGGTATATGTGTATGCGCGAACTGCTCAGGCAATGGTGCTTGTGAATGGGCGGATTGCTCGGGCAATGGTGTCTTGTCTAATGTTGATGTTGCATCATTGTTGATAGGAGAAAAAGTATCCTTACGAACCTCCTTAAGAAATATATCCGTGCGTATTTCCGAACGGGAATATGTCCTTGTGAACCTCCTTCGAAAATATGTCCATGCAAACCTTCATTAATTTTTCCCGTTCTCACCTCGCGTCTAAGTGCCGTGCGCGATCTTGAGTATTGCTCATGGTCTCGTGCGAGGTTGCAACATTCGGCCCTTCTCGAAGACTAACCTTGTCCCCAAGGTTGTAGAGTAGATCACCTTCGATGGTGGTTATAACTTCTTCCAAGCATCTACTTCCTTGTTGAGGCATTTCCGCTTTATAATTATTGTTCGAGATCTTAGCCTTTTTCCCTTGTCTTGCCTTGTGGGTTGCAGGGTGATTATATGCATATATGTCATTTCCCTTACTTCTTTTGGTTGCCACTGTTTGTTCTTGTTATGAGTTAGTGGTTCTTCATTCTTGCCTTGAGTCCATGGCCTTGAACAGTCTTCTCTTTGAATTTTCCTTGAGTTGTATTTCTTCTTTTCGAAACGGTTTCTCAAGCATACTCTCTTGCCCCGTATGAAACTTTATGGGCTCTTGTTGAGGGTCACACTCAAGCCAATTCTTCCTTCTTGCTCGAGTCCTTGGCTGCGCCCTAAAGAGAGAGAGAGAGACGTGGTTCTTTTAATGACCTTTTAAAGTTAGGAACTTCTGGGATGCGAAGAGGAAGAGGAACAGATGATGATCGATCGGAAGCGAAGAAGCCGATGAAAACTGAAGCCAACTGTTCGTATGTCAGACCAAGCAACTGGTGGCGAACGCTAGAGTGATGGCAATAATAGAAATGTTGAGTCTTCGATTATAAGTTTGGTGGAATTGAAGGTGAATAGAGAATGAAGTTGAAACAGAGATCGATCGGAGAGATTAAACAACATATGCTGAGACAAAGAAGGTGATAGTTTTTTTTTTTTTTTTTTTTTTTTTTTTTTTTTTTTAAAGAGAAAAACTGTTTTCCAAGTATAAATTTTAAGAAAGATGATTGAATTTTTTGAAATTGCTCACCTTGGACTTCTTCACAAAAGCCGTACAACGGAGTTCTTTTTTTTTTGGGGGGGAGGAAGGTTTTGGTTTTAGAAGACGGTGGGAAGAGTGAAATCTTGATTCTTTTTTTTTGGGGGGGGAACGTTAGCAAGGGTTTATAGGCTGTTATTGTTTCTTAATTAACTATTTGGATTTGAGTTTTTTTGGATACAGAAAAAATATCATTAGAAAAATTTCCCTAATAGTGAGTCTAATAATAAATTGATTCGAATTAATCAAAATGAAATTTCGAATATCAGATAGTGGTCAAGTCAAGATATCAAAAAAAGTTTAAATTTTTTTCATTTTTAATTTGTTTTTTTCTTTTAAATTATGTGCGCTTTTTGTGTTTTACCTAGAGCTCAATAAGTATTTTTGATTTTTCTATATAAAAGAATTGATGTAATTTCAATATTTTTATTAATTTTTTTTTAAACACTTGACAATATTTCATCTTTTTAACATGCAGAACAAATTACACTTCAAAAACTCTGAAATCTATTATGAAAATCCTTAAAATAATGTCTTTAGGTAATGATAATGTCACTCAGACTCACTCTACCACCTTTGTCTTTTTTAACCAAACGCGAGAGATATAAATCACAAACTTAGTAAATAAATCAAGTTATTCACACTTGGAATTAAATAAAATAAAAAAAGGAAATAGAAAATTTGTAACAAAAAGGGAATGAAGAAATGGAATATGCCCTGCCCTAGGCTTGGATTAGGATTAGGATGCAACTCTCCGACCCACCTACATAGAAATAGAATAGGAATCCCAAACATTATGTTAAATGAATTTTTTCTTTTTTATTAAACCAAAAATTTCAATTAAATAAATCATCGTAAACAAGAAAATAAAGTTTCAAGACATATATCAAAATAATACCATTAAAAAAAAATAAAATAATATAATTAAAAAATATTTTCATATAAATAATATATATCGAGTTTTTAAAACTCTATCATATTTTATATATATTAAATTTTTAAAATTTGATATATATTATATATATATTAAATTTTTAAAATTTGATATCTATCTTTAATATATTTTTTTAATAAATATTTTTTAATATATGTCAAATTTAAAAAATTTTCTATATATATATATATATTAGTTTTAAAATTATTTTCTTAATTGTATTAAAATTATTTCTTATAAACGTGTCATTTCCGTACTTCACTGTAAAATTCCACCTTTAAAACGTCGAAATACATTCTTAGTTCCGCTCATCTTTCTGCCAGAAGAGATCTCCCAACATTGAAACATTTGATTTGATTTGAGAGAGAGATGTGGGAATCGATTTGCCTCACGTTGGCAGCAACGGCCGGAAACAACATCGGCAAAGTTCTTCAGAAGAAGGGTACCATCATCCTTCCTCCCCTTTCATTCAAACTCAAGGTCCTCTCTCTCTTTCTCTCTCTCTCTCTCTCATTCCTCCCATTATTTCTTTTGATTCGTCGCCTTATATATATCTGCAATAACACCTTCCCCCCCTCCCCATGTTTGTTTCTTGTAATCGTATGGAAACCCTTAGTCTTGTGCTTTTCTTGAATTTTGTATTTTCATTTTTATTAGAAAAAAAATTAAGAAACATGAATACCATAAGAAAAGTAATAAAGCGCTTCCTTGATTTATGAAGAATATTTTGGTTATTTGCTTCGGAAACTGTATTGGGTATTTCGTGATTGTTGGACATTAGTTAAGTTTTTGGATACCCAATGTCATTTGTTGGATTTGATCTGAGTTTAACAGTCTATTATTGAATATTGGTTTGCAATTGTTTAAGAATTTGGTGATTTTATTTTGGGCGTTTGTCCAGGTGATAAGGGCATATGCCTTTAATAAAGCATGGACGATCGGTTTTCTTATGGATATATTTGGAGCTTTATTGATGCTGAGGGCTATCTCCCTCGCGCCTGTAAGTTTACCCAATGACTTCCTTGTGTGTTCTTGTAGTTGATTTAATAAATGTTTTGTCTGCCTTATATTACTTTCTTGGCATCTATAAATTTGATTGTGATTATTAGGTCATGCATGATATGTGGAGAGGGAGAAAGGTGGGGGGCTAATATGTTACCCGACCTAGCTAAGCTTTTGCTTGCATATTGACCCTTTTTATGTGCATTATTACTCCCTTTGCTATAAAACAGGATACATGCTATCATGAAATCCCATGTGCATATTTTCTTGGGATATGTTAGAGGAGCTTGAAGTGAGAACCCAGTGGCTTCCATAACTTTGTGTGATTGTCCTCATGTGTATGCCACACAAATGAATGTAAACCTTGAGCAAAGACCTGCCCCCATCTCACCAGTCACTCAACACAAAGGTGATTGAGCCTGTTACCTCTTTGTCATTATTTAGTCCATGGCTTAAACCCCATTTTTCCCTCTGCATCAAATGAGCCCCTAGTAAATAAAAAAGCCAATAATTTATCTATGGTCAAGCCACATAATAAGCATGCTAACAACCAAGAGACAATGTCTAACTTATATTTCCTCTGACTCATACAAAAGTCTTAGAATAAATGCTCTATCCTTGTGTCTTGCTTACAATGATTGCATCTGCACCATGCACACTAAAATCCTGTCCTTCCATAGAATTGTGAAGAATCATCCTTTTTTCCTTATGAAACCCTCACTTTAAAATTGTGATCTTTGGCTTTGCATTTTCCTTCGTTTTTAGCCATGTTATGAGTTAAGAAACAAACTTTCATTTTTAACCTACCTCCCTAATGTGCCTCCATTGAAATGATCCTCCAAACCCTTTTTTCTTCTTTCAATTTTTAACCGATATTTTGAAAGGTGTTTTGGGTGCACATCTAGGCACTTGAGATGCCAGCTAAATGCGCACAGGTCTTAGTTGAGGCACTGTTAAATATCTTGACATTTGCTCTTAGGCAATAAAGGTGTCACGACATATAGGTAAGCATCTCATTAGAAATTAGTTTAATTTTGATACAATAGTGTCTCAAAACATTCTTTGGTTTGAACCAATGTTACTGGATCTGTGTACCCTCGTGGGTCTAGGATTTGGTTTGCAGGACTGCATTTATTATATATTTGAAGAAATTGATGAAAAGCAATATTTTCATTATTTGCTTTAGTATTACCCACATACAAAAACATGTTAAGTATCATAATGAACGCAAACTGCCATTGCTAACTAAGCCTACCCCCACATACCACAATTGGCAAGTAAATATAATATAATCATGGGCCCATAATCATGATTACAAACCGTGATGTAGGTAATATTTCTTTCCTAGTTTCCCTTAAACATGGAAATGAATCTTCTCACAATCTTCTTGACACTAGGATTTTGAGTGTTGATATTTTGGGTGCTTTTACTTGTAAATCTTTCCTCTCATTTGATTAATCTTCCAAGAACCCTCTTTTTCATTTATATAATTTTATTTGGAAGACAAATGTTCCTGCAAAGATTAAGGATTTTATTTGGTTTGTGGTGCTTAGTAAGATTAATATCAATGATCTACTTCAAAAGAAGAGACCTTATAAATCCAGTTATGTGGTCACTTATTTTTATATTGGTATACTGCACAGGAGATGTGGAATCACCTATTTACTATGTGTTACAATCACTGGGTTTGTATTGGAGGTGTTTGCGGTTTGTTTCTCGCGAGATTAATAGTTTTTAAGGGGCAAAAGTATGCTCGCTTGCATTGAAAATGTGTTTCCTGGTATTCTTTGATGTATTTAGAGATAGTGAAATGCCAAAATCTTCATAAATCAAAACATCGATTCTTCTCTTTCATGGGATAAGATTTTTTTTATAGTTTTTTTTTTTTTTTTGGTGGCTAACGTCTTATGCGCCAAAATCTTCATAAATCAGAACATCGATTTTTCTCTTTCATTGGATTCTTTTTTTTATCCTTTTTTTGTGGCTAACGTCTTATGGATTATAAGAATTATAACTTAGATGAGTTAGGGAGGGATTGGACATGCAGTTGTCCATTAAGTAGTTATATTGTTTTTTATCCCCCTTCTGAAGATTTCTTATTCTTTGGAGTTTTTATACATTAAATTTAATGTAATTTTCTTTTTCTATAAAAAAAAAAAGCGTGTTTGTTTGAAATGCCTTATGGGCAGAGGACCAAATTTGATATGAAATAGTTTTGCTTACAAACACATTGTCATCTATGTTATGAAGAGTGAATTCATCTAAACAAACCTCAAAATTGATATATCTTAACAGCATGGAGGAGTTACTGGATCTGGGTTGGGTTGGGCTTATAGTGGTACGAAAGAATAAGCTGGGCCTAGCCCACTTCTTAGAATTTTCATGCTAGCACTCATTTGATTTAAAGAATTCTAAGCATGTTCACAAACAATGTTGAAGGTGCATTCACCACAGTGTAGATTCTCCTCTGCAAATGCAATTTCTGTTGACTTTTGAGATGGTTCTTCAGTGAAGGTGAATCTTTTGAAAAGCGAGCTTATCTAAGTCCGTAATATACAGATGCTAAATAGTGGTTCGTTGGTGTCCTTATTGGGATGTAAAGTGGGGAACCTTCTATTGTCCTATCTTAGGTTTCCTCTCAGGTTAAAATAAGGCAATTTGGGATGGTGTTGTGCAAAACTTTAAGAAAAGGCTTCCCCTCATCAAAAGCACTCTGTTCAATCTACCTGTATATTTCATGTCTCTTTTTCCTATTGCAAAAATGGAGGCTGAAAGAATTGAGAGCATCCAAAGAAGAATCTTGTGGAGAAGTAACGTGAATAGAGTAGAGAAGTTTAGTTTGGTGAAGTAGGAGGTGGCAAAGCATCCTTGAAAGAGGGGCCCTAGTCATTTGATGCCCATCTTTAACAAGCATGCAAGTCTCTATGGAGAGGTATGGTCATGGCCAGATATGACAAACCCCAAAATGGGTCAATGTCTGAGGAGGTTCTTGGTCCTTTTGGGGTGGCCATTGGAAAGGAGATTAGGAGAGGATAATATGCTTTCTGAGACAATGTGGCTTTAAGGTGGGTGATGGGGGTTTCCATTTGGCATGATGAGTGGTGTGGCTCCAGTCCTTTAAGGAGTTGCTTTGATGATCTTTTTGAGTTGGCTAATAGGAAAGATGCTTTGGTAGGTTCATTAGTCTCTTGGCATGGTCACTTTGGATTGTTAATTTTATCAGAGAAGCAATTGATTAGGAATTGGGTGTCTTCAACTTCTTTAAAGTGTTGGAGGGGTTTCAAGTGGATCTTAACAAGGAAGGCTTAGTGGTTTGGAAGGGATCATCATTAGTAACTTCTGAGGTGAAGGGTTATTACAAGGCGCTCAGAGCAAACGACATGAGAGATGGAAGGTTTTCTTTTCGTTTAATTACATTTGGAACCCATCCTCTCCTTGAAGAGTGGTTTTCGCTGCTTGGGAGGTTGCTTCAGTTAGAAGTTTTACTCAAAATAATCTGCAGAGGGATTGTCATGGAAAATAAGTGCATCTGATACAAGAATGTGTTTTGAGTTTGTAACTTGCATGCTTCTTTACTGTGGACTCATTTTTTATGTGAGAAGATTTTCTCTTTTCTGTGTGTACAATGGGTGATTTCCAGCTATGTAGAGAGTGAATTATGGTTTTGGAGTGGTGTGCTTAGTTATTAGAATCTTATGATTTATGATTTGAATTCCATGATTTTTCTTATTCTGACAAAAATAGATAGTTCGAGTAGATGAATCTCAAATATAGAAGAATTTTATGATTTGCGATTTGAATTGTACAATTCAATTCCATTCAAATAGAAATATATTTGATTTTTATGATCCTGTTTGCTGGTCAAATATGGAATCCAATGATCAGTAGATCACTGAATATGAATATCGTTGTCTTCCAAATGATAACTCATGGATGGACACCCATGGATGCTTCAATGATGATGAAGGAGCTCCTAGCTAAAAAAGAAAGAGAGGTATAATTGATAATTTAGTTTGATAATTATATAATTCATGATCGAATTTTTTTTTTTAAATACATTTCTTTTTACTTTCGTTTTTTTCGGTCCAAGAAACTTGAATGACAATAGAAAAGGAAAACCAAAAGTGACTGAAAATGAAGATATAGAAGTGTTGAAGATGGCAATGAGGAAGAAGAAGCAGAAGAAGAATATTGTTTTGTTAGAAGATGATGCTAGAAATGGTGATAGCAGTATTGATCTTGAGGAGAATTGATGATTTTAATAAAGCTTGAAGATTTAGTATTTTGATTAACTAAATATTAGTTTTTGAGTTTATGACATGATTTTTAAGGTATTAGGCATCATGAACAATGCCCTGAATCTTTTAAATTTTTAAACTTTGGAGTATTTTGGATCTTAGAACTTAGATCAAGTTACTACTTGTTTGTACTTATCTGAACCTAAAATTTGGATCATCTTATTTTATTTATTATAAATACTATATATTTTAATACATTATGTATGTATGTTCTCAAAGTTACCTATATATATGTAACTTAGATCAAGTTACTACTTGTTTGTACTTATCTGAACCTAAAATTTGGATCATCTTATTTTATTTATTATAAATACTATATATTTTAATACATTATGTATGTATGTTCTCAAAGTTACCTATATATATGTATATAATTCATTATGTATGTGTATATATATATCTATATATATGTATATATATAATGTTGAATTTTACGATTCACAATTCAGAAATAAGCTTTTCACTTCATGATTCAAATATCGATTTGATAACCATGGTGGTGTGAGAGTTTGTTCAATGAGGAGGAGAGTCTTCAAATTTAAGGATTTTTGAGGGGGTGAAGAAACCCTTTGATGAATTTCATTCAGAATTTTTGAAGTGTTTGTGCTTAACTTTCCTTTTTTCTGATTTAAAAAAAGTGACAATTTAAATAGAGTGCATTGAAAATCTAATTCATTGTTCATTTCTTGGGCCTACAAAAAGCTCTCTTAAGTTATACCCTCCTTAGCCTTCATAACTATTTTGCCAAGAACCTTAACTACTGCAAACTAAAAAGCCAGTAGTTTTCAAACATGTTCATAGAATAGAACTATGAAATTGTGATGGTTGATGTGCCTCTAATTCATCAGGAATTAGAATCATGTTAACTTTGCTATAGGACACCACTATTACTGGTGCACTGTAAGCCTCAATTATAATATTATTAGGTTCAAAATGCATCCCTCTTTGATATCTCTCCTAATTTTCCTAAATATGGATAAACTCTGATGTCTCTATAGAAGTGTGAGTTTCATGAACTTGATTAAATTTGCAAATCATATTTCTTGTTGTAATTCTTATTCTTTGTGTTGGCAATTTACTCTTTAGAAATTTTCTTGTTCTGATGCATACAACTGACGAGGTACCTTACTAGTGAATTCGCTTGAATGAATCTGATATAAAAGATCCTTGTTTGTCCATCTTTCTGTCTCTCATTCTCTCTCTGATTAAAGAGCATGATAAGTAATACCCAGCTTATAAAACAGAGTAGCAGCTGCATAAAAATCTAAGTAGTCATCAGATGCAATAACACTTCTAGTTTTGTTCCAGTTGCATTTTGTTGATGATGTTAGCATTCTTCAGGTATCAGTCATTCAACCAGTTTCTGGGTGTGGACTTGCTATTCTTTCTGTATTCTCCCATTTTTACTTAAAGGAGATTATGAATGCTGTTGACTGGATTGGAATTGTCTTGGCTGGCATTGGCACAATAGGTAATGTAAGTTCATAAATTTTTTTGCTTGATCTGTATCCTACATTGTAAAGTTCCTGATTTTTTTTCTTGTAGAAAATTATGACTTGTTAGAAGAAGGAACTCATATATTGGAGGTTTGTGCATGTCTATGTAGTCAAAGAAGATAACTAGACCCTCCTAAGAACATTTAAAAGTACTAATATGGAAGAAAGGAAATACCTTGCTCTTTTCTTTACAATCAGAACTATAAGACCAGAAGGGCTGGCCTTCATGAGCAGCTTCTCAGTAATGCAAAACACCAGTTTCCCAACTAAAAATAATATATGTGACTGGACAACTTAACTGACAATTAGATATAATTGGTTGATGAATGAACCAACATAGGAGTCATAAACTTATTCTCTGACATTTTTTTTTTTCTTTTTGCATGGAATCATTTAGACCGTGGGTTTTTATTCTTTTCAGGAGTTGGTGCTGGAGGGGAGGAGCAAACGGCTTCTTCAATATCTCTTTTTCACCTGCCATGGCTCGCATTCATTGTTTCCATCTTGTTTGTAGGTATCCTTTCTTGTGCACCATCTGATATTTGCAATTCTGTTGTTTTGTTCTTGAGTACTATGTATGTTGCCTCCTGGTGAAAATTGTCCTCCAGTTTTGACGTGTTGTTGCCAAGTGTATCTCCTTTGTGTTTGATGTTGGTGCAAAAGAAGATGAAATTTGTAGTGAAGTCCTTATCAAACCTTGTGTTTTTGTGACTAGACTTAAATATCAAGCATTAGGTTTTGTTCTAAAGGAACCTAAGTTATATCAACCAGAAAGGAACTGGTTGATTGCTACATTTCTGGGCCAAAAGTCTTGGAATTGATGCCCCATAATGGCCTCCCGTAACCTTATCTTGCAACAACATATAATGAACCAAACAAGACATATCCAGATTGGGCATGCCTTTTAATTGAGCTAAATTGAAAAAGTGGATCCATTTAACCTTCTCCAGCTAATTTGGATTGAGGCTTACTTTAGTTGAGTTGTACATAAAGTACATGCAAAAGGCTAATTGTTCTTATTAAACTCCTCATTTTGGTGGTGCACTGGCTTGCCTCATCATCCTTGATAAGTGGGAAGGTGTAGTGGCCCTTGACTAATTCACAAAAGTCTAAGCTGATGGTATGTGCTTGCATAGTTGTTGTGCTGGGATGTTGGCATTGGTACTAAATTTAGTATGAATGAGTTAGGCTAATGAGTGGCAATCATATTTAGGCAAAATAAGCATCTAGTTACACTTTGCTTTTCCTTGAGATTGCTAGGGAGAAGCATCTTCAGAGGATTTTAAGCAGGAATCTGTGATGTGAAGATTTTTCTTCCTCTTGGCATGATAATGCAACACAATGGGATCTTGATGGACTTGCTGTCAACTAAAATATTTTGCAATAGTTAACATGCATTGGCCATATTAGCATGCAAGAGTTAGCAGCCTTCCTGCTTTTTGGTGTTTCTTATAAATATTTTGCTATATGGAATACAGTTCAAAAATGGTTCCATAGAGGTTGGCCAGTTGAAAGAGCATGGGTGGTATTGTGACTTTGATGAAGATGTCCTGTATTTCTGTAACACATATAGAAATGACAGTTTCTATCATGTTCAAATTGGATGTATTTTTTATACATGACATAATACTATGCTTTGTGTCGCATCATATCCCTTGTTTGTGTTTGTGTTTAATAAAGATAATTGTATTCAGTACTTGCACTTTTTGCTTATCCCTTTTGACTACCCTCTGAACAGTCATTTCTATGTTGGAAAAGCTTACTAGGGATTCATTTTGGAAGACCTGGCTGAGGAGCACAAGTTCATCTTGTGAACTGGGAGATGGTTATGGATTTGGTTTGTAATAAGTTAACATGCTCAAGTATGCCAATGTCTTCATATGTGACAAAGGGAGATATATGTAATAATGCGGGAAAAATGGTTGTGATGATTATTTTTTTCTGCACCATGTAATTTATTGTTGGGGACCCAAAGATGCAAGGATGATGGTACCATTTATTTGAGCTCATTCTCTTTGAGGGCAGTCTATAACTGCTTCCATGCGGATGAAATGACCTGTGATCTGAAGCCATGTTGCTTCTTTGACTTTGCCAAACCCCTTGTCCGCCCCCCCCCCAAAACAAAAAGGAAAAAAAAAAAAAAAGAAAGCTCCATAGAAACTTCATTGTTCTCAAAGCCTTGACCAGCTTGTGCTTTACAATATGCTGAACCTTGCCATTTCATCACTGCCCCTCTTGTGCATTTCCAGTGGATTAGGAATGGTTTGTATTACTGCAAAAAATCCTCCAAAAGGCATGTCAAGATTTATGATGTAAATTGGAAGTCCTTCATATTTACATGTGACGTCTCACAAAACTTTGTAGTAATCATATGAAACCATTGTAGCCTCATTGTATCTTCCATCCCTAAATGCCTATGCCCCTTCTTCCAAGAAGTAATATAATGGTACAATTTCTTGTGTAGCATTTTATTTTGGTGAAGGTAGCTATGATGGATGGGAAGCATTTCAAATGCTGATAATTTCTAAACATGGTTTTACTTGGTACGCTCATTTTGTAGCCTTAGCAGCATTTGATGCCTGCAATCTGTGGTCTTGAAATCTCACTGCAGATCCATATGCATTAGATTTCATGTTTCAGCTTGATGATAGATGTGATGTGGGGGTTCTATGTAATTAAAAATAGAATTAAGAAAATACGTTGTTAAGAGCACAGCAGGGCACTAATATCAGATACGGTGTAATTAGATACTGTAGAGTGGTTACCCTTGTTTTGTTGTTGGCATTATTGGTACATTTATCTTTCTTTCTAATGATCCTTTCCTTCCTCATGACATTTGTGAGTTATGGATTTGTGGAACTTGCAGTAATTCATTGTTATCACCCTATTCTAGACTACCTGTAACAAGTAATGCATTTGTTGGGGGGGATCCTTTTTGACAAAAATTGTTATGGTAGGAGAGGTTTGGGATAAATGTCTTAGTTGAGCAGTTCTTTCACTTAAATAAGTTTTTGAATAGGAGTACTTTTTTCTTTAGAACATTTAATGAACATTTCTTTGGGAAGAACTTTTAATCCATGAAGAACTTTTTTTTTTTTTTTTTTCTGAAAATATTTCTCTTTTTGATATTTCCCAAGCATCCCTTTTGTAGGGCGTTTCATGGCTATGTGCTGCCATTTTGGTGAAAACAATGTAGAACTATTGAACAATGTGAGTTTCTTAGGCTTGACAGATTTCCTGGTATTGTAGATTCTCCTTAACGGATGGCTTCGTATCTACAGACGTCACAGAAGAGAACAGGAGATGGTTTGTTGCATTGTTGAATGTTACTAGTTATTTGATCAGTTATGGTCAACTAGAACTTCTTGAGTTGAATGGTAATTATGACATTCTTTTCCTTGCAGATGCAGTCTGATGTTGTTGAAGAGATCATTTATGGCTTGGAATCTGGCATCCTGTTTGGGTATTGTTCCTGTGAAAACTTTGCATTTCTATTTTCCTTTTTAGCATAAAAATGTTCTGTCATTTTCAAGGTGTTAAAAGCCAAGGTTCATGTCTATGAGCCTCAGAATTTTTTACAGTGGATCCTTTCTTTTTGTGTGTGTTTGGGTGTGGGGGGGGGGATGTACTGGGGTCATGTCAAACATACTACAAGATTGTAGCAAAAACAGCATGTGGTTAGTAGATCACTTGATTGAAAAGTAAACTGTCTGAGATTACTGTTTTGCTTATAGTGCCGGTAAATGTTGACTAACAATGCTTGTAGATATAAATTGTGTGGATTTCAAAAATTTTGACATTCTTTTGCCTTGATTTGGAATCTTCACTTTGAGGTGCAGTTCTGTTGTCATGGTTCATTTTAGTTTACTTTATGTTTATTCCACTTGACTACTCTCTTTTGAGTTTGCGTAATGACATTGTCTCTCTTAGTGTCAGTTATCTGAAGAGGAAAAATAGTGATGACACATTGTGGTAGAACCAGAAGAGAATGTATTGGAGAAGCACCAAGGGATGAGCCTTAAACAACCTAAAGAAAAAGCAGGGAATTTATGAAATTATCAAAATCAACTTCAGGGACAACTAAACTAAGAAGATAACAAAAAGAATAGTCATAAGGAAAAACTCGGCAAACCTGGAAAGAACCAAAACTCCTGTATTTCTTTTCCAATAGAAAAATATCTTCCCTTCTTACTGTACAATACCTCATACTCTCCAAGTGTATAAGTTGGAATGCATATTTTTAGCAGGCACTTAGCAAAATATGAAGCATAGAAAACACCATTGAAATAAGTACCCTATTCAAGAACAATGCAATGACAAACGTCATACTGTCTCAAGGTCTTTCTTATGAAGAGGGAATCTATACGAGGCTCATCCCTCTTCTCTTTAGATTGTCTTCTATCTAGATTCTACAGGAGCCTACAAAGCAATGAATACCCTTGCGGGAAGCAAGCCTTCCACAGAGCATTTGAACTGCTGCTCCATCTGAAGCAACCATTTCACAGATCACCATGGTGAAATCCTCAATCTAAAAGCCCTGAGGTGTCCCCATTCTACTTGACGAAGTAATGGGGCACTGTGTTCCCTGCAATAACCTTGTACGGGGCGAAAAAAATTCATTTCCATTTCAGCTTAGTGTGCAGTTATATTTAGAGTCATGTATGTTATTAGGTGACAACGTTGGACTTGTTGAATGCTTATCTGAAAAATGAAACTTCTTTTTCTTGAATTTTTTTCCATCTGAAATGAAGAGGGTACTTGTTAGGATATATTTGTTTATTTCAGGGAAGAACAGTGGTTTGACTTGTTACTTCCTGCATTAGCTACCAATTTGTGAATTTTTGGTACTATTTTTTAGCCTACGAGATATTGTAAAATTGGTGGCTGTGGTTCAAATTGTTATATAAGCTCAAATAGTTGTATGTTTGATAGTGATTTCAGTACATTAGCTCTTATTTTTTTCTTCTGTCTCTAGATTGGACTATTCTAATGCAAATCTAACTGCAGGGTGGCATCTGTGGTATCCAAGATGGGATTTGTTTTCATTGAACAGGGCTTCTCCAAAATGCTGATTCCCATATGCATTTCAATCAGTATGTGCTGCAGTGGTTCAGGATTTTATTACCAGGTAAGTTCAAAATGTGACTTGTCCGGCATATCAACTCACTTTATGTACCTCTATTTTTGTTAGGCCTAATTCTGTTTTGCAAATTTCCATCTTGAGACCCAGACTGCAAGCAGGTGACTTGCATAAGCATAATGATGATTAAATTGCATTTCATCTCAATCAAGGTTGCTGTTCTCAGAATAACTTTTTATCACTCATTCCATTATGAAGCCCTGATGTGCTTAAAATGCAAAATTTCTCGTGAAGGACGCTGGTGTTTTCAGAAAATGCATACTAAATTACCATTCATCATCGCTTTGTTGTTGCTTTTCTTTCTTGCAACCAATATATATGTAAGGTACCTAAACCTTAGGCGGGTGTAGATGATTTTTTAATATAATGATCTCAATACTCTTTTGGGAAGCAACAACAAATAGAAGCATTAGTTTCACGAATTTGATAGAAGAGATCCTATTTTTACTTATTATCAAAAAGTTCTTCCCTCAGTATTTTGCATATAGACTCAATAAACATCATAAGAGATTTCCTTTCCAGATATTTTCCTGAACTTGACCCTTTTTCTTGAAATTTGTACATAGTGCTCCATATAGGACCTGATTAAGCTGGCCTCTAGCAATTCCCTTTACTTCAGTAAGTACATTGAGTAGCTCTGAGTGGAAGAAAATGGCGTACCTGTAATACTTAAGGGAATCCTAAACAGATAGATGTATGTGTTTAGATGAGAAATGTGTTTACTTGCATAAGACTGAGTTGATCGATTCTCCAATTAATGCCATTTTTCCATAACACAGCTTGGTGTTTTTGCTTTTGAAGTTTGGTTGCTCAGCATCATTTTCTTCTCACTTGTTCTGCAACACCTTGATTCTGTTTGCTTTGGAAACAGACTCGGGGTTTAAAGCATGGGAGGGCAATTGTGGTATCTACCTGTGCAGCTGTAGCATCGATTGTGACTGGGGTACTCGCAGGAATGATTGCCCTGGGTGAACATTTGCCATCAGCTCCAACTTCTCGTCTTTTGCTATTGTTGGGCTGGTATGTTATTCCCATATTAATAATTTCTTATAAAGTTTTCATAACAGGTACTTGCAAATTGATTGGGTTCAGATACTTGATAACACTCGTCGAATATTATTAACCACTCAGACATCCAATTGCAGGCTATTAATAATAGTAGGTGTTATCATGTTGGTAAGTTCAAAACGGCTGCTCAGATTCCTTCCGAGGTCACTGCAACATCCTGCACAAAACAATGCCAGCCTGAGGCGATCTGGATCGATGCGGGCAAAGGATTTGAGCCCAAGTGCAGTTATCCAAGCGGCTACATTACATCATCTATTATCACATTCTTCTAAGGAGAAGGCCTAAACAAAATTCTTATTTAAACATTCTGAAAGTTCGCACTGTACATGCATATAGACTTGGGGGCGATTTCCCCCTAGTTCTCTCAATTATGCATTTTTGTGATTTTCATGTAACATAAATACGGGGTTTTGATCTTCTCAATTGACTTGTCCTGGAGTGTACAGTAGCCAATTGGCTTATAGTGAAGTATTTGAAATATTCTTTTTTTTTTTGCCCCTTCCACTTTATCTGTCTATCATGTTTCTTGCCTAGCCAATTGCCAAGGAAAAATTCAAGAAGACTCGGCTCTTAAGGCAGTGGTAGAATAACTTAGCTTTAGACGGTTTAGACATATTCAGAGAATCTCTTCTGATGCCCATGTCCAAAGAAATGATATATGAAGGTGCTCTGTGAACTATAGGAAAGCTGTAAGAAAACTTTTGGAGTGTTGAATCCAATATGCTGACTTTGAGTTGGTGGGATAATCTGATATATCTACCGTTCCCATTGGTATCCCCATGGGTATCAATGCCAATAGATATGTTGACTACTCGACGGATGGTTATTTTGGATGGTGAGAATGATACTCATGAGGATGATGATTATTGAATGATTTTTTTTTTTTTGGGGGGGGGGGGGAATAGTCAAGATTTGTGCTACCTCAATCCATCGATTCTCAGTTTGCGAGTAACCACACATGCCAGACCTCATGTAGAGGGAAACTTAACTCTTATCAGTTGTTTATCCCATATGATGTATTTGCAGGTGCAACTGGTTGTGTGATGCATTTTTTGGTCTTGTGTTTAAGGTTACTGAAGGAAAGATGTGTGGCAAATCCCATTAAACTTCATTTTTTGCTTTATGAGGTTGTTCAAGAGACTGAAATAATAGCAGATGCAAAAAACAAATGCATCCAAGACTTTGTTTAAGAGATACGAGTGTCCAACCATTAGACCAATTAGACATTGTTACAACAAATACATTATCATTAAACTAACATAATAGATTTTTTTTTTTTTTGTGCTCTTGCTTAAAGCCATCACTCAGGGTTTTGTCACTCAGGGTTTTGTCCCGATTAATCTGGGCCAATCCACAGTTAGGCCCAATGACAGGGAGGGATCTTCCATTGTTGGTTTTTCCGTTCCCGTTCCCATACCAATGGTTAAGAAGTCATGCCATCTCCCACTGAGCTAACTAATATTGGTATTAGTATTAACATAATAGATACAAAAGTAGATGATAAAACAATTTAATTCATTTGTAAATTCTAATGTAAGTTTGGTTTTGTCCATGTACCACTGTTAATGAATGAACAAGGGCCTGTTTAAAATCTGAAATAGATTAATTATGGCTACTTCTGGTTTAAAATGTAATGATTTGAATGATCTTGCTTTCACGAGAAAAAATCATTGAATTTCTTAAGTATTTTTATTGACAAGCACATCTTGCCATTCTCATTGGACAATCTGATAATAGATTATGTTTAACACCAAGAAAAAGGGATACTGAAAAAGTAGAATGTACTCTTTTACTATATTCTTGAAGATTTGCTTTCCCACTTTAACCTCTGCCAAATGCTGAGCAAGTAGCAAAATACCAATTAAAAAGACAAAATTATCAGGACAATGACAGCAATGAAAAAGACTTTAGGTGAGAAACAGGATTTCAATTTGCATTGATTCCCAAAAGCAGAAAAAAAAGAGCTGCATAGGATGGACCCCTTTGTTCTGCAAGTGCAATCAATTCATGATGTGCGAGGTAAACAACTAAGTGGCTTTTCAAATGGCTGCACCCATGATGGAAATGGAGAGGAAGGGAAGGTCTGAAAGGGGGGCCCTTCAATTATTACCTGCCCAAAAAGCAAAAAATAATATAAAAATAATAAATATGTCAGCAATTTTAGAGCATGATAATAGGCGCACATCTTGACAAAAAATGGGGCTCAGAGCCAAATCACCGTTACAAAAGCTTCCCTTGTTTTTTTTTAATACTATACTAACCGGTATCTGAAATTATATTCTAACTAATCGGATTCGAGTATTTTTCGATCTCATTTTAAAAGACTTCTCCCAACGAAATTTTTTCTATTTCCAAGTTTTGAACATGAGACTTGAATAAGAGATCAAATACCCTTATCCACTAAGTCAATTATCCTTTGGTAAACGAAGATTTTTTATGAAACTTAGAACTAAGTCTAGCTCAATATGTATAAACAGTGTGCAGCAAAAATGGTTGCTTCCCCACACTGAAGGGTTACTCTTGGTCCATATCATAGCATACTTTTTTCCTTAATCTTTTTCTTTTTGGTACATGAAATGTGACATGTTGTGGTCCTTAGGTGTCATTCCCCTTAGGATCCCCAGCCTCTTAAAAACCCCCCCGTGTGAGTTGCAGTTGGCATTCCCTTCCAGTGAGGCCAACTCGCCTAACAAAGCAAAAAGAATCGAAATGAATTTCCCCAGTGTGACTGGTCCGTTAGGTTTGGAAGATTCAGGATAAAATGGGTATGCAGTGTAACTAGTGTATCCCAGGTATAATGGAAGAAAGGATGTATTTACTTCACCAGAATTTTCAAGTTCATGGAAGGAAACCATCGGAGAGAGTGAGACCTGCTTCTAAGAGGATAAACTTACCCATGTACACTTTCTCTAAATGGACCTAGAGAGAGGAGAGCTCAATTAGCCAAAGTCCAGGCAAATCCATCGATCTTTGTCACCAAGGCACAGCCAAACATAAGTTTCTCCACATACGCATCCGGTCACAAACCACTCATTCTCATTCCCTAGACTTTCTAGACTACGGGAACGGGCATGACCATGCTAAGGAGTCATATACTAAAATAAAAAGACTGGGACAAATGCAAAACCTTTGCAACTATTAGTCCAGGTCCCAAGTAAAAATACGTTCACTGTAAGCATATTGGAAGTCCAAAAATGTGGCATAAAAAGTAGAAACGAAAGCTGAGAAATTTGCAGGGGCAATGATGAAACACAAAAGCTATCTTCATTATTTAACTTCTCATAGTCAGGTGAGAAAAGACAACACTGTGTCTTTTAGTTTTGTGCTCCAATAGTGCCTTTCCTTCACCCCATTGTGGAATGTCAGGAATTAGATCCTCATCGAAGCTCTTTTGCATCGCGGCTGCTGAGTGGCTCTCTCATGGCATCTCAAGGGTCATAATAAGTTGCTCCTGAGCTCTAGCCACGGGGTTTCTAATGACCACCTTCTAGTGCAAGACTGTGTGCAAGCATCTTGTGAAGATAATCCTATGATCAGCCTCCACTTGTGGAGCACTCTGAATTGAGCTCTTACATGTTGCATACTCATTTGCGAACATGACCTCACAACCCCTCTTCCCAACATCGTTTTGGATTCACAACCATGAAGGGAGAAGGAAATGGCAATGAAGGAAACAAAGAGAAACAGAAACCTCAGATATGACCCCACCCTTATAAAGTGGCATTAAGCTACTGGCTTCTTTTCATGGGATTTGAAAGCTAATTAATTATCTTAGAAAGCACAATATAAGAAAAGACAATAGTTGTGAAATTTTGGCTCCTCAAAACTGCAAGATACATAGCATCTTCATGAATGAAACCCTGGCATTTTCAAATCACCTATATATACTCCCATTTTCATAAACCAAGTGGAATGGGAAGATTAAAACATGCAAAACTGGACTACCTTGCTAGGCACTAGAAGATTGTTAACAACTCTTAGCACTTCAAACCCTCTTCACAAGTGGTAACAACCAGATAAGACCACTAAGCAGTGACCTGATTGGCCATTCTATTATGATGCAAATTTTGTTGTAAAACAGCAAGGATAGTCCTAAAAAAATTCAAATTGAAAATGATAACCAAATGTACATAACAATGACACGTTGTGGCCCCATTTCAAAAGATTCTCGTACACTAAACAACAATGATGAATCACATCATGAATCATTTAGAAGAAAACCTACCGGCAGTAACAATTCAACCAGTAATTTTACTATCTTGGATAATTAGCCAGCTGCTCCATCTGTCGGCTCCCATGGGAAGCTACAAGTTCGTGAGAAGGGGTGTATTGCTGCAAATTTAAGAAAATCATTTCAGTGAAAGAAAAACAATTTTATGACTCAAAATGGCATGAAATAGTGAGAACTTAACTTCTATGAAGGGAAGCAAATATATTAGACTCAGGGTACCATCGCAGATGAGGGCCAAATTTTATGTATCTATTCCATTTTTCATCCAACAAAATACTAAAGCTTTCTTCTCACTTGACCTGAAAAGCAAATCATAAGAGATAAGCTTGTGGCTGATTATTACCTCCATCTTTTCTAATAGCTCTTTGGCTGTTGGAGCAGAGACAACTATATGTCGAGCACTTGGCTTGATGAACCCTTCTTCAACACCATTGTCAAACAAGGCAAGCAAAGACTTGTAATACCCATCAACATTAAGGAGACCAACCTACAAATAAAATACCCAATTCAACGTTTTATAGCAAGTTCATGTATTCTAAATTACCCAGTATACACTAGTGATTACCGTCTTTTTGTGGATTCCAAGTTGTGACCACGTTATCATCTCCAACAGCTCTTCCATGGTTCCATATCCTCCTAAAAGAAATTCAAAGAAACACTAGCAATAAGTACATTTAATGACACTAAGCCCTAAGGATTCAATGAGTGAAACTTTAAGGAAAGTACCAGGAAGTGCAATAAAGGCATCAGCTTCTCGCGCCATTATGGCCTTACGCTCATGCATATCTGTAACAATCTTTACTTCTCCAACCGTTTGGCCAGATATCTGCGAATCTTAGTCAAAAAGATATATAGGCCAAATTCTGTTTACCAAGATTTTACAATCATTCTAAAAGTAATAGGCGCACAGAACATAAATTTACATATGATTAAAAGAGCAACAGAAACTGCAGCAAGAAAATTATATATCATCAAATAGTAAGAGCCAACCAAGTGAGCGTTCCCTATGGCGAACAAGCCAATACTTCCTGTTGCATACTTAAAAAGAGTTTCAAAACTTGGGCAGATTGACCAAAAAGGAAAAAGAAAAAGGATACCTCATAAGGCATGAGAGCTCTTGGAATGACCCTGCATGTGAAGAACAACCAAGAACTCAACAAGATCGGCTAATGTGCCCAAGAACCCACCCTCACATGCATTCAAGAACAAGATTGTGAATTAAATGTACAAAAAGGCACAACTCTTCAAAACATGATGACAGATTACCCAAGGACATGGCAACCACCATCGAACACCCTTTGGGAAATCAAGCCCATCAACCCAACACTCCCTCCTCCATAAACCAAGTCTATCTTCCTCCTCACCTGCAAATTCAATCACACACTTTCATAATAGCAGAAAAACCCCACTAAATATCATCGAAAAAACGCACAAACCATTACTATTCATTTATAGGAATTCAAAAAACAGACACCCATCAATACAAACCATTATATGACCCAATTGGCAATCCCAAAACCCAGTTTCAGATGAACTCAAAATCCAAAGAAGTGTTCATTTTTCAATGAAATATACAAAAACCCACAAAAGGTTTCACTGAAGAAAACACGAAAGTAACCAAAACCAAGACTCGAAAAGCAAACCAATTCATTGCCCAAGTCAATAGCAGCATCACTGAAAACCTTTCTGCGACCAGAGTTGCTTCCGCAGAACACACAAACCCTCTCGAATTTACTACTTCTACTTGAACCTTCCATTAAAAAAAATTCTTCTTTTTAGTTTTAAAAGTCAAAACCAATTATTATGATTGAACGGAGTAATCAGAGAACCCAGAAGAACCCAAACGACAAAAAGAAAAAGAGAAGCGAAATACATAGCAAACACTTCGGAACCAAAAAACATCAAAAGTGACCCGCAAGAAAAAATGAAAAGGGCTCTTTCCATATATATATTGGATGAGGAAAAACATACGAAGCCCTCATTCCCATCATTTTCTTTCTAATCCAACGTCTCTCTGTCAATATTTGAACAAAAGATTTTTACAACTTACATATCTTAACATAATTATATATATAAATAATAATATCAAAATAAATTAATTAATGAGATGACTTTGCTCTAGTCAAACCAAATTACCAAAAAAATAAACAAATGAAGATAACCTAAAAGGAACACGATAACAGACAATCAACCATTTTTTTTTTCTTTTTATCATCGTCCACTCCCATTGATCCGAATTGGACTTAGTCCACTGCTGGAAAGGAGTCCAATTATGGGCCATATGCCTTGATCATTTCCTTTTTGAGAAATAATACTTTTTACAATAATTTTTTTTTATAATTAAAATAAAAAATTACAAAATAATACAATTTTATTATTAAAAAATTTTACCCCAATTTTTTTTAACAAATGGCAAATTTTGTGCAATTCCTTTTTTTTTTTTTTTTTTGAGTTCAAATAAAATAAAGCTCCCTGATAATTCTGGTCAAAAGCCCTTTCTTGCAAACCTTGGGGGGAAGTGGAAAGGAAAAGCGTGGACCAACTCTTTTTAGCATTACTAGGGTTTATTTTGAGAGTACCATGAAATAAAACTATTCTTATATTGGTGTATGTGCTTCTAAATATCAAATTATAAACCTCAAACATATCTGTAAATAAAGCTTTAAATTCGGATAATATTAATTTATAACTAATTTTTAATGAGAATTTTTAAAGTTGTTTCATGGAGCTGGTATGCAACAACCTTGGATAAATAGAAGATATAATGTTTTTTTTTTTTTTGGTATTTGAATATGGATATTGGGAATCCGATCAATCCAATTAATCTAGTTTGAACAGTTGTAAGATCCAATTAGGGATTGACTCTCTTGACATCTATTTTTTTATTCTCAAATTTGAAATATTATTTAAGAGAATTTAGTGATCTATCATTAGATACCACTAAACCCACGTATTATCTGCGGAAGATAGAAAGTTATCAAGCTGGATATTATCACTTTTGTGATTCAAGTTAAAATTTTAGTGGGTCAATCCAATCTTAAAGAAAAAGATAGAGTTAACAAAAAAAAAAAAAAAAAAAGAGGTTTTTTTAAGAATTAATTGATGACTATCTTCCAATAAAGCTCACTAATCAAGGAAAGGAGGTTAGAATCTCAATCACGATTAATATAGAGCCCTCTACCCTTATTAGAAAAGGGGTATATGTTTTTAGCATTTTGAGAAATGTTTTTTATCTTAAAAGTTTTGCCTTTGTGTATTTATATGGAATGGATCGAATTAAATCACTTGATTCTGATATACTTTATTTGTGTTATTTTTTATTAATTAAATGTACTCGAAATCAAGTAGGTTAAAATAATTATTTTGTAATGAGTTGTGCTCATTAGGTGCAACTATTTTTTTTCACTCACCTATATTTTGATTATTTAATTCAATTAAAAACATGCAACGAGGTCTTTTCCTTTTTCTGTGTTAAAAGATTAAATAAAAAAAGAGATCCTTATAACTATTTTTCTGAATATTATATTGAAAACCCCAATTTAGTATAGGATATTCAATTTGAATCACATTAATTTTCATTTAAAATTATCTATTCTGTTAAACTTTAAATCTAATACACTATCAACTAGTTGTGTCCTCCGTAAGTATTGGATTCGAGTTATAAAAATAGAAAAATAGGATTTGAGAAATCAAATCTTTTAACAGACTCTACAATATTCAGACTAAATTATTCGAATAAAACCCGAATAGCAATTGGTTAAAAAAAAAATCCCTAACTGTGCCCATTCTTCTCAGGAAAAAAGGAAAAAAGGGTTTGTGACTTTATTATGGGCTTATAAGCTTAGAAAGGCCCATGAATTTGGATGCAGCCCAAATTAAGCAAAACTCCCCCCCCCCCGGTCCCTCCTTATCCGTCATATTTGGTCTGGTGCCAGTGAAGTGTTGGATATAGCAACCAACTTAACTACCAACATATGCGGTGAAAGGTAATTACCAAAAATGGAACATTGATAGGCTGTCCTATGGAACAAGTCTTCCTTCATTTGTGCAATCTATTTGGGGTAAGAAAAAACAATGGATTGAAGGGTATAATCCCAACGAAACTAGGAGTAAGTGGTGTTCTCTCTGCATAGACAAGAATGGCAAGGGCATTGTCTTTTAGTGAGAACCTAATAATCCATCCTGCACTGTTGTTTTGGTTTCTGGTATCATCCATAGCCACGATGGCCATCCTCTCAGCTTTGTGCATAGGAATAAGGTTTAGACTAGCTAATAGACAGAAAGGAGCAAATTCTGGCACAACAAGTCCACCAAAGACAACAAACGGGACAGAAACTAATGATCAATTTCAATCTCAATCTCAATCTCCGATGACTTCTCCTCTTCCAACATCAACAGAAGTTGATTCGGAGGCTCAAAATGCAGCTTCGCCAATGGAGGCAGCTGCACCTTTACCACTTCCTCCAGCAATGTTTGCACAAAGGGAATTGAGTATGGGACGTGGTGGTCCTCCAATGCTCAACTCCAAATCAAAAAGAAGCAGAAGCATGTCGTTGAGTATGAGCATGAAGATTCCACAAGGGATGATCATATCAAAATCACGGTCAGTTAGGGAGGATCCGAATCAGAAAAAGAAAGACAAGTGGAAGGATGAAGATTCGATTTGGAGGAAATCGATTATGCTAGGTGAAAGATGCAGAGACCCTAGTAATGACGAGGAGTCCATTCTGTATGATAACGAGGGAAATAGAATTCCTGCATTGCACAAAAAGACCCCATCACGATTAGTATCACGATCAATGTCATTCATGGATCGAAGTCAAGGCCAAGAGAGAGAAAAGGACCCTGCATCAAGTTAATGAAGAGCCAAAGATGATAGTCCATCGTCTGAATTTTTCCTGCAGAGAATGAGTTTTGTGTATCAATGGGAATCAGATTGCTTCATTGATACATGAAAAAGATAGGAAGAAGCATCAAACGGTAAAAGGAAGCTACACAAGAACTTCCCAACAAGCAAGGCAGGCTTCCATGGACTACAGAACCACAGGTTCAAATCCCTTTCCTGGTTGGATATCATATAATTTATCCATAGAATGGAAATGTAAAATATTAAAAAAAAAAAAAAGATGTATGTAAAACAGCGATATTGTCCAAATGCAAAACCTATTAACCTTCTGTAGTTATTATTATGCAAGTAGACAGTTTATACAAGAGAAGGATGAGCAGCTAATGCAGAACAAATGAGGGGTCACAAGCAGAAAACCTACCATCATTGTCCAAATTGTGCAGGCTCAATGCCCTATTAAATCATCTTATAATTGTTTACACTTTGGTAGTTCCGTGCAATGGGGTGTGTTAAATCATAGCATCTTACAGCGATCTCTTGCACTTCTCTCTAGAGTTTGAGTGCCAGGGAGAGGAAGATGAGAATCGCATTGTGGTGGTACTACTACACAGCTGCTTAAGACAGAATCCATATACCCCAAAACTCTGGCATTTGGCATCTGCATGGGGACAAGAACACTTAAGTTTCTAAATGAAGAGAGGCACAATTGCACAAACTTTGGTGCAAGTTTGTAACTTACTGCATTAGCTCTTCTCAAAGGCGCACAATTTCCTACAGAACTATTCTTATTTGGCAGAATTGGATTTCCCTGCTTCATCTCCAGCCCTGTTCTTTTGTCACGAAAAGGATCTACCAAATCCATATCTGATTTTTCTTGCTTACCTTCTGCAACAATTACCAAAAAAAAAAATGTTATATATTTTAAGGTTGGATCCAGTTCTCTCACATGTTAAATTTTCACCAAGTGAGCAATGACACAAGAGAAATGTGACCACCATAGCAAAGGTTTTGTTATATTTTTCTAGTATGTGTCTTAAATTAATCGACAAATAAAATAGAACTGGAACTTAACCATCAGGAGGAGGTACCTGATTTCTGGTCAGCATGAATTGCTGCAGCAGTTGGGACCTAAAGAAAACCATTAACAATCAAGGATTAAAAGATGCAACAATTGTAAATCCAATTCTTCTTTCACTAAAATACCCAAGAAAGAAAACTTACAAGAGGCCGAGGAGGAGCAGCAGCAGCCTGCAACTGTTGGTACTCCAAGATATTCCAATCAAACACATTATCAAATGCGAATCCTGCAAATGATGTAAAAGAAAGAAATTTGTTTGAAGGTTGATGCCAATATCCCTTCTTAAGATCCTAAGGTAGAAAATTACATTAAAAAATAAAGGAGAAAACCTTCACGTATTAAAAGCTCATGGAACATGTTCTTCAAATATGCATAATCTGGCCGATCATCAAAGCGCAGCTCACGACAATACTCAAAGTAATTTACAAACTCTGAAGGATAGCCCTCACACAAGGCCTATAGAGAAAAATGAAGAAACATTGATTAGGGCACTTCTTAGTCCTACTCTCCAGTTGTTTGCAACGTTCTTACCTCAATACTAGTAGAGAACTTTTTCTCAGTAATCTTTTTATACTTTTGCTTCTTATTTGCCACCTTCAGTCCTTGCCAAGGAAGACTACATAAAACAGGAGCATCATAAATAATTCAAGAAAGTATAACAATACGAGATTACAGATCTTAAATGTATAAATAATCTCACCTTCCTCTTAGGAAATACATGAAAACATATCCGAGTGACTCCAAATCATCTCTTCTGCTTTGTTCTAAAGACTCCAAAAATCATATCAGACATAAGATTTTACATCCCAAACAGAAATCCAAAGGACATGTGACTAGAAAGAAGAGAAACATAAGACATACCAATTCCAAGGAGATTATTCATACTGGCATATCTAGCAGTTCCAACAAAGTTGTTATTGTCTCTGCATTATGGCAATTTGCAAAAGAAGACAACATTAAACCTGTAAGAAATCATGCGGCTTCTCTGATGTTAATTACACATCTAAATGAAATCTCTGACATTAAAAAATTAAAAAAAAAATCTTGTAACAAGCATGACTGCTGATAAAAAGTAATTCCACCTACTTGTACTTAATGTGTTGATGGGTGGAACTGTGCTTATACTTCTTGGCTAGCCCAAAGTCAATAATGTAAACCTGTAAATGCAAGTAATATGGCATATTAGGTTCTGAGACAAGAGTTTGGGAGTAATATTGCACGAATTGAAGAAGAAAATAGTTCAAACATAGGACCTGATTAGCATTAGCTCCCAAGCCCATAAGAAAATTGTCAGGCTTGATATCTCGATGTAAATATGATTTGAAATGAATGAATTCAACCCGCTCAATCTGACATAGCAAGCACAAGAAACTTAGAATAAATCATTTAAATCTAATGTTAGATTAGCATTGCATATAAACATCAAAGCAAAAAAATAAATAAATAAATAACAAAACCAAAAAAAAAAAAAAAAAACCCTCACCATCTGATAGGCAAGCATGAGAACAGTCTTCAGAGATAGTTTCCTATCACAGAAATGAAACAACTCCTCAAGACTTTGGTGTAATAAGTCAATCACCAGAACATTGTAATCCCCTTCAACTCCATACGATCTTAAATTTGGAATCCCAGCTGCCAAAAGTATAGGTTTCAAAGATCAGACTACCATGTTAAAATAGAGAAAAGTCAAAAACAAGAGGTAATTACGTCCTCCTTGTAGGGCTTTGTACAGCTGATGTTCATTTGGCAGCTGGGGTCGCTTGGTCTTAACCTTTTCCTGAAAGAGTTAAGAAGAAAGAATACAGAAGGAAAATTATTCAGGATTGGCTTAGTAGAGTGTTACTAAGCTTTCAATTGTGCATTTAAAAGACTGCATACTGCCTTCATGGAATAATAGAAGCATCAAAACACCTAATTTTCATAGCAGAAGCGTCTTTAACCATGCTCTTTCTTATTTCTTGTACTAAAACTACCTACAGGTTTTTAACAGTTAGATCAAGAGTCTCTTAATTTTCCTCGCATGCGCTAAAGTTAATCTGAATTTTCCTTTTCCCCACATACTCTGAAAGTAATATAGAGTGGTTAAAGAAACATGACAGTAACTTAGAAATGGTCGACTTTGTTCTCTCCCAACATAATAGGGCCAGAGGTCCTACCAGGGAGAAATACTGCATAGGAGAAGTAATATAGGGTTTAAAATGAGAATAAGAAAATCGATACTAGCCGACCTAGCAGGAGGTGTCAAATGTAAAATTTTTAATCAGCCTGTCGGTCATGCCTATGTACCCACAAACATTCTTACACAGTAACAACATAGCATTTATCAAAACAAAGTATAATCACCAGAATAACAACACTCACAAGTTTAATAGCAACCGATTCATTAGTCCGAAGATCAGTACCTGCGACAACAAGGACGAACCGCATTGCCAATCACAAACCTAAATAACCATTTCTATAAAATCTGAACTGAAAAACAGTTTAAAAAAACAATCAAAGATAAAGAAAAGCATTACCCAGAAAAGTTAGTCAGAGAAATAATACCAAACAGCAAGTGAACAACAACAAATACCTCGATATATCTCCCCAAATGATCCACACCCAATTTTGCAGTCAAGCTTGTATCTGTTTGCAATCCGGAGCTCCATTAAATTTTTAAGTTAAAAACTCTAAAACCCCACAAAAATAGGAAACAAACCCAGAAAAAATTTTTGGTAACAAAGCCCAGAATGCAAATGAAGTTTCCTAAGGTGGGTCTGTGTTTGTAGGGAGAAGAGCCTGTGAAGAGAGAGAGAGAGAGAGAGCATAAAAATGACCATACCAAAGCGTTATAAGCGAAGCAAACTAAAGACATGCTAATTTTGTGTCACACCTAGTTAGTGTCACGACTGGGAATTTCGAGCTTTGGAGAACTCATGCTTGTCTGTTTGGCAAGCAAAAAAATAAAACAAAATCACGTTTTGTTTAGCAGCAGCTATTCAGATTGGGCAAGGAAAGGAAACGTGTAGGGATTATATCTCATCTCTCTCGTTGGTCTAAAATGGCTGCCTTTTTCTTCCTACTACAACCCTTAATCTCAAAATTCAAAATTTAAAATTAACCGTCTAAAAAATAAATATAACATATTTAAAAATTTAAAATATAAAAAAAAACACACGATATCTAAATAAATTTATAATATATGATGGTTTAATTTAATTTAATTTTTTATATCATTTTTTATTTAAAATTATTTTTTTAATTAACTACTTAACATCATATTTTTATGAATATATTATATTTAGATTTTTAACATTATATCGTATCGTAATTATTAATAATTGTAGGTCATTGATACCCTTTTTTTAGAGAACTGACTCTAAATGTACGTGTATTGAAAATTTAATAGCTGTACTGACAATTTAACTAAATTAAGTTTGTTTAAATATGATTTCATTTTCATGCAAGAGTGGCAATTTTTATGACTCTATAGGAATGGCTCGCCATTTTTTCACTTTATTGAACATCTTGTTTGAGAGATTATGAGTACCATCTAGATTATATGGAATAGCCAGCTGGAACAACCAAAGGACTCACATTATGCTTAGCATTGGAAAAGACTTTGCAACAAGAGAGATGTTTTTGCCATTAACCATTGTCCCAATAGGGCATAAGCCTATTTAGTACTTAATTAATCCCTGACCCCTTGTCGTTAATGATTCTTATAGTTTAGATATCCTAAATCGCATCGAAACTACTCTACTATGTCGTTATTTGTCTCCTCCTTGATGTCACCCTGAAGGGGAAAGACAATAATTAATGACATCATATTAAACTTCATGCTTGCGTATGTTGTGCTTTTCTTTCTTCTTTTCATTTATTTATTATTATTATTTTTTACAAATGATATTTACACAAATATAAGTATCATACTAAACAATCAAACTAGGGTTTCCTTATGATATGAAATAGGGATTCCTTAAATTGGCCCTAAACTTTTTGGTGAATGTGATCTTGAAAAAAAAAAGGGTTTCCTTATAATATGAAATTGTCAAGAAATAGACATATTCAAAATGATCACAAAGAAATATGAAGTAGATAGAGTTTGCTCCATGCCATAAATATGGAGATGGAAAATTGTGGTTTCGATTCAAAGTTTATTTTTTGTTTTTTTAGAGAAGTTGAGTTTGAATTCGAGTAAAATTGAGTATATTTTTTAGTATAAAAAATTATTAATATAATAATAATTTAAATGAGTGACCAACGAGAACCACTGCTCTAAGAAGAATGATTAAGGAGTATTTAATATTCAAAATAAAGAATTAATTCTCATTGAAATTATCCTCAATTAATGTGTTATTATTATTATTTAATACTCCTTATTTTCCCTTTTTTTCTTAAATTGTTATTAAGAAGGGTCAGGTGGTATCTCAGAGTAGTGGGGTGACATGAGATCAAAATGGATAATGTTGTTGTTCATATTCTCTCTTTTTTTGTTATATTAAAATTTAAACCCAAAATTATCAATTATGACTACTAAACTATCCCCTTGGCGACGTTGTTCATAATCTCTTTCTCCTCATATTGCAAAGTAAAGTAGGATTCCCTTGTTTTTTCGGTCTAAGAGTTTATTGAGACACACATCAAGGTACATGATTGGCTGCTGATCAAAAACAATGCAAAAGTGGGAGTGTGGTCAAGTTTGAGGAAAGAGAATAAGAATTTGAGCACCATATACAAAATAACAATGTAAATTTAAAATCAGAAATTTATATCATTAAGTAAACTATAACACAGATAAATTATAATTTCGAGTAGTGATAGAGTGTAACGAAACCGCCAATAACTATGAACAGCACACGAGAAGTTTACACGAAAGGTAACGAGCAAATGGTGGAAACAAAAGACCACAAGCAAAAGATAGCAGTTTGGAAGGAGGTTCGCAAGGATAAATTTTCGAAGGAGGTTCGTAAAGACAAATCTTCAAAAGAGGTTCCCATGGATGAATGTCCTCAACCAAGAGCTATAACATGCAGCCAACCGAGCAGATGTGCCCATTCAAGTAATTGGGAGGTTCACATGAACCTAATGGCACATGCCATGGGCAACAAGCCACGAGCAATGCACAGCAAGCCACGGGTAGCATGCAATAGCACACACCAATGCTCGAGCAATGACAAGAAATGCATGAGCAATCGCGCAAGCAACCGCAAGCCAAAGGACAGCAATCCACAAGACATCATTGAGCAACAAACACTTATGCACGAGCCAAGAGATACAAAGAAGCCAAGGCAATGCAGCAAGGAGGAAAAGACACTAGCAAAGCACCAAGAACTAGTCTGTGCATGTACAGCACATGAAGAGACACAAGAACCAAGCAAGGCAACGCTTGAGAAGGAGTCTATAGCCAAAGGAACAATGCTAGAACATGTAAAGGCACCTCTGGACAGCAAGCAGGAAGTAATGAACCAAGACAGCCCTTCACAAATGCACATGGACAATGAGCAACATGCATTGGCCGAAAGTCACCAATGTGCACCAATGCACCAATAGCCCAAAAGCCATTAGTCTCCGGGGCAACTATTACCTTAATGAATAAATTCCATGTATTTTTCTAAGGGACACAATTGGTGTAATAATGGTAGAGATAACTGCCAGGAAGTTATTAGGCAAATAGAGTCTTTTAGTCCAAAAAGGGTCATATAATGAGACTCTTTCCTTCCCTAGCCTTCATCTATAAATAGGCAAGGCATTTTCCTTTGTAATCAATCTCATTCAACAAGTTTCTTATCAATGAAATTACAGAAATATAGAAGTATTTTCGTCCCTTAGAATCTCCACGAGAGAATGTGAGAATTAGAGCATAGGAATCCAGTGTTAGGCCGCTTTATTTGACGCCCTAACCTTCCGTTGTTTGATACAACTCGAGTGATCCTTAGGTGCAGAGTTGTAAGGCCATACAACTGATCCCTATGGTGTAATGTGGCGAGGCTTTCGACCATTGAAGAGCAACAATTATTAGAGAAATCCTTGTGGTGCAGCATAATTATTCTCCCAAGGCCTTGAGTCATATCCCCTTACTTTTTTAAGTCACTCCTTATTCAAAAAACACCAAAAACATTATGATATCTTTTATCTTTTCTTTTCCTTAGTTTCTTTACCTTTCTTAGTATCCTTTTCATTTCCTTTCTTTCCATTAGCGAGCCATCCCTTGTGCATAGGACATAGGTGCCATGCAGCAAGATTACTCCACCCAATTTAAGATCTTATAGCCTCCCTTAGTCAAAAAACAATAGAATCTATTGGAGGACATCATAGGTCCCTTCCACGGAGATGGAGACGAAAATGGAGACAAAGTTCAAGGATATGCACCTGTAACTTCTCCCCCCTTGCTAAATATTTAAGAAAAAAATCATAACATTTATAAGTATTAATTGAAATAATAAATGTTCACCTATGTATAAAATTCTTCCCGATTTAGTACAGGGATAAGAGGAAGACGACTCTTGACGTAATGGTAAAATTATTCTTTTGATAATCTCAAGATCATAAATTCGAGGTGTGTAAACAGTTTACAAAAATACAAAGGAAATGCTATATAGATGTTCTAGAAAATATTGTAGAAAATTTTAAAATAATAATAAAATTGTTAAATGGGTTATTTAATTTCAAAATGTTAAGAAATTTATATGTGGAAGAACAAGAAACATTAGATTATAATCAAGGGGTCATTTTTCTTGGAAAAGGTTTTCTTTTGAATATTCGAGTTAGACAACGTTCTGGATTCCTAGTTTTGAAACCAGAGGACATAAAATATTTCTCCTATTTTGATTTTTCACTCGGCATCGCCATGGCATGGCATATGAGAGAGAGAGACACGTGGGATGGAAAACCAAGAGAAAAACGCAGAACATAGAACCGTGTGTTTGACCGGGGAACATGGAACAATGGCTTCCGACGTTTAACCAAACGAAACAAGCATCCAAAGTCGTGTCAGCTCAGGCATACTACGCTGACTAAGCTCAAGCATCCAAACTTTTTTTGTTTTTTTAAATTCATATTAACGATTTTGATTATCTCACTAATCGAATTTGAGTATTTTTAAATATCTTGACTCAATCACAACGGAAGCATACACAATAATTTTTTAAAAAATAATAACGGATCAGATATAGGATTAAATACCTCATATGTAGAGTCTCTCAAAAAAATTGATCGAACTATACGTCTCTCGATCAGATCTCGTGATCAGAATGATGATTATGAAGTTAATCGAGCCATCATCGCAATACCACAATGTCGTAACTCTCAGTCCAACGATCATTACCATAGAAAAAATTTTCTACGTAGAATTTTTTTCAACCCTCATTTTTACTCAAGCAATTCACATATTGCTCTCGGTCATGTACAATCCTCTTAGGAAGATGACTAATCCACACAAATAAAAGTCTAGTCACTATTTGAGAGAGAATGAGAGTTTTTCTCTTAAGGTAATTAGTGGATCAATGTGTGTTTTCTCATTAACCCCATAATTCAAAAATGTCACCTAGATACCAATAACCAACAACTCCTTTACTAAAATAACGATGAAATAAAAAATATATATCATGAAAAATATCACTCTAACATTAACATATTTCAATTTTCAATTTTTGTATATTTATTGATCAATTTGAAGATAAATTTATTTTGTATGATTTTAAATTGCAGAATTATGATCAAATTTTTAAAATCAAGGCTAGATTAATGTAATTAGAGACTACATCTAAATTGATTTGGGATTGGTTTTACTTGGATTTAACCACAAGTTCCATCTAATTCAATCAGTTGAGTCACCCAAATTAATCGAAATAAAACTTTAGATAATGTGTAGAAATTTGAGCAGAAGGAAAAAAAAAAATGATAGCATTGATTTCAGACTCATTAAATAAAGCCACACCCATTAATTTAAATGTGTTAATTTTCATTTATTAATAATATATTTACTTCATTTGTATGTTTTCGTAACATACAAGGTTTTGATTTTTGAATTCGATTTTATTAATTATATATTTACTTCATTTGTACGCATTCATTAGCAGCCGATATAGAATGAGACATGAGGCTCTCTGTAGGGAGTGCTGCTGTCTGGAGTTTTTTGGGTCTCATGTGCCCCAAGAAAACCAGAAAGACAGGTAAGGGGCCACAATGGCTCGACCTTTCCTCGATTTTTTTTGAAATTTTTGCAGCCTTTATTTTATTCTTAATGTTATATATATATATACATGTGTATATATATATAAACTATAAAAATTATAAAAATATATACGTTTATCAAGTTTCAAACACTATTGTTTACGACAAATATTTAAGAAAAATTCTTTATCACTTGACTGTCCTTACCAGAATTTTCTATTCTTAGCTTTGGTAAACTTAGTCTACAATAAATGCTAGTTTTTTTATTATTATTTTTCAATTTTAGGTTTGCTTTTCTACCAATCTCGCTTTAGGCAAGAATTTAATTATATAATTTTAGCTTAAAAGAAAATTTACTTTGGGTTGTCCCTACACAACGTTAATGTGATTAGTGAAATTTTCACCAAAAAAAAAAAAAATTAAATATAACTTAGAAAAGAGATTTTATTAGTTGGAAACCCTATAATTAAAATTTCACACGAATTTTATGATTTGAGCCACATAATTTATTTATTCTTAGTTTTTAAGATCGTTTTGTTATTGATAAATAGTATTTTTTTTTAATTTAATTGACTTTATCAAAAAATGTTTATTTTATCTATTTACATAAGACTACAGTTTTTATTTACGAAAAACAAAGTCTACTAAAAAAATTATGAGAGACAAAGTTTTGATATATATGATGTCATGGTTAAAAATACATTTAAAATACTACAACAGTGATTTTTATATATAATCTATAGTCAAGGCTTCATAAATATTATTAAAATGCTTTGTACTTCTAAACCATCAATTTTTTCTACAACCCAAAAAAGAAAAAGATTTTTAAAAAAAAATCTCTCTTTAAAAAGGGCACTTTGAACTCTTGAAAGTGTTGCTTAATAATTCATCGCATAGTCCAAGCTAAAAATTGTCAGAAAGGGAAAAACTTTAAGTGAAATGATTGTGAACATCAATCCTTGTTTTGTTCTTTTCAAATGCAATCCCAAAACATAAGGACAATTAATTTTTTTATTATTATAAATCATTTGTTTGGAATAATACTCTCAAACATTAAAATTTAAAAGTAAAATATAAAAATAAATCATTAAAAATTTAAATATAAATTATCTGTAAAGACATGATAAATAAGAATTTAGATGAGAAGATAGTTTTGAAAAAAATTGAGTGACGTTGGAGAATCTGCATAAATTAACTCAATATCCATTTTTTTCCTAAATCCCTCGTATTTATCTCTCAAATGATCGATTTCAATTCTTGAGATTAAAATTCAAATTATTGTTATTATTTACGATATCAATATTTAATTATTAGACTAACTACACCTTATAATAAAATAGACAATTATTTACACCCATATCATCCGGTTCGAATTCAAGTTCATGCATAACTTGTTTTGGAAAATTGAGGCAAGTCAGTGATTTTTTAAAAACAAAAGTTTTCAGTATTATGATATTTTGAATCCTTTAAGTAAAAAAATTTTGACTTTCATAAATAGAAATATATATTTTAACCGACACTTTTTCTTTTTCATTAAAAAATATTATATTTAAATGAACTTTTATGAACAAAAAGGTAAAACCAAATGAAACATAGTCCTCAGCCTCGCAACATGAGCAATGAAATAGCAATCCTCCAAAAGTTGGAGAAACCAAAAATCATTTCTAAGACCAAATATATGGTATAATCATTAACTAAAAAGAGAGAGAACAAATGAGCCAAAACTAGAGAATCTTCAATTCAAAATCAAAATCCCCACTCAATTATTTGCAGTTTGTACTTAAAAACCAAAACCCTAACCCAACTTCACTAAGTGGGTCCACAAGTGCAAGTGTACTAATCAAGGTTGCCCCAAGAGGAACCCCACCAAGAATTAAAGGCCAAAAGGCCGTAGCTTTCCCAGTTTGCTTGCGGGTCTGTGAGAATGCTGCAAAACATGGACATGAGAGATCTCTATTGCACTGACTTTATAGATTTTTGTCCTCCTCCTTTTGTTCCTTTTCCTAAGCACCCAAAAGGAGGAGTGACTTTTCATATTTTTCCAACAGTAGTGTAAAGTATTTTCGTAATTTTGTCGACCAATGTAGGGGCGTAATCGTAAACAGAGAGCAAGAGCGGGACAATTTAACGGGTCGCTTGTTTTAATTTGAATTTCAAATCTCAAACGGTCATTGGGAAACTCGTTTCTCCCACTTAAACCCTCCAAAAAACAACAAAATCCTCTATCTCTCCCTCTCTCTACCCATTTTTGTCTCTTTTAAGCTACTTACAATCTCGCTCTCTCTTAAAAGACCGAGTTTTGTTCATAGATCTATAAATTTTTGCTTAATGGGTGCTTCAGGAAAATGGGTGAAGGCATTGATAGGTCTCAAAAAGCCAGAAAGAGAGGACCATGTAAGCAAATAAATCATGGGTTTTCGCTTATAATGATTGATTTTTAATCTCTCTCTGTCTACCCCTCTGTTTTTGTCGTGTAGGAGAAAGCAGGAGGAAAGGGAAAGAAGTGGAAGCTATGGAGGAGTTCTTCGGGGGAAATAGGATCTTCGTGGAAGGGTTTTAAAGTGAGTTCAAGAGCTGCTTCTGAAGCATCCGATTCTTCCTCACCAGTTACAGATCTTTTCTCTGCTGCTGTAGCTACTGTAGTTCGAGCTCCTCCTAAAGATTTCAAAGCTGTGAGGCGAGAATGGGCTGCCATTCGCGTTCAAACCGCTTTCCGAGGATTTTTGGTAAGAGGAGATAATCTTCTCCATTTTACATTTTTTTTATGGTTCTTAAAATAGAAATTAATAAATAAACTTGGGGGTTTTCCTTTTCTTGGTAGATGATATTGCATTATGTAGAAAGACATTGTAGCCTAAAAATCTTTATTTTATGATTTTATAAGCACTTTGATTTGAGATTCTTTTGTAGAATTTTGATCTGATTTGATGCTTCTATTCTTATATTGATAATCAAAACGGGTAAAAGATTTATAGAGGTAAAATAGGTAGCAAAAGGGTTGATTCGATCTACAAGTTTAGAAACCCCCAAATTTGATTTTCCCCCATTTTGAGCTGGATTTGTATATTGAGAAGATGGATATTGTATTAACTTGTGATGTAATTTGATGTGTGTGGTTCTGGGTGTAGGCAAGAAGGGCTTTGAGGGCCTTGAAAGGATTGGTGAGGCTTCAAGCTTTGGTTCGAGGCCGACAGGTGAGGAAGCAGGCTGCTGTGACACTAAGATGTATGCAGGCTCTTGTTCGGGTTCAGGCTCGAGTTAGGGCTCGTCGTGTTAGGATGTCTATAGAAGGTCAAGCAGTCCAGCAGTTGCTCAACGAGCGACGTACTCAAGCTGATCATCTAAAATTAGCTGAGGTAACAAAAAATTGTTGCTGGTGCATTAATACTTATGTTGCAAGTACACTTATGTTGCTGGTGCATTAATACGACTTTGTCCTGTTGTCATGTCTATTGTTGTGTCTGTGGTGCCTAAATTGTTACCCTTTTGAATAATATTATGGTTTTTAGGAAGGATGGTGTGATAGTAGGGGAACTTTGGAGGAGGTCAAAGCAAAGTTGCAAATGAGACAAGAAGGAGCTTTAAAGAGAGAGAGAGCGATGGCATATTCTCTTGCTCAAAAGGTACTCAAAATTTTTTTGCATATTACAACCTTTTTTCAATTTTTCAAATTTTCACTTCTCAAATATAACCATGGCCTTCCCTTTTCAGCAGTGGAGATCAAGCCCGAGTACTTATTTACAGTTGAATAGTTCATGGTCGTGTCTCAAAGGTCACGAAATTGATAAGAACAGTTGGGGTTGGAGTTGGCTAGAAAGGTGGATGGCAGCCAAACCATGGGAGAATAGATTAATGGAATCTAAAAATACTGATTCCACAGAAATAACTCCACCTTCTAAAAAATGCGTAGATTTCGCCAGAAAGTTGTCACAAGAACCATCGGAACAATGTCAAGTGAAAGTTAGAAAGAACAATGTCACAACGAGAATTTCTGCTAAACCCCCACATAATGGGCAAGTCACTAGATCAACTTCAAGCCCAAGTTCTGAATTTCAATGTGATGGGAGCTCCGGTTCATCCTCAATTTTCACATCTACAACTCCTGCTTCTGGTTTTACAGGCTTGGCATCGGATAGAACAGAAGTGAGCAATACCTGCAGGCCAAGCTACATGAACTTGACAGAATCAACCAAGGCTAAGCAGAGGCCTTGCAGTTATGCTCTCCATAGAGTTCAAAGGCAGTCCATGGATGAGTTTCAGTTTAAGAAATCTGGAATATTTTCAAATGGAGATTCGAAAAGCAGTACAGGTTCTGATCCTTCTCCAATCAGTTTCTCTAAACCACTGGGTTTAGCAACGAGGTTGGACAAGAACTCAGCAAAGGAATATTTGCTATTATGATTAAGCAAAGTTGCATCAATTCAATAGTGAATTGTTTATTTGCAGAGTTCAACAGCTTGTTGTTCTGTGTAGTACGGCAAATGTTGAGGATTATATTCCCTCAAACATATGTATTGGTAAACTCGGTTGAGCATTAAGAGATCTGTTTCAATGGTTTTTATCTTTTGTACAAATATATGTTATGTTGGTAATATTGATATTCTTTTTGTGTGTGTGTGTTTTGGATCTGTTGAAAACAACTAATAGTCATGCCAGCACCTGATCAAGCGCAATCAGGATTTAAGACTTGTTATGGAGGTCTTAAAACCAGGTTTGGAGTTTTTAACATGTGATTCACTAAGAGGATAAACAGAAAAATGAACAAGAAAGAGGTTTTAATGCATGATATCAGCAGATGATTTACTGAAATTTCTCAGTACTAAACAATCTTATGCTCATTTCAGACGAGAGATCACCTAATTTGAGAGTAACCTCAAAACAGTTGCTTGAATATCTCTCAGGTTCGCCTAATAACTCTCAGCTTAACCCCATGTTTGTAATTGAGAACAATGCCATAGTCGAGTTCCAAAGGTTTTTCCATGTTAGGAGAATGTCTAAATACGTAGTTCCTGTAAAGATGAATCATAGAGAGCTTTATCTCCTGCATTGAAAATTTTTGCCCAATGCACGCTCGAGGTCCAATTCCGAAGGGTATGTTTGCATAAGGATGCCTTTGCTTTTCTTCTTCGCAGTTTGGATCAAACCTCTCTGGCTTGAACTTGTCTGGCTCTGGGAAGTTCTTTGGATCTTTGGCTAAGACTCCTAGAGCCAACCAGACCCACGTGCCCTATCCATTCATTAACATACTCAGCATAATGCATTACTAAATATATATGTTGCATACACTTGAATGAATGTAACAAGATGCATACCTTTGGAAGGGTGTATCCAGCTATCTCTACTTGCTTTGATGTTTCTCTTGCAACCAATGGTGAAACTGTATAAAACCTCATTGCCTCTTTTATCACCTATAGAGAACACATAATCAAGATGAGACCACTTTTAAGAGATTCTAGATGGTAATAACATTAGATAAATTGAAGACTTGCCTGATCAAGATATGGAAATTTGTGCTGCAGATCTTGAGCCGTTGGCACTAGATCACGCGATCCAAACCCATCAATTTCTGCAAGCAACTTTTTCTCAACTTCAGGATGTCCAGCAACTAGATAGAGAATAGAAGACAATGTGAAGGATGTTGTCGCTGAGCCAGCAAGTAGGTGCTCATAAGTAACTGCGCTTATGTAATCTGAGGTAAAAACATTTTTTGAAACACTCTGTGACTCCCTAGCATTCAATATAAGTGACAAGAAGTCCTTAGAACCTCGAACCTTGTCTTCCATTCTCTTTGCAACAATCTTATCAAGCTGGCTACTCAACGTCTTATTAGTCCGTTCAATCTTCCAGTCCATTGTGCCAGGAATCCTTTTAAGGATCTGCCTAAATGGCTCTTGAAGAATTGGAAGAAGCAGACCTAATATGATAGAAAATGAGCCTGTAAGGTCCATCTTAAGCATTGTTGTGGAGTAGATATGTTGATTGATGAATTTGGAGACTTCATCATCCTCACTCTCTTGATGTTTATCAAGTGATCGCGGTTTGGAGAGGCCAAAATCAACACCAAAAGCAGCTTGCCCAATCACATCAGTGGCCAATTTAAGCGAAAGGTTGGAAAAAGTGATATCTTCTTCGCTTGATGTGGGAAGATTTTGAGTTGAGGACTCGACATATGATTGCATGGTGGGGACTAGGCTGGCCAGGTGGGAAGGTTGGTAGACCGACAATATTGTGTTTCTCATTGCAGACCATCTTGCATCCCTGCAAGTTCAATTATCAGAAATCGGTCTTAAGTTCGAGAAATCTCATATAAACTGCAAGCACCAAGAGAAGCAACAAGATCATGTTGATGCACAAACAGCATTGTTCGTAATACTTATAGCATTGTGGTGTAGTTAAAGCATACTTGGTGAAGAAGAGGCCCCTTTGATGCAGAGGAGATGCTTGAATTGGAGAAGGAATGCTTCTGTTTGAAAAGTCCTTAAATTTCTTTATCCCTACCTCCCTGCATAGTTCTGCATCTGCTATTATTATCAGAGGTTGTCTCCCCATATGAAACCTGTTCCACCATATTCATGACATGCCATCAATCACACACACACACACAGAGAGGGAGAGAGCAGATAGAGAGAGAGAGAGAGAGAGGTTGTATAGATTGTTCAAACTTTATGGAAGAACACAAGCCATGACCAAAGTAGAAATGTCTGTATATCAAAACCACCACAAATAAAGTCTAGGAGGAATTCATTTTCATCCAAACTTAAATGCGGACAACTTCTAATTCTGTTAAAATAACAATTAAAACTTTTAACTTGAGCTTAATTCATGAAGTAACATAATCTTCTTTACGAAGTAAGGAATTGGCATGGATTGATTAAAAGTAGTTCAGAAGTAAGAAAACTCTGAAGTGATGTATCTCTCTCTCTCTCTCTCTCTCTCTCTCTCTGCGCACCCATGATCTACATGGCGCCAGCGGATTGCACTGGCAGCAAGAAATACACCCAACCATGTGCCATTTGTTTCAACCAACTTAATTCTGGCCCGTTTTCTCATAGGTTTAGATCTTTGGATTTAGGAAAACATACCGTAGCTTCTAGCAGTGTATTTTCCTTTTCCTTTTTTGACAATACGGCAAAGCTTTGGTAGCCATTGAATGTGCTTTTGTTGTTGATAACCTTTGACATCATTCATTTCTTTTTCCTAGTCAAAGATCAAATCCCTCCCTCTTACCAAAATTCTAGTGGGACCATAAAGCCCTTTGTGCTCCCTATGGTATTGTCACCATCACCAAATTTTTGCATCATCGATTACACTAGAATACACATGAACACATGGATCTAACCAGTCCCTGACTTGGCTTTAATGACAGGTAATAAACCGGCTTAACAAAAATCTTTGATTTCAAGTAAAACAAGTATAGAGAGAATCTTGCTTAAATTATATCCCACAATACTAGAGCCGAATCATTGAAATAACCTAAATACCAATGATAAAGTAAAAAAAAAAAAAAAAAAAAAAAAGGATCTTGTCAATGTGTATGACTGATGAAAATTGAAATATCCGCAAAGGAAAATATAATACATTAGAAAAAGATAAACTTTTAAGAATTGAACTCAGAATCAAATAACTTTATCACCGAAGTAAGGTTTTAGACAAAACTGGTTAATTTTTTTTAACTAAAAATAATTCAGACATAATACTGATAGACGGAACTGGTTAAATCCTTAAACAAAAATATTTCAAAAATAATTTCGAAATAACAATTAATTAACCTTTTGATACAAGAATCAGGATTTTGGCTCAAAAAATCAACTTCATCATTTCCTAAGAAATTAGAAGTCATATTGGCATATCCCTGTGGACAAAATTGGCAACAAACATAGAAAGAAAGACTTTTTTCTTCTCCCATGGCGTTGAATGATTTCAAAACAAGAGAAAGAGGATCGAAATAGAACCGGAAAATGGGGCCATAGCGTTGCTGAAGAACAGAGAAGACATCAGGACCGTACTTGGCAAGCAGAGGAAGGTGTCCTATGAGAGGATATGTTGGAGGACCTGGTACTTTTCGCACTCCCCAATACGGTGTATACAAATATACCAAAAACCCTCCAAACATAGCTATCAAAGTAAACAAAATTGATATGTTTGAGACTTCTATTAAGAGCAATCCTAATTCTCTCAATCCAGCTTCAAGGGTATCATTGGAAATGAGAAAACCCATGCGTGTGTGTGTGTGAGAGAGAGAGAGAGAGATTTGGGTTTTTGGGAGTTTTTCAACTGAAGTCATGCGAATTTATAAGTTGGATTGGACATCTAGAACTGCAGGACAGGGGAGGCTCATCGCCATTGGCCTTTGTCGGTATTGTGGAAGGATCCCTTTGGAAGGAGAGAGAGGGAGTGAGAGAAAATATTTATTCCATCATTTTCACCAATTTCCCCAATCACAAACACCATGAGAAACATGATCATATGGTCAAATAGCTTAGTCATATATAATAATTCACAAATCACATTAATTATATTCCATCTTATTGGATGTTCAATTCAAAGAAAAAGTAATTATGGAGTTTATTTCCCAATGAAATTTTCTGAAAACCCAAATGTAAAATATAAAATTTAATTGAATTTTTCTTCCTGAAACAACAAAAATAAATAAATTCATGTGAGTTCATCTCCAAAATAGGACGAGGGATCTTATATTTAGTTATGGTGTATCAATATTGGTTGGTTAAGTAAAAAGGTACTAAAATCTTTTAATCATGTGTGTATTTGACTTGTTACTGAAATTAAGATCCGATAACAGATCGATTCAGATTAATCAAAATAAAATCTTAAATATTAGATAATCAGGACCAACAAAAAATATTTAGTCACGGTGTTCTTAAAATTAAGTTAGCTAACAGAGATTAAGGAGTTTATTTCCATTTTTATAGTACCAAAAGATTTCTCTTTGATTCAATCACTCATCATCCCCCTCTTAATACAAAACTCTTTTTTTATAATTAAAAAAATAGATGAAAAATTCTTATATTTATGTATCAGGTCCAAAAAATCGAGTCAGTCGATAAAAGATAAAGAGTTTATTTGCAAATTTTTACTATGCTAAGGATTCCACAGGTTTGATATTGTGCTTATCTAGGTTGTCTCCATTTGAGAGGATATGCTTATGTGCTTGAGAGTGGGTTTTGTAAGGATGCCTATGATGCCTTTTTGTCTTCTTGTGCCCATTTATCTCACTAATTAAATAGATTATCTTCGATAGTAACCACTAGATGTTTATCTTGGTCTCAAGAAAAAAAAAAAAAAAAAAAAAAAAACCTAAGCGTAATTAATCCAAGCCCAAAGCTTTTCCTCCGGGCCTCATTTTCATGTTTGATTACATGCCCAACAATTTTTCTTTTAATATATAAAAAAGGATTCGAAGTCAAAATTTTTATCGAGAAAAAAAAAATAATATTCAGTTAAACTATGATCTATTTACTATGTCCACCAATTAATCAGCAATTTTCTAATAAGTCGTTCTACAAAACAAAACTTCTTTTAACAAACAAAATTTTAATTATAAAATTGAAATTATAAATAATTCTCATTTTAAAATCTATTTCTAAAATATTTCTAATAAAAAGAATTTAACATTATACAATTAAACTCCCTCAACCAAAAAAATTAATTTAAAAATGGTTTTCACATGACGCTTTACAACCCATAAACCTCTTTGATAAAATAATTTAAAAGTGAACCAAAATAAAAATACAAATTATTTATTTTTTAACCTTAAAATTAAGATTTTATGGACACAAAATTTAGAATCAATACTTAATTTAAATTTATTATAACTTTAAAATTAAGTTTTTGTTATGTGTCCACAAAGAAACTTAATAATGATAAGTATATTTAAATTTTGAGGTTTTCAAAAACTTATTTAATTCTAAATATATCTCAAGATAAAAATTATTTATATTTTCATATTTAAAATTAAGATACTGTAATATACGCTCAAAGAATGATAATTATAGTTTTAAGTTTGAAGTTTCAAAGACTTATTTAAATTCGATCCATGTTAAAATATTGAAATTTAAACTGAGTTATGAACCTTTTTAATCTAAAATGTCAATTATGTATTACACAAACAAATTTCTCATCTAATCTTATTATTATTATTTTTTTTTGTTATAATATAAATCGAACACCAAATCACGAAATTGAGAAAAAAGAGCTGTTATCACTGAACTATCCTCTTGAGAAATCTAATCTAATTATTATAATACTCAATTCCTCCTTATTTTATGTTATAGTAATATATCCATATATATAAATCAAACTCAATTTTTTCGAATTATTATATTTGTCTAATAAGTATATCTATACATATTTAAACACACCAAATAAAATTTTCACTCTTATTATAAAAAAATAAATTAATTTTTAATACAGAAATTTAATTTGAAAATTAGAGTTTAAAGGCTCATTAAATAGAATTAATTAATACTTACACAACTAATAAAAACTATAAAAGAAAATTCTAGCTATAGCTTTGAACTCCGAAAATGCCTATTTCCTTGGTGAGACCGACTGCGAACAAGAAATGGAAGCATGGGTGAGAAGAACAGGTGGAACCCACCGACACCGAGCCGCCCTCGACCACTCAACCTACAAAAACCAAAACCAAGGAAAACAAATTTACCATTATCAACAAAAAAAAAAACATAACATTATGGAAAGAAAAAATTCTAGGATACAACAAACAGGACATTCAATAGTCTCTTGGCCTCCTAGCAAACTTCTGACACTTCCCTGCTATAGAAAGAAACAACATCAGCTACAAGCAAACTCCATACACATAGATTATGACTTGAGACAATACTCAATAAATCATACCATACCACCTGAGATGCAGGGGATATAGTTGCAGAGGCCTAATACTTCCTGAACTAATTCAATGGCTTTTTTAGCCGTGATATCTATTTCAAATACCCCATTTGATCAACCAAATCCAGCAAGTCATCAACCCAATCCGGCGGCTTTGGAACCAAATCTTCCAACGGGACATCATTTTCTTCTTCCAATGGATCAGCCACCATAATCTCCTCTTCTGCATGTTCTTGATTCCCAGCAATCAATTCTTCATTCAAAATTTCATCCAGTGGATCAACCTGCAAAATCTCCTCTTCTACTTGTTCTTGATTGCCAGCCATCAATTCTTCATTCAAAATTTCATCCCAATTAGTAGGACTCATGGTGGGCAACAGTCCAGGGCTCGATTCATTGTCAAATGCAGAGGAAAACAGTGTCTCAATCTCCGTTTCTTGTGGTTGCACACCAAAGTCAACATTTTCCTGCAAATTCTCCACACTATGACTTGTGGGTAGCCTTCTTTTTCTCCCAATTTCAATTCCACTCTGCTGATTTCCCATGTTTCCCTCCCTCTCCATCATTTGCTGCGCAAATGTTGGATTCCTCAATACTTTTGCAAGAAAAACCATTGTTTGCTCCTGCTTCTTCAAAGTCAATTGCAGTCTCTGTTCCATAGCAATCACTTGGTCTCTTGAATTCTGTTGCTGTTGTCTCAGTTTCACAACCTCTGCCATTAAAATGTTCCTGTCTCTGTCTAGTCTTTCAAGCTCTGTTTCTAGTCCAAATTGACCCACCTCAACACAAGAAGAGTAAGAACTTGGATTAAATTGTTGTATGCCTTGCACGTTTCTTCTTCTCTTAATTGTTTTTAGCAAGTTTTTTTGTCCTCCCAAAAACCCTTCATTTGCAAATTCCCATCTGTCTGGATCAACCTTCCTAAAACCCTGCATTAATTTGGAATCATGTCAATTGCTATATTATCAAGAATAGAACTTGAGAGAGAGAGAGAGGAAGATAGGAGTACTTACATATGTGTTGAGTTGGCGTATGAAGCTAGAGAAATTGTTGTGCTTGAAGTATTTTGGAAGAAGAATAGTTGAGAACTTGTGAGAGTCCCAAACAACAAAGCTATTGCGGGCTCTGCTCCAAGAAATCACCGTATCTGTTGAAGGATCTTCCACCATTTCAAACGTTTTTGTCAAAAATGGAGGAGGACCCATGTCGTGCAATCCTTCCATTGGTTGCGGAAACAAGCTCGATGATGAAGATCCATATTGTGCTTCTTCTACTTCTTGCTTTATGTTCACTTTATCCATTGCTCAAGAAAAGGGGATATAAGAAGACAGTAAAACAGTGTGTTCTGCCAGTTAAGACTTCATTCGTGAGAAAATCGAGTGTTTAGCGTAAATGGGTTTTGATTGAGGAGGGACCGCAATCCAGTGATGTGGGATTTTTAAGGTGATGAAGAGGAAAGTTCCAGATTTGGAAAGAAAGATGTGGTGACTTGTAAGAAGTTTCTGAAACTTGTGCGATTGTGGAAAGACCATGTGGGACCCATAAAAATATCTTTCTGCGAAAAGTCTAGAAACTTCTGAAAGCTCCACGAATTCGGTTGTGTGGGCCTGCAGTGAAGCCCAATTTGTGGACTCCGACCATTGGAGGTCGCTTGATTTGGAATGAGCCCACGTTAGCCTCATTTTTTTTTTTTTTTTTTTACTGAGATTTGAATCTGAAATCACGACTACGAATCAAAAATTAGGACCATATCCATGTTAGTCATAGAGATTGGCATTCCCACATTCACAAGGTTATAGCACAGTTACTCGGCCATAAAAAAGGGGTTATAATAGAGTGTGGGCGATACCCATAACCAAGCAATTTTAACAAAAATATAAAAAAATAATTTTGAATAGATTTAAATATTGTTCATTTAAAAAAAGAAATTAAAAACATATTAAGTTAGATGGCCACATAAGATGTGGTTTACGAATTATTTGATCCACTTGGCTCTCACCCTAACAGTTATAGGCGAAACTAATATTCTACCCGGTGTGAGAACTTGTATAATTGTAGCAAAACACTAATTATTGTCAACTATAGTTGTTGTTTACAATATAGAAAACCACCAGCCTTTTATGTTTAGCTGACATAAAAATACAGAGGATGTTAGTATTTTGGATATTTGACCGATCGATATTCGTTAACTAATTTATTAATCCCAACTAATCCAATTTGAATTGACTATTGGGACCATTAAGGGACAATTTACTCCAATGTTTATTTTTTTTTCATTCTCAAGAGTCAAACCCGAGAATTTGGTCAAAAAAATTAATATCCTTACCACTAAACTGGACCAACAAAGTGTTGAGGATGTTGTTTTTTGCACACAGGGCTAGAAGGATAAAGACGTGATGGATTATAAACACTAATTCACTATTAGTCCTTGTGCATCGTTTGGGTATTTTTTTCTTTTTTTTAAATTCTCATCCCCAGTATCTGAAACTATATTTCAACAAATCCGATTCAAGTATCTACAGGGGCCTATTTGGGAGATGTCTTTCTTAGTGTAGTCTTTTTTATTCTCAAATTTTGAATTCAAAATTTGGTTAAGCGATCTAATACCCTATCTTAATACACCGATTATCTGTTGATTTTTTTTTTCTTTTTTGAAATATTCTTTAATACATTTTTCATTTCATGCTAATAATGTGAATCGGATTATGCTAATACTACTATTCTTGCAACAATGTTCCTATGCAACGGGTCCAATAAAGAAAGGAGAATACCAATAAATTTTAGTTCAAATAACACATTCTCTTCTAATTGTAATACACTCGAGTTTCAATAAATATAAAAAACAAAAAATAAAAACAAAGGAGTGAGAACTATATTTTCTAGTTATGCGGCGGGCCAGCCCATTAAGATTGGGAGCCCAGCTTCAGAACGTATCCATGACAATACAGCTGGGATGAGTCAATCCCATTTCAAGGTTTTTCGACAGATGAACCTCGGCCGTCCGTTTTGTTGCAGTCAAATCAAATCATTATCACGATCAAAACCAAAACTACTTATGACGATGAGTGACATCCTTGGTTTTATCCTCCGCCATCCTTGTTTATTATTACATAAAATAATTCACAAATTACAAATACAAATAATCACAAAAAGAAACGATGAAGAATTTAAATGCAAAAATAAAAATAAAAATGTAGATTGTAAATAAATATATCCTAAATTTCATGAATAAGAACGATATCAAATAGTAGGAACAGAGAAAGGGACAATTGATAATTTCATATCCCAATTGAGAACTATCAGTAATTTTTAATTTAAATATATTTTTTTATATTAAAAGATATAAACAAACAAAATCAAATAAAACATTTTTTATATCATGGCTTTCCTTCTAAAATGGCCCTTTTGTAGGTACTACATACCCCAATTTGCCTCTGATTACTTCTTTCTTAACTCACTGTTTTATTTTCCTTTTTTTGTATAAATTGATCATTTATTATTAATCGATATTTAAATTTTATCTGACTAATCTAGTTTAAGTATTATAGGACTCTCTATGAAGGAGTTGGTTTTTTTAAATTCTATTTCTTTATTTTCATAAATTAAATTTAAAATCTATAATTAAAAAAATATAATATTTAATCACTTTATTAATAAGGGTTTTGGTCTTATTTATTTATTTATTTATTTTTGCACTTGTGTGGAGAGATAGCCCACTAAAGCAATTTGTCTGAACATGGAATTGACATCATTCCTGCCATGGGTCCAAACAGAAGGTGGGGTGTGCCTCATAATAATAGGGTGTTAAGGCGTGACGCAACAGGGTGGTCGAATTTTTTTTTTTTTTTTTGGAAAAAAATAATAATAAATTTAAAGGGTGCATCAAAATCTTGAGATCATGACCATCCCCTACTTTGGCTTCTAGTAGCATCGGAGAGTACAATGAACTCATCCACGTTGTTGTGTCCTCTAAATCTGTCATAGTTTGATATTCTTTTATAATCCCTATGTCATTTATTTCATAAAATCAGAAATTTGTATTAAAGAAATAAAAAATAATATACAATAATATTATTTTAAAACTTTTAACAATATTTATTAAAATATCGATCAGGAATATACATATTACTTCATTTTTCAAAATTTTAGATAAATTAGATATTTTACACTGAGTGAGATATCTAAAGTAATGTTTAATACAGAGGGTTTAGGGTTTAATCTAACACCGAGTTATCGCGTGCAAATTGAGATCGTGCGATCCTGTACATTTTTTCCTTCCTCGAGAAGAAGGATACACAAGAAAAACTATTTTGATTAGCCTAGGCACAGAGGCCAAAACAAGTTTGTGCCCCCCTTGAAAACAACAATGAGTTTATGAGGAAATAACCAAGTGGTAATAACTTCTTCCTTCGACCTCATGATTTAAAATTTGATTTTTATTGTAATAATAAAATAAAAACAACGAGAAGGAACATATCATGATCCAAAATTCCGATGAACATCCCATTCTTACCCCCAAAAAAAAAAGTCATACCACTGTCGCTCAATATTTTCTTTTTTCACATGACAGTCATAAAAATCATAAAAAATATATATATTCATGAAAATTTAAATACTAAAATCTTAGAATAAACACTTGAGTAATAATTCTTTATCGCCAAGTATCCCTAAAAGGACACCAGTCAATACTTCATTATCATCTGTAATATAAGTAGTTTTTTTTTTTTTAATTCAAATCAGACCGAAAGCGATAGACTTTTTTCTCCAACATGTTTACATGCCAAGAGATAAAAGAAAAAATATGTAAATTATAATAAAATATATAAAATTAATCATCAAGTAAAATTCAATTTATTTATTTTGATTTTCTTTCTCCTAAAATTAGAGGAATGAGATCATGTAGTTGTACAAAGGTGACACGTAAGATCTTCCTTTGGCAAAAGAAGATTTTGGATTTTACAAGAAGGAGACGAAGAAGCAGAAGAAGAAGAAGAAAGGGAATCAATTAGAATTTTTAGAAGGTATTGCGCTGCAGCATTTATGTTATGTTTGAAAGTTTTTGATAGAAAATAAAAAATTAATTAGAAAAAAATGAAGAGAAGAGGAAATTTTAATTTTTTATTTTTTATTTTTTTAAATTTTATAAAAGATTAAAATGAAATTTAATTTAATTCATTAAAAATAAAAAAATTTTACTTTTAATTTTTAAAGAATAAATTTGGTATATTTATAAGATAATTTTTTTTTCTTTTCTTCTCTTTTTTTTTTTTGATTTTAATATTAAAATTCATATCTTTTTATTTTTATATAAAATTCTCAGACCAAAAATAATAAATAATTTAATCTCTTAATTTTTTGCTTTCTTTTCGAAACTTTTCACATCGTTAATTTTGAAAGCACCCGACAATAATTCAGATCCATGACATCAGCATTGGGACCCAACAAAGACAGAGCTGTCCTGTCAGCTAGCGTCACCCATGAGTCACCTCAGCCCCCTTGTCAAGTCAACCCCTACCCTTTTTTTGTCTTTGCTGTTGGCACCCCAATCCCAACATACCCTACGATGCTGACCGCTTCTAATCAGAATTTGATGAAGTCCCCGCAAAATAGTACTGATAATCTCTCTCTCTCTCTCTGTCTCTCCCTCTCTCTCTCTCTGTGCCATGGAGAAAGCAAGGGGTGTGGTGGGGTCCCGTGGGGTTGTCTCTTTTCGATTGATTTTTTTGAGAATAGTTTAGTTTAAATAATAGAATTTAAAAGACCCTTTTCATTGGGGCGCTGGTTTAAGTCTCTGCTCTACTCTAGTGCTGTCTGGGGTACCCCACATGATTTTGGCCTTACGCACTTACAAAATAACGAAACTTTCGCCCACAGATCCGCCATATCTACGTGCTCTTACTTTTCACTGCGCGTACACATATATTTTGTGTGGTGTTTGTCAATGCAATATGCAATATTTACTCCACCTATAATAGTTTTCGTCCATTTTCAGTCACCTATGCTATCTTAATCTTCTATAGACAATGCATGGTTTTTACTTTAATCTTGTATAAATCAAACTCTTATGAAAACGTTTGAGCATTGAGTAATAGCATCGATAATATTTGTCGGGGTGAAATCGATAGTACAATATTATTAAAATTTTTATAAATATAAGTTTTTTAACAGAATCACATTAATATATTAAAATTATAGTTAAAAATTTTGAAAACTTCACTATAAATCTCATAAAATAATATTAGAATTTTAAAACTTATAACTTTTCTCCCCTCTCCACCGTTGGGGTAAATCTTCTGTAAATACAAATTTTCGATTTTTAGCAGTGTTATCCAACAATGAGATAGAACCTAAAAGTATAGTTGAAGAAAATGACTGTATTTGATTAGAATCCTTATGTGGTATGGTAAAGATGGACAATATTTTCTTAATTATTTGTATATATTATTTAGATAAATTATGTTATTAGAATCCTTATGTGGCATAGTAATGATATATCATTTCCTTCATTTTTTGTATATATATTATTAGAATCCTTAAGTGGAAGAGTAATTTTTACTTTTTTTTTTATAATTATTCAAATTGAATGTCATTATTTTTATGAAATTTAATTTTTGAAAAAATAATTATTACTTTTACCGGTAGAAGTAAAAAAAGAAAAATAATGGAGGAGAAGGGTCCCACGCATACATATAGAATGATGCAATAATATATATATATATATATATATATATATAGAAATCTCACAGCTTTACATATGGCAGACACCATATAGAACACCATCGACGGTCCAAAATGAAGCTCCCTACGAAATGAGACCTCACGTCATCAACTGGTGGGCTCCACTACCCACATTCCACAATCAAGAGAGAGAAGTGGTGATGAGAAGCAAGAGCCAAATAAGGATCTACCATGGCTGCAGGGAAGTAAATGTCGATTACCACGTGTCAGACAACTAGCATCATGATGACGAGGATGAGGAAAGTGTAAGTTAATATAAGCCTCCGATGGGAGCCACAATTGCCCTTCTCTCCAGAGTTATCACAATCGGATCGGATCGCGGTTCAAGATCGATCTTGAAAGAAAAACGATTGGATTTAAATTAAATATCATTTAAATAATTAAATCACGAATAAATATAATTTAATCACAACTCTTTATAAAATCACCCTTTCATTTAATTTTTATTATATTAAAAATGTAATATATATACTTATATCATAAAAAATTTTCTCTTACCAATGGATAAATGTTACAGCGAGTGGATCGCTGTATCCCTTAATCAGAATCACGAATTCGATATACGGTTTGAGTGTGAAGTCAATTACGTTGGGAGACCCTCTACCCCTTAATAGAGATCTTAGTCAAATTGATCCGAATTAATCGATATAAAACTCTGAATACAATACCAAAAAAAAAAATTTCTCTTTATTTTTACAAACCATAATTTTGAATTTTTGAAATTTTTTAATTTCTCACTTAGTAAATAAATTAATACAAGTGTAATTAGTCGACACAGAAAGTCTCTACATTTAAAAAATATTATACTATTTTTTAAGTATAAATATGATTTAATTATTTTTACTTTTATTTTTTAATATGAATTTTATGAGTGATTGTTAATTTTATATTTTTTTAAATTTTATTTTTATTCAACTGGGATAAAAAATAATTTTAATATATCTATTTATTTTGAAATTTTATTTTATATATTTTTTTAATTATTATTAAATAATCAACGATTTGACCATTTATCGTTGAAATAGTTGAATCAAAATTTTAAAATTTATTACGATTTTAATGATATTGCTTCTCTCTCTTCAATTCTTTTTCCCTCTCATCAATTTTTTTTCCTCTATCGGTATATCTGAGAAGTTTGTTAAAAGAAAGTGTATGATTTGAAATTAAATTCTTCTATAAAAGAAAATTTAAATGTCTTATTAATCTATTAAGAGTATTTCTTGTCGGTATAAATAAATCAAAATCTTTTTTTATTTTTTTTCTTTTTAGTCTATGTTGGGAAAATGAGGGCGTAAGGTTCCCCCCCAACCCACGTAGGGAAGTCAAGATGACGTAAGGACTCATTCACAGCCTAAGAATGGATCCTTGTGACTACCCTTTAAGCCACTTGCCTTTGCTTGCCTAGCGCTCTCTCTCTCTCCCTCTGAGTTAAAATTAAATATCCCGGTATTCCCTGAACCACTGTTATCCATGCAACCCCTCCTCCTTCTCTCACGCGCCCCACCGTAATTTATTTTCTCTTTGGGAAAAGGGAGGAAATCCGTGGGTCTAATGATAGGGCTTTGAAGGGTACCCCACCCCACCTTAAATTAAAAATCAAGGTCACGTAAGGGAGGGCACCCCACCTTAAATTAAATATCCCAATATTTTCATATACTTTGTGAACAATGATAATTCATTAATTTTTTTAATTAAAATCATAAATATAAATTTTAAAATAAAAAAAATAGATACTAAAAGATTCAACTTCTAAATTAAACTCAACAGTTATTTGAATCAAATTAACTGAATTTTTGAATAATGGTATTAAAATAAAAAAAAAAACCTATTGCCATTTGAGTCACGGCACCATTAAAATAACAGTCTAGGATATTCTTTATAACCCAATCATTGGGATATATTTTTATGAATAATTTTTTTAATCAAGTATATATATTTTTTTATTTTTTTCTTTAAATCAAGCACAAAATATTTACTCAAGAGTTAATAAGTCTATTTCTTCTCGACTTATTTAGATTCAGAAGGTATTTAGCTAAATTTATAAACTTTTAAAAATATCTTATAAAATATTTTAGAATTTATAAACTTATGAACATTATTTGATATTTTTTAAAAAATTATAAATTTTAAAAATAAGATATGTAGAATTTTATAAACTATTTTACAAAAAAACTTGCTCCGTCCTATCTTTCTTTTATATAAGTTATTTTATTTTGACCTATAAATTGATTAAATTGGTTTCATTAGTATTTTATTGTCTCACGTCTACTCTTTACATGTTAATAAATACTTATTTATGTAATTTTAATGATATTTTGATATTTTTAATTATTTCAATACTGAAAAAGAGATTATAAAAATTTATACTTTAATGGTAGCCTATGTAGTGACATCCGAAAAACAGCGCGTGGGTAAGTGATTGTAGTAATAATGAAATAAAAATGCCACAATTTTTACCTAGAAAATGTGCACTATGGTACTTTTATTATGATGTAAGCAATCACCTCCTCTCTCTCTCTCTCTCTCTCTCTCTCTCTCACTCTGTGATTGTAATTTATAAATCCCCATCTTCCCCTACTCCCGTTCACATAAACCCCAATTGAATTACCATCTCTCTCTCTATCTTTCTCTCTCCAACGATGCAAGGAGTACGTAGATTCAATAATAATTCCTTCTCAGACGGAGGAGTGAGACTAGGGTTGACCCCCACCAACACCTCTCCCTTAGCAATCGATGTCGGAGAGCCCGTGGAGTCTCGGATCAAACGTCTGATATCCGAGAACCCCGTCGTCATCTTCACAAGATCAACCTCTTGCTGCATGTGCCATGTCATGAAGCGTCTACTCTCCACCATAGGCGTTCACCCCACCGTCATCGAATTGGACGACGACGAGATCTCCGCCCTCCACGACGGCGATACGTCTCCCGCCTCCCCCTCATCGCCGTTGGTGTTCATCGGAGCAGCTCGTGTTGGAGGGCTCGAGAGCCTTGTTGCTTTGCATCTCAGCAATCAACTTGTCCCCATGCTCACCCAAGCGGGGGCATTATCGTAATTTCACACTCATAATCTTATTGTAATTTAATAGAGTTTTTTAGGAAAAATAATTATAAATCTCTCCCTTAATTTGCCTTTTTTTCTTTTAATAACTCTTGTTAATCAAATTTGTGAAATAATTGAATCTGCTATAGCCTACTCTCTCTCACGAGCTTCTTTGGCATGCAAAATTAGTTGTGCAATTTGCTATTTTGAGAAGAATTTTTTAAATTTAAATAATTATTTTTAACTAAAGTAATTATTTAAAATAAGAAATAATACCCATTATAAAAATCCAACCATGTTTTCATCTGTGGAGAGGAGCAATGTGTGCATGATTATTAACCTTTTTAATTATAAAGACAAGATGGGTTATTATTGTATTTTGTAAATTGTGGGATTAAGTCCTAAATAAGAATTTGAAAGTTTTTGTCCAACCACGAGGGGATGAATGATAAATGTTGGGCACAATGTGGATTTGACGAGGGATGATCCTGGCCGTTAAAAATAGTGGTTTTGCCTGAATTGGGGACTTGGGGTCGACACGATGGACGGCTGGGTTTGGTTTACGCAGAAATACTTGACGGGTTGACGAAGTTCCAGGTGTGGGGAGATTTTTTGACAGGTGATGAGAAGAGCGTCACTGTCAGTTATTTAGACAACAATTTTTTTCTTTTTTAATTTTCCCAAATTATGCACGATTCCCACGTCCACACCTAAATTAAATCAAAAAAACAAAAATTTATATATATATTAACATCTAATTGATTTAATAATTAAATATTAATTTTTTAAAAATAAAATATCAAATTTAAATTTTATTAAAGTTAAGATGTTGTGAAAAATTTATCATTTTAAAAATCAATCCAACTCTCATTATGGGAAAATTTATGTTATAGGAATTAGGAACATAACGTTTTGCAAAATGTATATTGTCAATATATTAAGAAGGGATTTGTATATTTTCAATGTATAACAATCAATAAGAGAGTTCGAGGTTTTGCCAGGGTTATTAAGAGTTTTTTTTTTTATTATTATATCAAGATTTATATTTGAAATCATCAAATTGAAAAAAAGAGGTTGTGATTATTATAATGTTTCTTTGAAAATTGGGTTATTAAGAGTTACTAGTATTGTAGAGAGGGAAAATTTGTAAATTAGTGAAAGAGTTTATGACATGAGAGATTTTCAAAATTTGATCAAGATCAATTCATTAGGGTGAACTAAGGAGAGGAACAATTCAATAGGGAGGGGGTTAATTTTGAAAATGAGGGTCGGTCATTTGAATCCCGGATCATGGGATTAAGAAAGAAAATTATAACTATTTGATTGCTTTCGTAAAGATTACTGTTTATATGTTTTGCTTGTGAGTTAGTATAGATTAAGTAGATTAAATCATCATTACATTAATAATTTTTTATATTAAAATTTACGTAATCCCAATTATCTTGATCTCAATTTTCTCATACACAACCTAATCAGATTATGAGACTGATAAAATTTTAAACTTTGGAAAATGTTTTTCACTTGAAGAAGTTGGAGAGTGCCGTATTTGTTTAATACATATTATTATGAAGTATCATACACGTTCCAAAATATGATCCTGAAATGCATTTGGGACACTGATTTTTGCCCTTCTCAACAAGTGCACAGGGTGAGTATTTATGCAGGAAAAAAAAAAACTCAAATATACCAAAGGAAAGAATCAATTGAAAATTTCAAAGGAGTCTTCTTTTAGATGAAATCCCTACGGTGTTATATTTAATTGTTTTAATCAATAATTTAGTTTTAAACGAGATTATTTAGTACTAATCAGTTTGAAATGTTCGAGGAAAACTATAATTAATATGAAAAGAATACGTATGATACGAATCATGTGATGTAGCTAGAAACAAATTCCAATGAGTTGATTTGATAGTTAAAATGGGAAATCGTGAAGCAACTGGGGAAGGCAAGATGATGATCTAAGCAAGTTTTATGACCATAAAATTATTGATTTAATTTGATTGTTTGTCTCTTATCGTCTTCCGAGTGTAATCATTGTTGCAGATAAATTAAATTAATTAATATTTATATAAAATTTTTTATATTTTTTATATTTAATAAATTATTTAATTATTTGATTATGATTTTATTTTTATGTTATTTTTTTATTAATAATTTTATATTTAATAATTTTATATTTTTATTATAAAATATGATTATTCTATCATTTTTATAAAATAATTATATTTTTATATTTTTAAATTTATCTATTTTTCACATTTTTTTATTTTTACAAAATGTTAAATTTTTTAGTACCGTTTTGTATTTGTTTTTTGCTTTTGTTTTCGTGGATCTAACATTATAATCTTGGAAAAAAAGAGAGATGAAATTAAATTAAGAGCTATGTTTAATAATAAAATGTGACATTTAAAGTCAATGGATTTGAGAGGCGTGGAGTCATTTCTTCGACTTGGTTTCACTTTCTTGCATTATTCTTCTTTTCTTTTCCTTTTTCTTTAGTCTCTTCTTTTGTCAACATTTCATATGGTGCGGTGCCATATGACTTTATGTTCTCATACCAATTGGGCTATACTTCTTTTTAAATTAGATTTAATAATATTTGAATCAAATTAATAAAAATACGACTTCAAATACCGATCGATAATTTTAAAAAAAGAATAATATTGTCACCATTGGCTCATTAAGAAGTAAAAAATTCACAAAAAGTTTTCTCACTCTAATATTTTAAGTATTCTTTTGTAACTGATTTCCATTGATTATGCTCATAGTTTAAAATTTCGAAGTTATGAAATTTATGCTACACATAATTAGCAAATATCAAAGTTTAATTGTCTTAAACAATTGTCACCTATAATTATAATTTTAGAATCACAAATTGATTTAATTTGGGCTTTCGGCATCTTTTGCTAAACCTATCTATCAGTGGAATAAATATTTGTGATGGAATTAAATTTGAATTAATATAATCCTCGACGGCCACCATGGTGATGGGTGATTTCGGCTCCAAAAACATTAGTTGCACAAAGGGTGTGGACTTGGGGTGACTTTATCCAAGAGAAAGGTTAACGGAAAGTTACCTTAATAAAAAAAATATTAAATCTCTTAAATAAAATTTAATTTTAAATATTAAAAATAGAAAAAATTATATTAAGAGAATTTTTTATAAAAAAAATTAATAATAATTCATTTTAAATTAATTAAAATATAAATTTAAATACCAATTCATCTTTAACACTGCTACAACCCTAACTACCATTAACCCTTTAGCTCCTCAGGACTGCGTCTCACCTTTATGTAGTTTAATATTGAATCACACGTGGCACACATGCAATGGTGTTGATATTCTTGCATCACACATCATCATGGAACCCCTCTAAAGTCTTTACAACAAAGTGAGAGAGAGAGAGAGAGAGAGAATCTCCTTGTGAATCTATCAAAAGGTGGCATTGCTTAGGGCACATTAAATCAAAATAATGCTTCAAATAATTCATAAAATAATTTTAAAAAAAGTGCTTTGTTGGTATGTAATTATGAAGGATGAGAAAATGGGGAAACCCATATGTGTTCTTTTTAATCCTTTCGGGGTTACCCCACCATTGATGTTTCTTTCATGGTAGGGTTTTCTTTGTCTCAAGTTGCTTCAAAATCCCACTTTATTTTTTTAATTAATTCAGTACTTTATCTTTATTATTTTTTTTAAAAAAAAGAATATTAAATTGGTGGAAGAGAGTTGAATCTCTGGTTTGCATTTTTTTTAGGCTTCTTGTTCCCTCCGTGGGCTTCCCCACTTCCATATAATATGTAGTTGCTTCTGAGATTGTACCCATTAGGTTTGAAACCCATTGCTTAAAGGTGCTTCAGTTGACGCCTCCCCCAGCCTGTCCAAAACTAAAAGTCACTTCAAGACTTCCCACTTCGCATGTCCCACGAGGGGATAACAATACTAGGGGTGGCAATCAGGCTTTTTGAGCCAGCTTTGCGGAGTCTAAGCTTGATCCGATTAAATTTTGATGAATCAAAGTTCGAACCCGATTCCAACTCAAGGAAGTTTAAAAAATCGAGATTCAAGCTCAGCTCAAAAAATTAGAAGAGTCTCAAACCTATTTCGAGCTAAATTCAGCCCGAAACACAATTTATTACTATTATTTTTTAGTTACTTAATTTTATTTTTCATAATTTTAACTCATTTTATAATATAATAAATATAAAATAAAAATATATAAATTATTTAAAATAAAATACAAAACAAATATCACCATGTCAAATTAAAACTTACACGTTATTATGAAAATTGACAATAACAATATCATAAAAAATTTAAAAGTTACGTTAAGAGTGTGTATTAAAATCATTTAAATATCACAATATTTAATTTTTAATTTAAAAGAATAAAAAATAAACGGGTCGAATCTACTGGTATCCAGGCTCAGCCCATAATTAAAACGGACCTAAAAAAAAGGGTCCAAGATTGGCCTAAGCCCGAAATGAGCCAAACTCGACCCTTTAAAATGGGCCGAGCTTAGACCGACCCGCCCAATTGCCGGTCCCAAACAATACATGTAGTCCTGGGAATAGAAAAGGAAAAATGGGTTTTTTATTTTCTCAGGTTATGCAAAGAGATTTCTGAGATTTTCAGTATTCTTCTCAAGCTGCGGTTAAAGTTTAGATCCAATTTTCAAGCTTGAGGGATTCTCACGGGTTAGCTTCCAAAACTTGAGATCTCAAATTAATAACAATATAATAAGAAGAAAAAAGCAATAGGCAATCATTAAAAATATGCTATTTTAGTCCCTGTTTGGATTTTCTTTATATTCACTAAAATAAGTCTTTTTCCCTTTATATTTATAAAGTTTTTTTTTAAATATAAAATTAAATTAGATAGAGTTAAACATGACAAAAAAGTTAAGGAAAGAGAACATTTGAATTGGAACAAAATTCTGCTTTGCTTTTTCCTTCTATTTGTGAGAAGAATTCCTGGTATAATGGCAGCTGTGTTGCAAAAGGCAACATGGCCATTGAATGTTGTCTGCTATTACATATCACAAATCAGCTATACCAGAACTAGAATCATTTCCAACAAATTTCAATTGCTGTGGTAACTCAATTGACTCATCTTCTACTCTAGCCGTATTGGGGAGAATTGACAAGGTCAGTTAAAAAAAGGGAGGAGGAATAGAAAACCTTGTTTCCTGTTACAATTGTTGTCCCCATTTCATGAACCTTTTGATTTCGTCGTATAAAACCAAAATGGCTGCAGCACCTGTACTCCTAAACATGTTTGAAAGTGCTCCACGGTAAAATGAAGATACGCCTTCTGTTTTGTAGATCTTCTTCCAGCACTCCAGAGTGCTTCGGTACATTGGCTGTCCCAACCCTGACTGCATCATCATTCGCCTACGGACTGTATCAAACGGGTATGATATCAACCCGGCAGATGTTGTAACAGCCTGAGCCACAAGCCAGCGTTTCCATAGGGCTACTTCAGGTTTTGATTTTTCCGACATAATTTCTTTCATTGTATCAAAGCCTCCAAAGTAAAGGCCTCGGTGGACCACCATCCCATGCAAAGATGCAGGAAGTCCCCTGTAAATCCCTTGAATCCCATCTTTCTTGCATATGGTACTTAGAAAATGGCAGATTCCATGGAATTGACGGGTATTAGTTCTACCAAGGTCAGCTGCAAGGCGAGTGTGTGCAATGTCAAGTGGGTAGATGATGACCAGTGTAGTACAACCAGCTGCAGCTCCTGCTACAAAGTTTGCAAATGCACCGGTCAATAGAAGACTGTCTTGAGAATAGCTGCTTCTTAATACATTTCTATAAAGATCCTGTTTGAAAGCAAAATCAGATTTAAATCGTGCCATTATTCTGATGAAATCTGTAACATATGGTACAAGCAATGACTTACTATGAGCAAAAACAGAAGTAGCAGTTTATGTCAACAACCATTCAGCTTTCAAAATGAACTCGGACAACTTTTAAGTTGCATCTCAAAATAAAAGTTTGACAACTGAAAGGGAGAGCAACTTTGAATGAAATCCCAATGCAGTTAATTATGTCAATAACCATTCCCAAGGACCTAATTATTTAAGAAAATAATAGGGCCTAGTTAAGTTGCCAAAATTGTGCGCTTCGCCAGGTTCCATTTGATCGCTGGTGCCATGTCGTGAGCAGGTAGATCATTCACTAACCTATGCTACTATCATCTTGTCAACCAAGGAGAAAAAAAGTGAATACTTTGCTTAAGTGAGTTGAGAGTGATCTCAAAGAAAACATTGACAACCTCAACAGGTTAAAAATGGTAAGGAATGTGCAATAGCCTTCCCAGTAACACTCCATTTGAACTGCCTAATCTAGAGAACGAGTCCAAAACCCAGCAGAGCATACAAGTAACAATTTAAGAGATGTTTGTTCATGATTATGCCCATCAAAGCAAAGATGGTGCAACACCAAGCAGGGCATATAAGAAACAATTTGGGACGCAAGCCACCTATGATCCAAAAAGAATAAAATAAATGTATGAGATGCTTGTTCACAATTGTGCCCAACAAAGCACAATGAGGCATAGACCACATTGTCATCATGTTGCAGCAAAACACGTACTACCCCACCAAAAGCATAAAAAATATATACATGTGAACACAAAGAGTTCAAAATTAAAGAAGTATTGGAAGACTGCAATATAAAGCATAGATGTTTCAGGAGCCAACAAATAGAAAAGAAAAAAGAAAATGAAGTTGAACAAATCTGCGATTGATCATTTTTGTGAAACAACCATCTAATTCCAAAGCTCAAGGTTGTAGTTTGAGGGGTTTTTATTATTTTATATCTTAACACTCCTCACTCGTGTGTGCTAGTGACAACTTATATGAGGACAACAAAGAAAAAATATTAAATTGGGTGAGAAAGGCACTGGTGGAATTTGAACTAAGAATCTCGTAATCTAATACCATGATAGATTTTGTGAAATAGAACATCTACTCCAAAACATCAAACTAAACGAGAAAGGTATTTTTGTTATTTAATATTTTAATAAATACTTAAGAAAAAAGCCATGATTGAGAACACATTAGATCATCAAACAGAAAGTGTACTAGCACCTACATCAAACAATAGAGAAGGTACTTAAAGTAGCATCCATATGATCTATGAAATTTGAATGATCTCCGCCATATTATGTTTTTTGGAAAAGAATTCTTCAGTCAATTGAAGTTCATTAAATTTAAGAAAAGCATGACTCCATCTTAGTCAGCAATAAGGGCAAGAATCTTCCAGTTACAGATTCCAATGCAACCTTCCACAATCAAAATCTTTCCAAACCATCAATGCAAATGGAAACATCTGAAGAAGATCAAAAGGAGGCAGAGGGATCAGGGCAGGGGGAGGAGAACCGTTGTAGCTCCTTTAGTTGTTTGGCGCATCAGACCTATATTAACTGATGTTTATTATAAGAAATACATGACTTCATAAATGAAATTCTAAATACTTTGTAATACATGCCCCTATCATGTTGGGACTTTCCTATCTTTATTTTCCCAACTAACCATGTTCTTGTTTATGCCCATCATCATACTCCATAAAAGTAAAGAAAATTGCAATAACAGAGAAAGCTGAAGTCTTAGGGACAAACTATTATGGCATTTCCCATAGTTGATAAAATACTACAAACCTTAAAAGTAAAATGTGCGGGTGTGTGCATGTGCATCGGTGCATCTGTTGTGAAGAGAGAGAGAGAGAGACTCTTTGGAAATTGCAAACATACTTCTGTATTGGTTATTGTTTAATCAGTTAATAAAATAAGAATTAACAAAAAAAAAAATTCCAAATGGTTGCCACCTATATATACAAAAAAAGGAGATGATCAAGATTGCCCAACATGTGTCTATTATTTTATAAATGCTACATAGAGTGTACAAGGCAAGTTACTAGCAAAATGTATTGTATACTTATTAGCTACATACATGTTGCTGAGAATTAGCACGTGTAGTAACTGATATAATAATAGTATGAAGATAGACACAATAATTACCATAATGGTTCATCTAGAGCAGATGTCTCAAACCTTAATCTTTTATCAAAACATTGAATAGAATTACAATGACACATGCATGATGAAGCCCTGTAGTAAGTCAAATTTGTGAATGATGCAGTCTCAGCGGAGAAAATAAACTGTTTTAATCCTTACACTAAGATATTGAGAGTTACATGCAAAAAGTTTATATAAGAAAAATCAAGTATAGGAATTGAAATGTTCAAAAAACTAATGATCAAATTCACAGAATTAAGAGAACTAATGGACACCCCCAAAAAAAAAAGTGATAGTGATTCTTCCATTCTCTAAGATTTCTCATTCACAAGCTGTGCATGATTGAAGATGATATTACCAATATTGCCAATAATATAACAGCAAAATTGTGATCTAATACATCCAAATTCCAGTTTACCTCGTAGGAGATGCACACCTCTCTCTAGTCAAGGTTCAAGGTTTGATCTTCGAAAATTGTACTAGAGAGGTTTTGAGCCCAAACATAGGATTTGTGTAGTGTCCTTAGGCACTGTCGGTTTATGGGCTATTTTACATGCCCAATGAGTATAGTGACACAGGTTATTGGCTGGGTCCACCATTTTTTAAATAAGTATATACTAAAAGAATAAACAATAAAGTTGTGATCTAAAATATCTTGTGACTGGATTCTGTAGACCAGAAACAAGATAGGTTTACAAGACACACTAACTCCTTTTACTTTCAGGAAGAAGATTAATTACTAACTGCTCTGTACAACTAAGTATTGGCCGGGGCACTTTTAGAGTGGCAAGAAAAAGACAAGGTCTGGTCAAATTAAAGATGCTACGAGATGGACACAAGTTTTATACAAGAAAAACTAAATGTGCCTAGTATTGAATTAAGAAAAGGACTAATAACCATCCGGAGAGGAGGTGGCATTCAAGGAAATAAAGATCAGAAACTACAATGATGAGGAAAAGTAACATTATTAATAACATTATTTTATGAACTGTAAATAAGCTGATAAAGAGTTAATTTGGAGTGGGTACATCAACCCTTGGAGGATAAATACAACCAGATAAACACCTATAAGTATGTCATATGAGATAGAATGAAAATATATCATTTTGCTCAGAGCACTTTCTAATAGTGTGGAAGCACATATTCTTTGACCTATTACATGCTTTGCATCTGCACCAAGCCCTGATTAACACTTTTATCTTGTTCTGCAAAAGCAACTATATGCCCTAAAGGACAATGGCATGTTACAAGACAGATTAAGGGCTTGTTTAGTTTAACTAATAAAATTCAGCTAACAGCAGACAACTAACAGCTGACGACTTATAGCCAATAGTTGTGTTAACTGATATTAGTGTTTGATTGTCTAGTTGATAGCAATTGACCAAAAAGGAAAAATTTGTATTAGTTAAATTTGTTTTATTTTTAGGATATTTATTTTTTTGTTATTGCTATATATAGAACTATAAAATTCATAAATATAAAATTCATAATTTTTTTAGAAATAATTAATTCAAATATATATTAAAAAGATTTGATGTAAATTATATAAACATCCATGGTTTTATAAGAAAAGATAAATTTTTTAACTAATTAAAAAAATTATTTAATCCAAATACATACCAAAATAATAATTTAAATAAATCTTACTCTATTACCAAACTTAAAAGAGTAAAAAATGACAAAAACGTAAAAGAGTAAGATAGGTAAACTAATTTAAATAATTTTTAACTACTTAAATCTATTTGTGTGATAAAACAACTTTTGAAAAATCAAAAAGTTACTTTTGGTAGATGATGACTTTTTTGGAGCTTTTTGATTATTAGTCATTAGCTGAATCATCGAACATTCTTTTTATTTTTTTATATTTTTTGATTTCTGGCTTGATCACCACCTGATATTCGAAATTTCGTCCCGACTAATCGGGGATCGACTTGCAGTCAGACCCTTTATGGGGGAGGTCTCCCAATGTTGATTTTTACATTCCTATAACAGTTTGAACCTCCGCCATAATTACGTAGGTGAAATCTCCTTCTAACTACACCACCAAAATTTGGTTAACATTCGTTTTACTTGTTGCAAAAGTCAACAGCCAAAAGCACCCCCTTAATACTTGTACTAAGCACCCCCTATTATACTAATGACTAATGTTTTGAGAGTTTTGCCTTCATTTTTTTTCCTTTCCCTTGGTTTTGAGACCTGTGATTTTGCCATCTCCTCCATTCTCTTCTTTGCCATCTCCTTTCTCTGCACATTCGATTTACTTTTAGTTTCGTTGTGAGATTGTTCCCTGTTGATTACTCAAAGAAGGTTGTCGCCTTTGCGAAGGCAAGAGGAGAAGGTTGTCAGAGGCGACTAGGTCTGAATACTTAGATTGTTGAAGAAGAGCAGACATAACCGAATTGCAAGTGAAGATCGTCGGACGACAATTTGGGTAAATCGAATGGTGTGTCAACAGAGTGGCCTCATCGAGATCGCTCTCGCGAATGAGGGTGAGAATTCGGTTATGGAGGTTGAGGCGATTACCAAAGAGCGCGGTAACGGGTTTCAGAAGTTTTGGGGCACCAGGGTTAGGGTTTTGTTGGGGGACGAGGCTACTAGGGCGGTGGGGTTTGTTGCTGACGGAGAGAATTGAAAGGGGGTTCGATGTGCAGGCAACGCTTATGGCAACAACACTTGGCGGCAGCTTCCTCGGGGGTGGCGAAGGAGAGGAGGCAGAAAGAAATGAAGGATGGCAGGTAGCGGCGGTGATGATGGAAGAGTTTCATTAGGATTTTTCAGGCGGGTGAAGAAGGAGGGCTTGGAGAGAGCCATTGTCAAGCATTGCGAGAGAGAGAGAGAGAGAGAGAGAGAGGGAGGGTTTTGTGCAAAGGAGAAGACTTTTAAGGGTTTTAATTTGGAAAAAATATTATAATTTTAATTTAAAAAAATTCAGCTTGGTTTTCGATTAAGATTTCTTTGAAATTTCAGTTTTTAGTTTGGTTTGATTTAATCACTAAATCGAACCGAACCAAATCGTTGCTTGTAGTCATATACAGACCACAACCAGTCCCCAAAAAAAAATCATTTTGAGAAATCTCACAGATGGCCTTCAGAGAAACTTTCCATGAATATACTATTGATAAGCTTTAGTTGTAGCCCCTTTTGCCTAACTCTGATCCCACCACATTTTAAGTTTTAACAGCGGTTTTTCTCCTCTACTCAAGTTGAAAGGTTGTTTCTCTGGGAAACTTTTCATTTCATAAATGGAAGATTTATTATTTGGGACCTTCTTTTTGTACCCTACATTCTTTGCCTTGCAAATTAAGGATTCATTTGATTCACAAAATTTCCTTGTTTGTTGCCCTGAATAGGAGCTTTCCCATGATATAGAACAGTAAAGATCATGCATGAGCGGTGAATATCACATCAAACAAATTCTGAGTAAATAAGTTGTGCATGTGGGTTTTATATAGATACATATGTATATAAATAATTAGTGCAAAAATAAAACCTAACAAATGGAACTTTTGGATGAGAAATGTGTCCAACCTTATACATACTCACTCACAGAGATCTCCCCAACTATCCCAGCATTGATGCAGTTCTGAACATATGGCTCAGATGGGCATGAGAAGTGTAATTCAGTAGATAGAGTGTTGTGGACTCCCACAGCTCATCCCTTCTGATGGTTGAGTATGAATCCTATGGTTTTGTCACTTTTCCCATAATTGAGTGATAAAATGCTCAATGATTAAAGAAGCTCTTCATAAACTCTACAATGGTATGGGAAGAAATTATGATGCATGTAATGGATTAACACGTGCAAGAATGATTGTTGGAGTCCATGTGTGAGTGGTGAATCCAATATCAGAAAAGTTTTGGGTGAGTGAAGACTGAAGTTGGTGAGTCAGATAGAGTGCCAACTTGTTGCCAAGCACTCACGCAAAAGCGTCCCCAGGTTTCTTGTAGTTCCCAATAGAAATTTTACTCCAAAAACTTCCTGAGGAGACTCTTTTATCAATCCAAGCCCTTTTACAAAAGTTATCTTTCTCAGATGATTTCTTCATGTGACCAATTGGGTCAAACTGCACATTCATGCAAGTATTCTAGGCAACCTACTTGAGGTAGAACAGGGAGACCTTTGTAATGAGGGCAGGTCATTGGGTTAGTGGCTTCACTTTCTCTATTTGCATTTAGTCAGTCATGGGAGGTGATCTTTTGGAATCTTTCTCATGGGCTAAAACTTACCAGGGATGCTCAGAATGAGATGGATTCTAAAGTTTTGGTTCAGTTTTATTTTAAGCCCAGAAACTCTATCCTATATACATCAAATTCCTTCTTGCTTGTGAAAAGATATTTCGCTGACCTTCATACTGCATAATGCCTTGTGTTTACAAGGAGTATAATCTAAACACAGCCCAAAAGTGGCCTTGAAACTACATGATGGCTTGCAAGAAGTTTTTTCAATGGCCTTTGAACTGAACAATGCATTGCGTTTACATGTAGTGTAACCTTAAGAGTGCTCAGAACAGCAGCTGACTACAACCATATGCAGCATTTGTAATATATGTAAGCAACCTCACGCATGCTATTTAAAGATCTTATGGGTGTCCTTGAGCTTGAAATTTTGTAACTCTTGCTTACATATTTAACACAAGAAGTTGCTCCTCTGCCTCCACCACCAACAATATACAACCAATTGCCGTCACTAACACCAGTCAGTGCCTCTTTCTAGGTCAGAGGTCATCTATTAAGACTACATAAAAGATAAGCCAAATATCAAAAAAAATTAGCGTCTTGGTTATTGAATCTCAAAAGAAAAAGGGGGAAACAGAACACTGCAGTTCCTCCAGTGCCTGACGAAGCCACTTTAATAGCCAAAATGTCATGCCACTGAAGCACTTACAATTCTGGCTCATTAAGCTGGACAATCCTAGCATTCCATCTAGGATTCTATACTTCATTCCTATACTACTAATACATGACAGAAGGAAGCTTACGTATACGTGAATAAAAATGCCCAAGAACATCTCAATTACACACCAATTAGAGACCCTTTTCAAAACAACACCTTCTCAAGGAACCTTTTTAAAAGCCACTAATCATGCTAAAGTACACATTATGTCTAAGAACACAAATTTCCACATAAACCTATAATGATCCCTGTTCCAACTCCAATTTAAAAACAGATATCAACACAAACCCTTCAACCCCAGAAAGAGAAACGCCCAAGAAACTACTTAAGAAGTAGACAAGAATCACCGATCACCATCTGAAGAAAGTTGTCCAAAACCACCAAGACCATGTCAATTGCCAAACGACACATTTGGATGTCCCAAGAACATAATTTCCACATAAATATATCACAAACCCTAAGCTAATCACAATTCAAACACAAAAAATTGTTTTCTTGAATCCAGAAAAAGGAAATGAAGAGTGAAATGGAAAAGGGCATACCTTGAGAGAGAAATTGAGGGCAACAGAAGGGTAATAGCGAATGACACTACTACCATTGCCTCTCCATAGAGAAAGAATGCCTTCTTCTTTGACAGTCCTAATTATGCAATCAAGCATGCCTTTGAATCTTCTATGTGGACCTTTTAAAATTGCCATGTTACTCTCTTGGGTTTGCAACAATAGCTTTGCTCTTTCGACTGGCGCCACTATTGTATGCACTACCCCTCCCATTAGAGCTCCTGCCATCAAATCTCTCTGAAAATTTGACAACCAATTTCTGGGTGTTGGGTTTGCCCTACTTTTGCTCTCTTCTTCTTTCTCATCCCCCATTCTCTCTCTCTCTCTCTATCTTTCTCTCTCCTCTTTTTGTTCAAATTCCGATGGGATAATGGCGTGATGATTAAGAAAAGGAAAAGGACGGACACGGAGGGAGTAAGAAAATGGCGCCAGCCCTCATCTTGTGACGTCTGCGCTTATCCACTTTTTAGTTTTCCATTTTTTTATAAAGATAGTTCATTTTGTATGACCAACAAAGGGGAAAAAAAAAACCCTCTATTTATTTGCATAAATCTTAGCTATAGATATAAAAATATAATTAATTGATATTTTAAAATTATTTTTATATTAATTTTAGCTAAACAAATTTGATAAATCTTAATTCAGAGGACAGTAAAATACTATTACTAATATGACATTAACATGGTTGATCAATTTCTCTCATCAAAAATAACTTTAAAGCTATTCCAAGATATGAGAAATTATGTTGTGAGATAGCCCATATAGTCCCTATTCAATTTTTTTTTTTAACAATTCATATTTTATAATTTTGTTCATATTACGAATTATTTAATTTGTTTTATTGGAAATGAGGATTATATAAATTAAATTTTAATTACAAAATTAGGATTTTGCCCTTCACTCATAATGCAAACTTTTCTTAATCTAGCCAAAGAGTTATAGGTTAACTCACATTATCTGCTTCCACTTAAAATCTCGAGTTTGAGTCTCCCCATGTATATTTAAAAAAAAAAAGAAAAAAAAAAACCTTTCTGGATTTGCAAACCCACTTTAGTTTCTTGATGGGTAGGGTTCTCTCACTTAGGAATGGTTAATTTTTAGTTGAGAAGTTGTATTGGTAAACATATGATCCAAGTGTGGAAATCTATTCAAAGTTCAAATTGAATAATGACTCTAACCAAGGTCCAAACCACCTTAAGATCTCAAGTTAATTTATGTTGTATCACTTCCTTTGTTTCCTGGGTTTTGGGTGTTCCTTTGTTTCTCTCTCTTTTGTCTGTCAAGCAAAAAAACTTAGAAGTATGCATAAAGGACATAAGCATTCTCTAGGTTAAGTCCTAGACAGGACAAGCTTGTCATGCATGGAGAAAGTGATGCCATGATAAAGCCTCTTTTTTAAAATTGTGAAATTGAAGCCTTTATTTAGGAATACTTGATCAGCTTTTCCTTTTAAGTCGTCTTTTGCTGGTGCATCGAAGGGCTAAAGCATCACCAAAGAATGGAACCTATGATGATTGATTTGCTTTTACAATGTGTGAGTGCTCCCACGTCTTGTGTTTGATGTATGATGGAGATGGGGGTTGGATTCGTCACTTGAACAAACCAACCCTCTGTCAGGCTATTGGGTATGAGAGTAATGCTCAATGGGGGTGGGGTAAGCATTATTTATGATACCAGTAGTAAGCATGTCCCAAATGTAGCATATATGAATCCCTTCCCCTTGAGTCTATCTTTTTTTTTCCTTGACTAATCAGTATTTGAAACTATATTCTAATTAATTAAGTTTGAGATGCTATTAGATCATCTTTAGAGAAATTCCCCCAATATAATTTTCTATATTCTTTAATTAAGTGATTTAGTATCTTTTCCACTAAATCAATTATTTGTTAATCTCTTCTCCTTAATTACTAAATCAATTATTTGTTAATCTCTTCTCCTTAATTATAATATTTTAGGTTTGATTTTTCCTTTTTTTTTGGTTGTTTACCCTTAGGATTCCCGTATCACATAGGGATGGTTTGTTTTTGTTTTCGTTTAGTTTCTGTTTTTGCTTTTTGTTCTGTTTTGTTTGTTTGTTTATTTATTTATTTTTTCTCTCATTGGTTCAAAATTGGACTTCTCTTGTTTCAAAAATTGTCAAAATTGTAAAATGACATACTCATACTCTACGCCGAAGAATGCACCTAGCCTAGGAAGGGCATAGTTGCTGCTGCCGCTGCATTGGTAAACCTTAACAAGGAAATCCATTCACAAAAGAAATAAAATTAAATTCCTTAACAAGACTACACTCATCGTTGACCATAATTAAAGCTCCAAGACCAGTAGGGGGTGGAACTTAGTTGGGTTAGGGCCTCAACGGGCCATTCGCCAATGGTTCATGGAATTTTTTCTTTTTTTTTTTGTTATATAGATATTTGAACAGGTCGCATTTAGGTATCTCAGATCTCAGTCATCGCGAAAAAATGATTGTGGAGCTGAATGATGCTTTGGATGAAAAGAAATATCTCAATGATCTTGGACCGGCATTGGATTCGGAGGGTCTTGGACTTTCTGATGCTTTCTTTGCAAGTTTTTCAATGATCTGTCAATTATTCTCTCTGGTACATTGAGTGTATTGATTATCATGACTATGCTCTCTATGGCTCTCGGTAGGATTTTTCCAAACCTAATTTCAAGAAAACATGTGAATAATGTAGCAACAGTCTTTCATACTTTCTTTGGCTTACGTTTACTTTATATTAGACGGAGATCATCTAATTCAAAATCACCCCAAAAGAAGAACAATTGAGGAGGTGAAAGAAAAACTTAAGACTGGATAAGCAAAAATAATTTTGTACCGCTCAAGACTCTTGACACCGATATTCTTGGAGTCTTTTATCTTGATGTTCTTGATAGAGTGAGGTTAACATAATTTCTTAGGAGCACCTTACTCTCCATTTTTTTGGTTAATTTGTATTCTTTTTCTTTTTCCTTTTTTTTTGGAAGAATCTTGATACAATAGTTAGAGGTTACGGATTTGAGACGTAAAATCAGTTTTTTATAAAAATATAAGAGGAATGTTACGTACATATATATTTACTCTCAAAATCGACTCCAATTATTAGGACAAAGTTTCTGATTGATTGATTGATATACATAGAGATTTGAATCTGAATTATGAAATTATGAAAAAGAGTTGTGATTATTAAATTATTCTTTTACGAATGATTCATGAGATTTTACCGAATCTTTTCAATCAGAGTGATGTAATTTTAACGATCTAATCTAAAATAAATAAAATAATAATAATAATAACTCAACTCTTTAACAAATAGTGAAATTCTGATATTAAAACTATTAATATCGTATTAAAAAATTTTGGAATCAGATCATGACGCCATCAAAATGTGGTGGGTATATGGGCAGGGGCACAACTATTATATGGATCATTTATTCTCAGACATCAAAACATAAAATTATTGTTGAGTAATAGAATATGGATTAAAAAAAAAGAAAAAATAGGTAGTGAGATTTTTATTCAAATAAAATTTAATTTGATTTAAAAAACTGTATAACATAAAAAGATAATAATGTTAAATACCAACAAAATAAAAGATTTAAATCGAAATATAACATATATTTAAATTATGATTTGAAAAACAAAATTATAATTTTTGGTATAAATATAATATATGATATTATAATTTTTAAAATCAAAATAAATAAAAATTTTTTAACTTTGCATATGGCCACTCCCTTCGTTTGCCCTAAAGGGATACTAAAAAGTAGAAAAAAATATTTTAATATGATATTATCAATATCATAGGGAATATTACTTATAATGGATTATTATTTCCCATAAAAAAATTTAGAGAAAAGTAGTTTAGCATAAAAATATTAAAATTGAAAAAAGATTTAAGGTATCAGACGATATTTCCTCTCTCTCTCTCTCTCTCTCCATCCAAAGGCCAAAGCTACGTTTTTTTCATCGTTGGTGAATAGAGGAAAACGTCAGAGAGGGAGAGAGAGAGAGAAGATCGTCTAGAGAGAGGGAGGGAAGAGTGAAGATCGTATGGCTTGGAGGCGTCTCCTTACACAGGTGGGTTTTTCAATCTTTCCTCACTTTACAGATCTAATTCAGCTCTTATCATTTACTCTTACAGCTATTAGAAGAAACCCTTTAGGGTTTTCTTACTCGACCTTATTTCAAGAACTTGAGTTTTAATCTTACTGTTTCGTGACTGCTTATAATGTTTTTGATTAAAATAGAGAACGAAATTTTAGCCATCTGAAAACTAGAGTGAAAATCTATTCACTTTTCTTTTTTAGCGGATTGATCTAGGTTATGTTGTTCATTCGTTATCGCGTCCTATTTTTTATTGTCAAAATTAAGCATTTGGGCATCATTCTGATTAAGGAGAAGATTTTGTTCTGGTGAAGTAATTCTTGGCTCTGGTTCCTGAAAGTGTGTAACTTTTCTTTTTTCTTTTTTTTTTTAGTGAACTAATCTTGGCTGTGTCGATTTGATATGATACGATGGAAAAGTTTGGTTCTCCTAATTGTTACTTAGCTTGTTTCCTCCCTTTTTTTGGGATAAACTTTGGTGCAAAGCAGTTATATCTGGTGGGGAAACACAACATGCATCTGGGCTTATAATCTTAATGGGGGCGGAGGTTATGACTTTTAGTGGCGCAAACATCTGGGGTTCTAAATTTTGAAATTGTATACATAAAATTTTTTGTTGGTAAAATTCCTCGAGGGGAAGCTGCCCCATGCCCACCAAGCCCTTCGCTTAGCCCTGTTACACACCCGGAACCCCCTTCTCAAAAAAAGGAATGCGACCTTCTTATTCATTTTGTATTGTTTAATCTCCGTGGATTTAGTTGTGGATGTGATGGAAAATTGGCTTTTCAAAATAGAGTGCAGAGTACAAAAAATAATGATTTCTTTCTTTTTGCTAATCTCTAGGTAGGAATTGTGTAGGTTCTATCGATTCTTTCATAAGGACGGTTAGGAGATGGTCAAGATTAGATGAAATGGGAAATAGGGTGCAGCGCAATAGGCCACAAACCACGTGTAGGGTTTGCTAAAAATGTTGCAAACGTGTCCTTAAATTTTGACTTGGGTGTGGACTAGTAAAGGAAGCCTATTGTACACACATTATGACCTACAAATGACGAGAACATGGGGAATCTACTGTTTTTTTTTGGGGGGGGGGGTTGGGGGTTCCTTAATATTTGTTCTATAAATGAGCAAGAATTTGGGTTATGGTACTCTAGCCAGTTAAGGTTCATTTGAGTAAACACATTATGAGTTGCATTGCGTGCATGAATGCACTGACTCATGCTTGTTGCTGGTTAGTGTGTTATTGATTTTGTTACTTCATATGTCATCTCCACAACAGGTATCAAGACAACAATCAGAGTTGGGGCAACTCAGATATCTGTTTGGTGGACCTCATCTTTCTGCAACACAAAAGCTTGTATCTGGCATAGGAGGTGTGTATTAGTTTTTTTCAATCCACAAGTAGGATAGACATGTACTTATTATTGAGATTAATATCATCAGGGGAACGTTCATTACTGTAATTTTTGCTTAATTTTTTGGTTTGTCCATATTTTAGGCCAGAATTCGCCATATAGATATATTCATTTGATGTTCTTCCTACGTGTGCCATGTCCCCTTTTATCTTCTAAAATTTCCATATTGCTGTTCTCAGTCCAGATTTTGCATTTCAACTACATACAAGATTTCATATTTTTTCTCCATTAAGAAGTGTTGCTTCAACTATTACTGATATCACAAGCATGAAACTGTATCATTGTGGTGAACTAAACGTGTGTTCCTGTGACTTTCTTTATCACTGTGACGAGCTATTTCTCTAGCCCTTCACTGATTGTTTATCTGGGATGGGTATGTCCGTTTTCATGAAACAAACAGTTTCTTCATAAAATGTATTTCATGGACAGGGAATCGACTCTCCAATGTACAGGAGAGGTTCCGGTCCAGTTACGCTGGCAGCCTTGGTCGCGGTATACGTGATCTAGATGGAGGATATGAATTCGCTTCTCTTAGAGAGCTTTATCGTCAAAATGATCCTGAAGCAGTCATAAGAATTTTTGAAAATAATCCTTCTTTGCATTCAAACCCATCTGCACTTGCTGAATATGTAAGAGCGCTAGTCAAGGTTGATAGGCTGGACGAGAGCGAATTGTTTAGAACTCTGCAGAGAGGTCGGTATTAAAATAGATTTACTGTTTGCTAGTTCATTGAATATCTTTTTTCCTTGTGCTTCTTTGCTTTAGATCGCATAATCCTAATGGATCATTTGGTTTTCTTGCAAATTTTCTTGGCTGATGGCCTTCAAAAATAAAGCTTTTGAGCTGCCATTTGGAAACAAAGTTGGGAAACTAGCTTTAACCTGATGCAGTAGATATGTTTAGAAAATATTTTTGCTTCCTTGTTGCATAACCATGTTTTATACATTTGAAATGCAAAAGGAAAACAGTTTGTCTTATTTTGAGCACTTGTTTCACTGTTTAAATTGATGAAGTGATTACATATCCTGAATTGGTTGTGTATAGTTTGACAGAGGATTAATTCAGCGAAAGATCCACTGCTTAAACTAAGCCCATCTTTATTGGTCTTTTTTTTGGGGGGGGGGGAGGATTTTGTATCAACTGATAGAAGTAATTCTTTTTCATTTTGTGCTGTAGTTATGGCACCTAAGAGAAAGGATACATGAAATCGTGACATTTTAAAAGATAGAAACTACATATAGACACAGATTCTTGCAACAACTACATGTGCGGACATGGATTAGCACACATAACAGCCGCCTATCTGCTGAATATCTTGTTGCATGTTATTAACCCTGGTCAAACCACATAGTGCGGAGATCACATAGCAGCACATGTGAATGGGCATAAAGATTAAGATGCACAAGGCAAGGATTTCTTGTTTACAAAGTATTCTGATCTGAATTCTTCAATACTTTAGAAGTTCCTTCGGAAAATTTTCTGCCCCCACTTTTTTTTTGGCTTCTGTTCCTCCAGCGTCTTTCTTTAGTTAAATTTGTAAAAGGAGGTATTCTGCTTATCGGAATTAACACATATTCTCTGATCAATTGTTGCCCGATCGATTGTTGCGCCTTTTCTTTCCTCAGCTCTGTTTACCGTTTCCCTTTTCTGCCTCTTTTTGCCCTTTGTAAGTAGCCAAAACATACTAAGAAAGAAAATTCAGGCATTTCAGGTGCCGCAAGTGCACCAGTAGAGGAGGAAAGTGTGGGTGGCCTTTCAGCCTTTAGAAATGTGGGAAAGCAAACAAAAGATGGTGTTCTGGGAACTCCAAGTGCTCCTATTCATATGGTTGCTGCAGAAGGAGCAAATTTTAAACAGCAATTATGGCGTACCTTCCGAACCATTGCACTAGCCTTTCTCCTTATTTCAGGTGTAGGTGCTCTTATCGAGGACAGAGGGATTGGCAAAGGTAGTCCTTTGTTCCTGATAAATAGTGGCACTCTTCTATTTTCTTTCAAGTGATTCTTGTATTTCATCACACTGTTTTCTAATTCTATTTCTTTTTTTTTATGAATAAAAATGGCAAATTTGGGACATTCTGAGTATTGAACTGGGGACCTCTCGTACCCTAAGTGAGAATCATACCACTAGACCAAATGCCCTGAGTTAGTAACTGTTTTCTGTTTCAAAGTTCCAGGACTAGGTTTACATGAAGAAGTTCAACCCAGCATGGAATCTAATACAAAATTTAGTGATGTGAAGGGTGTTGACGAGGCAAAATCTGAATTGGAGGAGATTGTTCACTATCTTAGAGATCCAAAGGTAACTCTACTTTCAGCTTTTTGCACAGTACTGTTTATAGCTATTTTACAGTTTGCATAATGAAGTTTTATTTGTACACATGCATTAGTTTAAGAGGGGCTAAGGTGGGGGTCTATTCTATTTAGTTGTCAAAATAGGGTTATTATTGTTTGGTTTAGTTTATTTTGGCCTGTATGGTTTGTCAGTGAGCTCTGAAGGCTTTTCTTATTGTTTGAATTACCATTCAAAAAAAAAAAAAAAGGTTCAAACAAGAATCATAGTTATGCAGGAAAAACACTGGCATAATTTCTTTCTGCACAATTGATTTTTCATTGCTAAATGTTAGAAAATAGGAAAAGAAACTCATCAGATGGCAAAGCAATCCTCCATCTGTTCTCTCTTCCTTTCCTATCAAATATAAAGATGATCGTCTCATTTAACTTTGCCATGACCATCATCTAAACTATCATTCATGGCATATAAGGAAGCAATTTGAATGCCAAACCCCACATCATTCCCACTTCAGAAGAAAAGATCCTGTATATCCTCGTGCCCCTATAAAAACACTGGAATATTGATCACTGGAAGTGTTAATGAGGTATCCATCAATTTGTTGATCCATGACCAACTGCTGGGGAAAACATTCTGCTCTTTTTTTTTTTATTAAAAAAATTGGGTGGGGTAAAGTTCAAATATCTTCCTCATGGTTCAACTCCTTTGCCAATAGCATCCAGGTTAAAATTAGGCAAAGAACTTGCTTGGAGCCACACACCCTCTGTCGACAAGTATATAAAAAAATCGAATAAGTTCCATGTATAGACATTTCTTCAAATATCTCTCTCTCTCTCTCTCTCTCTCTCTCTCACACACACACACACACACACAGAGAAGAATCTTTCCTTCATATCATATTCTCAAAGACGATCTAAATTCAAAAAAATCACAACTTTAAGTTGCAATATCCCTTATAACTTTTATGATTGGGTGTAAATAATGAAAATGTTGTAATACAATCAATTTCGAATTTAGTTAACAAAAAGAAAGTTTTCCTTCCAAGGATATCATTGTCAAGATATATATATATATATATATATATTTTGTGTGTGTTTTTTGTCTGTTTTAAAGCTATTAAAGGGGTTTCTAAGCTAATATCTTAAACCACTATAACTAATTTTTTCCCATTCTTTTTTGGTTTTTCTTTGAGTCCTTGCATGAGGATGGGGAGACTAAAACCTCTGACCTGTTGGTTGGAGGGCACCACTAGGCTACAGGGGTTGGTGGCCATTCTGCTACTTTCAGGGTGTTATTTACTAAACAACCAAGTTATAGGTGCTATTTTTTTGGGGGGTGGGGGGTGGGGGGGTTAAATCTTAGAACTGTTTCATCCCAGTGAGGTGAAGTACTTTTAAACATTTATTGACTTGCTTTTCTGGTCATCTCATCATTGAAGCTGAAAACAATGTTGGTTTCCAAGGGTTGTGGTTTTCATCCATTACCTGAACCATCGATCTATCATGTGGAATTTTACAATCGGTTGTGTAGCCAGCCTATTTTCCGGATTGATATGTGTTGATGTGTTGTCCATGTTATTACCATCCGTTCATGTTCTTGTTACTTTGCTGTTTCTTGTTTCATTTTTCATAGATGGTTATTAGTGATGGATCATTGAGGTGCTCATTTTCGTGCTAATTTATTTCTCTAATGTCTACTATCTTCATCTGTCCAGAGCATCCATTGTTAAACTTAAAGTCTCAAACATAAATCTCATCCGTGTATGAATTTGAGTACAAGCAGAACAAGTGCTTATTATTTTGAATTGTTTGTGTAATGGCTCCCTTCAACAATGAGTTAATCTTTTGCCTCTTCCAGCGCTTCACTCGTCTGGGTGGGAAGCTCCCCAAAGGTGTTCTGCTTGTTGGTCCCCCAGGCACAGGAAAGACCATGTTAGCAAGAGCTATTGCAGGAGAAGCTGGGGTTCCTTTCTTCTCATGTAGTGGTAGTGAGTTCGAAGAGATGTTTGTTGGTGTTGGAGCCAGGAGAATCAGGGATCTTTTTGCAGCTGCAAAAAAGCGGTCACCTTGTATAATATTCATTGATGAGATCGATGCCATTGGAGGTAGTCGTAACCCAAAAGACCAGCAATACATGAGGATGACTTTGAATCAATTGCTTGTTGAACTGGATGGCTTCAAGCAGAATGAAGGGATTATTGTGATTGCTGCAACTAACTTTCCAGAATCCTTGGACAAGGCATTGGTGAGACCTGGACGGTTTGATCTCGAGATTGTTGTTCCCAATCCGGATGTTGAAGGGCGTAAGCAAATTTTGGAATCTCATATGTCTAAGGTACTTCTCGCATTCAGCAATAATTTCTGTTGCCTTGCTTAGCATGGGGTCTGGGAAGGGAGAGGATGAAGTTCGAGGTTTCTTTCGACTTTTATCATGGTTAAACTTACGTGTCCCTAGGTAGTTTTTGATCAAACTCATTGGCATAATTAGCAAGATATGCTTTTTAGGGGTGTATTCAAGTTGAGTTGATCCCGAGTATCCCTATGCTCAAACTCGAACTCGAAATTTTTAATGGTACTCGAACTCGACGAGTAGTAATAATATGACTCGAACTCGACGAGTTTATAATTTAATGAGTTTGAAATCGATTCGAAAATTTGAAAACTTGATTTTATTAATTTATAAAATTTTATTAATATATTCAATTTAATTGAGTTTTTTATATTATAATAATATGTAGTTATATATATAGTATATATTAATATATATTATCGAGCTACTCGATGAGTTTTTGAGTTTAAAATTCTTATTTGAATTCGACTTGATTGTGTAATGAAACTGCCGAACTCGACTCGAGTTTGGCCAAAATTGAGTCGAATCGAGCCTTTGACTGAGTGGCTCACGAGCGACTTGAACTCTACTTAGTTTGCATAACAGCCCTAATGCTTTCCTTTTTTTATCCTGTTGGTTGTTGATTCTGACATGCACAAATGATCTTATCTATGTAACTAGCCTCAATGTCTTTGTCCTGTGCAAACAAATTGATTATCATATCTTTCTGGCATGGACCAGGGAACTTAGGCTTTCAGTTTCCTGGTTTCTGCAATGCTGCTGCATTGGTTTGAATTACTCTGATCCTGCCTGTGACATTGTATCTCTTCTTGAGTGTTGGTTCTACCTATGTTTTACTTTTTCTTTTTTGAGGTTCGGACTTCTTCCTTGTACAAAATTTACTGCCTTAGGTCTGGACATACTTTATTCCTTTCCATTCGGAATATAGAGCTTACTTCTGAGTGTGTTGCCAATAGAATCATGCTCATGGTTTTATACATATGTATATTACATGTACTTCTGACATTTTCCTAGGAGTATGTGTCCTGCAAGGCATGAGAATGGGTTACCTTTCACATCTTGTTAATTCAATTCAAATGTTCGGACTTTTGAGCATTTGCATGTACTTGCAAGAATGAATAAGTTAATACACATCATGCTTGATAAAATTTTGTGTACTGATTTGCAGGTTCTGAAGGCTGATGATGTTGATCTGATGATTATTGCCAGAGGAACCCCTGGATTCTCTGGTGCAGATCTTGCAAATTTGGTGAATGTTGCTGCCCTCAAGGCTGCCATGGATGGTGCAAAAGCAGTCACCATGGATGATCTAGAGTATGCGAAAGATAAGATCATGATGGGAAGTGAACGCAAGTCAGCTGTTATTTCTGAGGATTCCCGAAAGTTGACAGCTTTCCATGAGGGTGGCCATGCTCTTGTAGCTATTTATACTGATGGTGCTCTTCCTGTTCACAAGGCTACAATAGTTCCACGTGGCATGGCTCTAGGCATGGTTACCCAGTTGCCTGATGAGGATCAGACAAGTATTTCCCGAAAGCAGATGCTTGCCAGACTTGATGTTTGCATGGGTGGGCGAGTAGCTGAAGAGCTCATCTTTGGTGAAAATGAAGTTACTTCAGGTGCCTCAGACGATCTTAAGCAAGCAACTATTCTTGCAAGAGCAATGGTTACCAAGTACGGGATGAGCAAAGAAGTTGGGCTTGTTACTCACTACTATAATGACAATGGAAAGAGTATGAGCACTGAAACTAGGCTTATTATTGAAAAAGAAGTGAAAGAATTCTTAGAAAGAGCATACAAAAATGCGAAAACAATTCTCACCACCCGTAACAAAGAGCTCCATGCCCTTGCAAATGCATTGCTGGAGCACGAGACGCTCAACGGAAGTCAGATCAAAGCCCTACTTGCCGAGGTAAATTCTCAACAACAGCAACAAATGGTGGCACAACAAGGCAATCCACCATCCACACAACCCAATGCAGCTGCCTCTGCTGCCGCTGCAGTGGCTGCAGCAGCCGCTGCCAAAGGCAAAGGTGTTGCCCCTGTTGGATCTTAGCAAGGAGAACAGTCCTGGTAAGCTCGATATTTATCAAAATCCAATGTGCATATTAGTTACTTACCTTTGATGCTTTTTGGTTTATAAGATGGGAGGAACTCCTTGCGGCTGCTGTCATGTATACTGTCCAAAGATGTTCGAGTTATTTTATGAACATTCTACTATGTGATTGATATTTGACAGAAAAAAAAAATTTGTACCCAACATTTCTGGCAGTAATCATTAAGCATGTCCCAAGTGTAGCACGTGGCCGAACCCTTCCCCTTAATTTAGTCTGTTGAGACTTGAATTTTTCCCCGAAAATTCTTTTTAAAAATTCCTTTTAATTTATGCGGCTGTCTTCCCTTTTTGATGTCTGTTGATAGTAGTCTACGTTTGCATGTTTTATTATTATTATTTTTTTAAAATAATTGTAAAGTATTTTGATTAATTTAAGATTATTCAAATTTGAAAGATTTTAATATTTTGTTAATATGGAACCCGTTGGTCTTAGGCTCACTTGGTACTGATTGCAAAATTAGTAGCATTGTTTAATAGCTTGTTTAATTTCAACAAAACAATCTTTTAAAGATTAATGGAATTCTCAGACAATTATCAATTAATTGACAATTTTCAGACAACATAACTCTTCATGTTTTAAAATTCCCAAAAAAATTTCTCCAAAAATGAGATTTCTTGATCAAACTTCTTTGGGTTAACTGGTTGGATGCTTTATCTCTTTAATCAGAGATTTTGAGTTCGAATTTTGAAAATTGAGAAAAAGAATTTGAGAGAGTTAATCTTATAACCAGCTCTATAGTATTCGGGTTGGATTAGTTGGCGCAATCCGGATATCGGCATGTGAAAACAAAAAAAAAAAAGGAAATTTCTTGTCATGCTCGTGCTCAGATCTATGTATGGCTCGAAGCTCAGCGACATTGCACTTCCACTTTTTTCGTTTTTGGTGAGAGACGGGGTTGCACCCAAAAGCAAACGAACGAAAAATTGGATATGATACATGACGCAATTTGGGTCCAAGGTAAATTTATTTGGGCCCATCCCGGCCCGAAACCAGCCCAATATCTGGTTGATATAGGAATAAGTTCTTGGACCGAATCATTGAGCCGGGCTGGGCACAACAATTTTTTCTGGGCCCGTTTTTTTTCACGCTCTTGCTCCTCGTAACCAGATACAACTTGTGCGGAACCCTTTTTCAGAAAATCTCGGATCTCTTTCCCCGTGTTTTAAGAATCCGAGGAAAACCCAGAAAATCCGAAACAAGAAGAGGCACTTAGCTCAATCTTCTCTTATGGCGCTAAAGCTGCCCACTCTTGAAGAAGAACGTAACCCAGGTTTGCAAATTCCAGGGACTTACTTTTGTGGACGAAATCATGACTTAAATTTCGATATACGAGCTTTATAATTAGTGGGTCATGGTTAAAACCTCAGTTCCTAATATGGCTATTTGTCAGTTTTTGGTCATTCTGTTACTCAATTTTCATTGGAAACGATGATCAGTTATGGAATCTCTGGAAAATTGACAAGAAATTCGAAGCCTAATTTTTTGAATGTATCTACATGCCTATACTGTAATCCCCTTAAGATTAATTATGGAATTTGGTTGACACCTAACAATTTCATATGACTAATGTTATTTGTTGTTTCATTTAATCCTTAGGAACTGAAGTATTAATCATATCATGTGCTAGAATGCATATAGTTTCTTATCCTTTTTATTCTACTGTACTCTTGTAACATTTACATATTACAACAGATAAATTGAAAAAAGAGGATGTTAATAAGTAATGACTAACATGGTTTACATAATACAGATGTTATGAGGGTTGAAGAGGAAATGGGGGTTGCTATTTGGGATTGAGAAGAGGCGACCTCTGCTTCCTTGAGTTTTTGCTTTCAATATCTATTTCGACTACTTGTTTATAGAGAAAATTTTAATTACTTTCTGAAATAAAAAAACTAAATGTCACATCTAGATGTTTAATAAAGGAGGGTGCAACGGTGGAGTTGCTCCTTTGATGATTTCGACTGCGTATATATACGCCCATTCTTCCCCCTTCCTTGCACTAAGTCGGGAAGTACTTTGTGCACTGAGTGAGCCGTTTAGATGTTTAATAAAGGGCAGTAACGGGCTCGGATATGGCGCCTATATGGTGTCTGGCACACTCTTTATTTGCCTACTCTTGTTATATAGAGGCTTGAGATGAGGCTCTAATGCACTTCCATTTTGGCATTGTTACAATTAAAATTTTGGTCCCACTCAATGAAATTGCCATTTCGCAAGTCTGTTTATCAGGAACTATGTGAAGCTAAATGCAGCTTATATGATGCTTTATTTTGAAGTGGAAAGCCTGAAATTGGTTTTTAAGCTGTTGTTAGAAAGCAGGGGTCACTTCTTTGGATGCCAGTGAAAATTATAAATAATGCACAATGTGAATTTCAATATTATGCAGATATTCAGCAGCATAAAGTGACAATAAGGAACAGCCATAGTGAGAATCTTGTCGGAATATTGCATGAAACTGGTTCAAAGGAGCTTGTAATCCTGTGCCATGGATTTCGATCATCAAAGGTTGGTCCTTATATATAATGATATATGATGTTTCCAATAGATTATTTTTCTTCTTTTTCACAATACATGATACTTTCCTGGACTTCCAACTGTGTATTTGAAGATTTTTCCTTTCATTCTCAACAATAACAGATAACAGTGATTCCTAGCTGTGCAGTCTGCCGTGATTAATATTTGCAAATCTATTTTTGTATCAAGTTATTATATGATACTAACTTGTCACGGTAATATTCATGTCTGTAGTGAACAATTAAGATATGATAAGATCTTTATGTCCAGGAGCGCATCCCCATGGTGAATCTTGCTGCTGCGTTAGCGAAGGAAGGAATTAGTGCCTTCCGTTTTGACTTTGCTGGAAATGGGTAAGCTTCTTTAAGTGAAGCCAGCATTTAAGAATATACCTTAAGAAGTGAATCTTTTGCTGTTGAGAAGACTATAATTTTTGAAGTAATGTTGGTTAAAATGCCCATGAGAAGGAAAAGCTTCAGTTGTAGGAGTTAGAAGGGGAATTTAACTCTTGGTATTCTACTTAAGGTGTCTAATAACCACAGTGCATGACTCTTTACTTCAAATGTGCTACATGTTCCACTTAAACTTCACAACCTTTTGAACTCCAAAAAGGACATTTGCAGGAATTGTAACTATGAGCCAGTGTCCTATGCATCAAAATTTTGTATAAACTGTTTATGCATAAATGCCCTTTCAATGTGAACCGTCATATTTTTAACAACCATATTTTTAACAACTTTTAGTTTTATGGAGCTATTTTAGATTTTAGAAATCTGTAATTTGAGGTACTAAGTTTGCAAAGAGGTATTATCCAACATTTCTTTGTTAACTTTTGCGGAGTATGAGTTTCGTAAATTATCATTGACGTTTTTTTTTGGGGGGGGGGGGTTTGCACACCTTGCTTTCAACCGCCTAAGTAGCATGCCCCCTTGTTTGAGAAAGGCATCAAATGATTACATTCACCACCTCTTTCTGGATGCTGTGTTAATTTGAGTTTCTTGTAACATTCATGCGAGAAACCTACTCGCTTTCCAAGCCCCAAATTCTGGAGCCATTGCTTCATGTAATAGTTTAATTAAACCATTAATCTAAAGGCGTAACAAGTGTTCACCTAATGATTAGGATTATCTATCTCTGCCTTCCAGGGAAAGTGAAGGATCATTTCAGTATGGTAACTACCATAAAGAATCTGATGATTTACGTGCTGTTGTCCAACATTTCTTTGAGGAAAAACGTCAAGTGTTTGCAATTGTTGGTCATAGTAAAGGTCTGCAAGTTTCTCCATGTTGAAAGAAGAATCCCATTTGTTTGATGAAGAAAGGGGAAGATTTTTCTGCAGATTGAATTTACTCTTGCTAGAATTCATTGACATCATGGGTTCAAAACTAAATTGGCTACTTGAACCTATTTTCCTGAACAGTGATGGAGTTGGCCTTTTCTGAAAAGAAGCATTTTCAATGTTTTATTAGTGCAAATAATTTGTTTGATTGTGTTTATTATGGAGAGAGAATATCTTTTGCAGCTGATAAACAACCTTACAAGAACAAATTAAGGAAGAAAGTTTTTGTTTTCTCTAGATTCTGAGTGATTGGTTTCTGAAAATGGTACTTGCAGGGGGAAATGTGGTGTTGCTTTATGCCTCCAAGTATAATGATGTTCATACTGTCATTAACATATCCGGTCGCTTTGATCTGGGAAAAGGCATTGAGAGTCGCTTGGGTAAAGACTTCTTAGGAAGGATCAAGGCAAATGGATTTATTGATGTCAAGAATAGAAAGGGTAAACTTTAACCATGCACTTTTCCCCTTAACATATTCATTTGTTTCCTGTTGATAGACACAGTTCAAAAAAAGGACATCGTGGCCTATGATTTAACTGAGGAATGCTGAAGAAATTGTCCATTTGTGCTGTCGGTGGGATATGAAATACCTAAATGCTCATGCAGGGAAGTTTCAATATCGTGTTACTGAAGAAAGTTTGATGGACCGCCTTACAACTGATACTCGTTCTGCCAGCCTGTTGATTAGCAGAAATTGCAGGTCGGACACCACTGATCATGTAACTGATTTCATCACGTATCTTTTGATATTGATAACATTTGTCATATATGAAGAACGGTTTACCTTATATGACTTAGTTTTCTTAAATCTCAATTGGTCATCCACCACAACTTACTCTAATTTTGCAATACTTGGTCTATTATGTATCCTCTATCTAGTTTGAAGTTCTCTTAAATCTCAATTAGTCATCCACCACAACTTAATCTAATTTTGCAATGCTTGGTCTATTATGTATCCTCTCTTTAGTTTGCAACATACTCTTATAATTTTCCTGCTGTGGTCAGGGTGTTAACCATTCATGGTTCCATGGACAACATTGTACCAGTCAATGATGCCTTCGAGTTTGTCAACTTAATACCTAATCACAAACTGCATATAATACAAGGGGCAGATCATGAGTACACTTTGCATCAAGTGGAGCTAGCCGCGGTTGTTCTAGATTTCATTAAGGCAGCTCCACATCAGACCGAAGATGCAGATGAGCAGTTATTGCCACATAGAAGACAAAACTGTTCCATTCCTTCTCGTTTTTGACACTACCCTTCTAGGACAAGCTAGATTCTCCATCAAGATCAGATTTCTGGAGTGCCTGGCTGTCTTATTCAGCCATTGATTTGCTTTCACTGTAAAAGCAGGTGAATGCTTAGGGGGTTGATATATAATGCCATAATTGAACCAATGGCATCAATATTAGGTTTACAGCATTAAGTACAAGGCATGGCATTGGAGAAATATTCATGGAATATGGCAAAAATTGTGTTAATTGCTATCTTGTTTCTTTGGAAAGATTAAATTTGTCAGTAGGCTGATGTTTGAGGCAAAACGAACCTGATTGTGAATCCAATTTTAATGCAGAGATGATCAACATGAGACCACTAAGAGTGAAGTTTGGATGCAGCCTGCCAGAGGACAAGAAGTTGTAGCAGTGCCAAACCTTATGGCATATTGATAACTGGATACTAGTTTATGAAAAATTTACCCTGTTGTAGATGATAAAAATAATAAATTAAGACAGACAAAATAGAAGAATAGGAGAGAGAAGATGGAAGAGCCTACGCAGCCTCCCCCTAAACAATTGGGAGGAAGTGTAAAATGAATACACAAGGCATTTACAAAGCGATTGATGCAAAATTATTAGTACAGGTGTACAGGCATAATCAAGTTTGCCAGACATAATTCTCTGAATTCCAAAGACATTTTGGATACAACTGAATACCTATTTATTAAGTATATCTGAAAACTTCCCAGCTCACATTTAAGTGAGGGTTCTAAAGACACAACAGGATCCAGCAGAAAATAGAAAACATGAAATGGAAATACAACAAATACAACAGCAATCCGTATCCGACATCTCTCTAGCGAATTCTAACCTACTATGCTGCAACAGTTTTTGGCTTGACGCCAATTTTCTTCCAGGAAACGCTTGGCATAATTTGTTTTGTGTCAACCCGATCTTTGTACTTGATAGCAAAATTGAGCAATGAATCAAGAAGAGAATCAGAAAGAAGATGTGGCTGAAGTCCCAATTCGATGAGCTTTGTGTGCTTTGCATTGTAGTAATGCTCCTCAGCTTCAACTCTTGGATTAGGCACAGATTTGGTTTGCACATCAATCCCAAGCTTTTTACCTGCTTTTGTAACAAGGGCTGCTAGTTCCTTGACAGAAAATTGCTCAGTGAATTGGTTGAAGACTCGAAATTCCCCAGGTTTGGCTGGATTTGCAATGGCAAGCTCAACACACTGAATGGTATCTCTAATATCGAGGTATCCCCTGGTCTGAATTGATTGAATTATACACACAAATAAGACAAAGATTAGATAACTAAATGGATGGAGACGCTAATTCATTTCACAGGCAAAAAGCAGTAAACCAAGTCCATATATCATTAGTGTTGTTCCAATAGTAACGTCATTGTTCTAAACGAAAAAGTAGGGAAAAAAAATCCACAGCTCTTTAATGTAGATGTCTGGAGAAAATTTGCTTAGCTCACCAGTGAATTGAAATTTAAATTTCTTGGTCTAAAGATAACAACATTGGCTGACCTCAAAATTTTGGGATTAATGTCCGGATTGTTGTTGTCATTGTTGGTCTAAAGATAACTACACATGCTATTCCCTTGGATAAAAAATGCATAAACCAAGGCTCTAATAAAAAACTTAACTCCCAACTTTTTCTATATTAAAGCTGAAGCCACATAAACAAGTAGACTAAAAACCTAGATCAGGGAGAAAAATTTCAAGGCTGCTTGCTACAACTGAAGCATGTCTGGTAAAAATGCAGATTCAGGTCCTTCAGTACATTCAAGTAGGTGAGAAAAAATTTGTCCTATGCAGGAGAATAAAACAATAGCATCTACAGATGGTTTCTTCAAAGTTTCTACTACCCCATTTCCATTTTACATACTAAAAATAGGCCATCTCTTGTGAAAAGCATTCAACAGAAGTTGAAGAAGCGAGGACTACAATAAGTACACAGAATGAAGATTAAAAATGGCATAAGAATGTTTCTATATAAGTGCAAAGAAGATATGACAATGGATTCAATTTTAATGGACAGAAAAGGCCTACGAATTGTTAAGAAAGGCCATTATTCATATCAAATAGCAATAAATACCATACAGGGAAAAGATGCCAACACTTGGACCCTGGCATTCCACATTCTAGTAGTTTAGGATGCTTCGGTATTCTGTTATATTTTGTGCAACTGATACTTTTAGTAGCTATAGGATCTCTTTCTTCCCCACAATGCTTTCAACCACTATAAAACTATAATAAGGAAAAAAGGAAGCATCTCATTGGCATGATTACATGCAGCAATAACAGAGCAATTCTTACCTGGCCCCCTTTGCCGTAAACAGTAAGTGGATGGCCAACTGCAGCCTGAACACAGAATCGATTCAATGCAGTGCCAAATACTCCATCATAGTCAAACCTGTTAGTAAGCTCTTCATGCATCTCAGTCTCATCTGTTCTAACACCATAGACCACACCTTGATTCAGATCAGTAGCTCTGATTCCCCAGGCCTTGCAAGTGAATGCTATATTATGTGAATCATGGACCTTACTCAGATGGTAGAATGAGCTTGCTTGCTTAGGATAAGGCAATGTATCAGTCCTTCCATTATGTGTAATTGTAATATAACCTTCCTCAATGTCAATGTTTGGAGTGCCATATTCTCCCATGGTACCAAGCTTGACAAGATGGCATTCATCCCCGAACTCCTTTATAGCAAAGAGAACATTGAGTGTTCCAATTACATTGTTCTGCTGTGTGAAAACAGCTCTTGACCGATCAATCATAGAATAAGGAGCTGAACGTTGTTCCCCAAAATGGACAACAGCATCAGGTTCAAATGACTTGAATGCTTCAGATAAGAACTCAAAGTCACATATATCACCAATATAGAGTCCTATATCTTTTCCGGTGAGTGACTTCCATCGACGAATGCGATTGTGGATGGATGCAATAGGGGTCAGGGAGTCAAGACCAAGTTGGTGGTCAAAGAGTCGACGAACAAGGTTATCAACAATGGCAACTTCATAGTTTTTGTCGGACAAGTGGAGTGCAGTTGCCCATCCACAGTACCCATCACCTCCAATAACCATGACCTTCTTTGGCTTGGATGAATCACTGGAGATTTGATGGGTGCCAGACTTGACACCACTCTGAGCTTCTTGGCTTAGGGTAGCTGCATGAGCAGTACAAACTCTCTGTGGTCGCTTTTCTTGCAAGGTGAGCCGTTTAAATGCAAATTTAGATGTTTGCAAAGTAAAAGATGCAGGGAAGATCACAGAGCGTTGGTTCAATGGTTTGGAGTAGGCTCTGCTGCTAGTGAGAGCATTTAAAGAAGAGGTCGTTGAAAGTAGATGTGCCATTTGGTGCTAGAATTGACCTCGCAGTAATTAATTTGTTTAATGGGGGTTATCTAAATACTCAATTTGGATATCAAGGTCTTACTGGCAGCAATTCCCTACCACAATAGAGAAAAGAAGTATGATGATGTTTAAGCATTGACAAGTCCATGTTAGGCTGTAAAAGAACACCTAGCAAGTTATACCTCAAATCTTTCCACAATAACTAATGTCCATTTAAATCAGTGAATTGTGACGGTACCACTTTTTCACCTACATCAGTGAATTGTAAAAGGCAACTCATTCAAATGAGTGAATTGTGATGATACCAGTTCAAGTTACCCACTTTTTTACCAACCGACAAAGATACAGCAAACCCAACATATACTTTTCTTTAATGAGAAGTTGTGCACCTTGAGAATTACTCTTATGAATCACACTACATCAAGCAGTAGCATATTCATAAATTATGGCTAAAGAATAGCAGTTCCATTTGCAGATATACTATTTCAAACCAAAGGGCAACAAATCAAAATCAATCTATTCTTCGAAGAACCAAAAATGATGCATATCGTTAGAAAATATTATGAAAATACTTAACATCCTTTATTTGTATATTTTCATATTTGTAACTTTAGATTTTCTATAGAAACCCAACCTATTGTAATTCTTAATTGAAACAATGAATCATTAGTATTTCATATTTTTATTATTGCTTCCATATTCAAATATCTTTAACAGGTTATTAAAGTAATGTTCAAATTTCTTTTAATATGATATAAGAGATATGTTCAAATTTTCTCTAACATGGTATTAGAGTCATGCTCAAATTATTTTAATACGGTATTAGAGCCATTTTCAAATATTATTTTAATATGGTATCAAAGCACCCTTTACAAAAAAAGTTATAAAAACACCGTTAGAGTTATAGGTTCTCTACCTAGATTCAGTGTCATTCATTAGGTCATTTACTAACCATTTGGTATATACCAAATGGTTCTACTCTTCAAGACGATCATAACAATGGTAATCAGATGCCCAAAAAGTCTCCCACGTCCCCTCACACAATGCCTGAAGATCGTCGGTCTGACTTGCTGGATCCTGCTGTTCAGAGATTTAAGACGACTTGAACCTTGTCGTTTACTAACAAAACAGTGTCGTTTCGATCCTCAATTGTTCTCTCTCAACCTCTACCACGTGTTTTTGTTTGAATGGTCACAAATTGTCCAATCCACCACTTCTCATGCAGTCAGTGCCACATCTTTAGACATGTCAGCATATACGTGTCAACACGTCAGTGTACACGTATCACTTTTTCAAAGTCAAGTGGTTTTCATTATGCCACATTGAATTTGAAGGGGGATGTTAGATTATATTATGAGAATATTTGATTTTGTTAGAAAATATTATGAAAATATTTAACCTCCTTTATTATTATATTTCCATATTTATAATAATGGGTTTTTTATATAAACCCAGCAATAGATAATACAATGGATCATTAGGCTTTCATATTTTTATTATTGCTTCCATGTTCAAATATATTTAATATAATATTGGAACAATGTTCAAATTTCTTTTGATACATATTGTGATTGAATCTCCCATTATATTGAAAAACTACCAAACACTAGAAAGAAATAACAGAAGGTGAAACTTTGAACATGTCTGCAAAGAAAACTAAACCGTAGAACAATCTTAAACCAAATTGAACAATCTTAAACTTGGATCTCAAATTACAGCAACATTAATACTTCCACGAAATTAATACTAAAATCAAACTTAAAGACATATGGTGGTTCAACCGAATGTAGCTTAAGCAACTGAGCTGAGACACTAAAATGCTTAAGCCAGACCTTGTGCTTCTAAATAAAAGTCAAATCTTCAAGAACCCATCAACAAAAACAGAAATCTGACACACCCACCAAAAACCCACCTAGAGGAAAGTGGAATTTAACACAAGGAGCATAAATTTATACTCATACGAATCTTAAGAAAAAAGCAAACCCACTAAGAATGAAGTAAACATCAGCAGAAGCAACGACTAAAAATGGAAAAATAAAGAAGCTAACCTTTTTGCTTACGAGTTGATCAGAAACATAAAACGCCTCAAAGATCCATCGAGATCGACCGAGAGAGAGAGAGAGAGGGTCTAGGAGGAAATTGGGTATTTTAAAGGAAGTGTGTGGAATCTGGAGTGATATTCGCTTTATATCCTGCATTTTCTACGAAGTTACCTTAATGTCCTCTTCGTCGTATTGGTATTTTACCAATCCCCGCTCCACTAGCACTGGCTACATGGTCTCGACAACATTTTATCAATATTTTATTATAATTTTTGCATAAATCCAAGTGATTTAGTTTTGGGCTTCTGTGGGTTCGGTCTCGGGCTCGGGCACCTTGGAGAGTAGTGGGGACTTATTCCCCCCGCCCCCCAACCCCCCAAATTATTATTTGAATCAGATAAATTTATAAATAGTTATAAAATAAAATATAAAACAAAATTTTTTCATACAAGAATATAAAAAAATTAAATTAAACTGACCAATAAAATCGTGTCTCATTAGTTGCATTATTTTCTGATTCACATGTATCAATATTTGGTGGTATAGTTGGAAGGTTAATCATGATTGGGAGTTTGAATTGTTATGGAAACATAAAAGTTGATATTGAAAAAATTTTTCTCGTAAAGAACCCGACAGTAGGTCGATACAGATTAATCAGGATAAGATCTCAGATATCGAGTTGTGATCAAACTAGAGATAAAATTTTTTTTGATCCATGTAAGAATTTTAATTAAATAAAATTTTGTCAACTAAGAAACTCAATAATATTTAAAGAAAACAAAGATTTTTAATTATAAATTCGTGAAATTGTAATAAAAGACTCCTTCTACAATGACGGCTTTGTGAATTGTGTGCGAGTCCCAACTTAAGTGCAGACTCCTTATCCCTCTCTCTCTCTCTCTCTCTCTCTCTGTGGGATAGTGAGGACGAATTTTAATGTAAAATTATTTTATGATGGTTTTGAAGTTATAGTTTAAAGGTGTAGAAATAATTTTTTTTATAAAATTATAAAAATAAATTATATATCGATATGTTTATTTTTTTATTTTTATATTAAATTAAAAAATATTTTATATATCGAATGAATCTTTTTTTTTTTTGAAAAATAATCTAATATTTGATATTTTATACAAGTAATACTTTTTTGTAGATCTGAGTTCAGTTAAATCTTTTAAAATATAAAATTCTACTCTTATCTATATAAAATTCAAATTTAATATTTAATTTAATACCTAACCGTGCCCAATAAGTGTACCAATTACAACTTGGTTCGTGCAAGTAATATGTTTGATATCAGTAAGTGTTTCTGACAATTGTAATTGCCCTCCATGCAAGATGCTCAATTTAAACCTCGAGGAGTGCAATCTCTTCCTCTTCTTTGCTAAATGAAAAAGAAAAAGAAAAAGAAATTAAAGAAATGAGATAATTTCAAGAAAAATGATTTTTATTTTGGTGAGATTAACTTTGGAGAAGCAATAATGATGGATATAAAATAAATTATAAATTAAATAAATCAAGTTCTAAATTATAATACATCTTAATGTATGAATCCAAGAGAAGGACCTCAATAACACAATTGACGTCTCATCATATTAGATCTCTCTCTCTCTCTCTCTCTCTCTCTCTCTCTCTCTCTCTCTCCTTTCTTGACAAGAAAATGAAGGAACGTGTAAAGTGTGCTGCATGCGAACTCAATAGAAACGTGTAACACCGAGTTTTTAAATTTTTTTTTTTTTATAATATAAAGAGAAATTTTAATTTTTATTGATTTTTGATTTTGAGGTCTTAATTTTAAATTTTTGGTATATTTGAAATCACCGTGTCCGCGAATAGTAATAAACCTCATTTTATAAAAATTTTAAATTTTAGAAAGAAAGGGGTGAATTTGTATATAATTGTTTATTTAAATATAAAGATATATATATTATTAAATATAAAGATGCAGCACTCCCTCCCAAATCAATTAGGGTTGAAAAACCCTAATTGATCCTCTCGCTCTCTCTTCCTCTCCTTCGTTCGACAGAGCACCCCTGCCCCCTCTCCCTCTCGCAATTTCTCGGCCCTCTCTGCCGTCCTCTCCACCGCCAACCACCATCTCCACCGAACATCACCAGCGCCATCGCCGTAATCTCTCTTTCCCCTTCTTCCTTCTGTTTCTCTCCTTCGTTCTCTCTCTGTCCTCTCTCTCCCTCCCGCGAACTCTCTGTCTCTCTCTTGACTCTCGACTCTCGCTCCCTCTCTCGATTGATTTCCCCTTCTGTTGCCGTGAACAGTTGAGTTCCGGCCACCCTACGCGACCACCGTGTGCCACCATCTCTTAGTCTCGCTCTGTCTCACTGTCTCTTCGTCTCTCTCGCGCCATCTCTCTGTCTCTCACTCACTCGTCTCTTCCTCTGTTTCACTCTCTGTTTCGTCTCTTCCGCGCGCGAATGGAGTTGCTCTTCATCTCTCTCGCGTGCGACGGCAGTGATCTTTGCTCTCCCACTCCACTACTCACTCGTGCGGTGATTCTTGAGAGTAGCTCCCTCCTGTCGAGAGCCCTCACTGCAACCCACCATCGAGGCTCTGAAAACCCTAGACTACAACCCACTTTTCTGCATAGATAAGGTTCAGTCCCTAACCCAAATTCTAGAGTTTTGAAATTTTCTTAGGAAATAGCTTTAGATTACTGAAATTTACTTTAAATTGGGAGTTTTGCAGGTCTGAGAATGGACTGAGAAGGTATCTGAGCGAGGATCGCGAACCACGAAAAATCCTAGGTGAGGGATTTTCAATTCCTTCAATAATTCAAATTATTTTTGTTGAATTTAGGTAGAAATTATATATATATTCTGAAATGTATGAGACTCGAAAGAAATGTATTTTCTTAAGGGTTTGTAGGAAATTATTGAGGTTAGGTCTTAGATTTTGATATAAATTGGACTGTGAAGTATGATAGAATGTCTTAGATAGTATTAGAGTTTTGTTTGATTGGTTTGTGTAGTTTTCCTTGATATTTGAATTGAAATTGACGTGAATTAAATTAAGATTATATAATTCGGGAGAATATTGGTAAAATTGAAGAATATTGTAAATTTAAAGTCGTTGGTGATTTGAAATGATACTAGATTGATGAAACGAAAGTTTAGGAATGTAATTGTGCAAGTTAAGACTATTGTAAATAAAGGAAAAATTGAAAACCCTTTAATAGAGCTTTAATTGATAATTATTTGTGTTGATTGGTCTAGGTTGACCTTTGGAGACTCGAGAGGAGTCGTTTTGAATTGATTTCGGAAATAAGGAGTGGATACCCTCCCTAGAGGTGAGTGGACGGTTCATTGTGTTCGTAAATGAGAAACCTGTTTTAAAATTGCTTTGAAAATGATTTTGAAAGATTTTTACATGTTTTATATAAATTGTTTTGTGATTATGGGCTGTTTGAACTGGATTGTGAAATACGAATGCATCCACTGTGTTTATGAATGTTTTTGTGCCATGTGATATTTGATATTGCTCTATGAACTGCTTTGGCATGAGATTATGGATTATATGTTGAAAATCATGGCACATTGTTGAGAAATGGATTGAATGAGAAATGAAGGGTGCCGTAGATGACTATAGTCATATTCCCACCACGGAGCGACCCGACGGGGTGACGTGGGTTGGGGTTTGGATGTGCGGGGGAGTTAGACGTCCCTCCCTCTGCCGAAGTCGTACTAGATCTGGTGCACCCCGGTGATGTACGAGCCAACGCCAAGGAATGAGGTTTGTTTTGAGATATTAGATAGAAAAACCTTTGGCGGGCTTTCGTTTGGGTTTGGACGCCCTAAAACGGAAGTGTTTTTCAATGGAACCCCAAGATTTTCTGAAAGGATAATTGATATGGATACATGTTTGTGAAATGTGATTTATTGAAATGATTTTATGTATATGAAATGATTTATGAGATATGCTTTGACTGCCCCACATTCATACCTTATTTATGAATACAATTACACCATTACACTCCACTCACTGCGTATTCCCCAATACTCACCCCCTCTCTCCACATTTTTCAGAGGAAACTTAGTTGGGAGACTACTCGACGGAGCTTGCGAAGTATTTTTGCGGACTGGATAGGTATTTGGCATGCAGGGTTACTTTTGGAGATTGATAGCTTTCAAACCATGGAAAGGGAAGTCTGTACTGTACATCCCATGCCGTGCGGATTTTATTGATACTGGTCGAATTGTTGGCAAGTATTGATAAAATCCGACGATTTTTGATTTGTTTTTATTTATTTTGATTTCTCTATTTTTGAAAAACTGTTTATATTTGTACTGGGATATTTGGACTGTAAATCTTAATTTCGATACTTTTTCTTTGATTTTGTGAAGTTTTGTACAACTCATATCGTTAGGATTTTACCGATACTGGCTTGTTTTCCTCGGGTAAGTGTTAGTAAAATCCGACGGCTATGTTTTGGGACTTCTTGTTTGTTAAATGCTTTCAGAGTGGCCAGGATGGTCACGTCGCATGCGTGCATGTACAGGTTCCTACTCCCCGATGTGTGCTAATGTATGATTGCATCTACAGGATCCAACTCCCCGATGTATGTCAATGTGTGTGTTTGTACGTCCAGAAATGAGCCGGATGGGCTCCTTGCATGTGTAATGATTTTGTGACTTCTTGTTTTTGAAGAATTTTATGCTTTGATGATTTATTGTGAATTTGATAGCCTTGCGGAGTCTCGATAGATGGGGAGGTTTTATCCATGTACCGAGACGACACGACGATTGTCGTGTGGTCGATCCGAGGATCGGGGCGTGACAAAACGCGTGCCCAGAAGATTGTCCTCTCCCACCCTACTTTCCTGCTGGCAAGGAGTCTGAATTCAAGAAGACTCACAGACTTTACGGCGTTTCAAGAGTACTGAAAACAATCAAGGCCAACCCTGACATCCAAGCACGAAATCTAAGGATAGAGACAATGAAATTCGAAGCCAACGTTTTTGATTCATACAACAAACGCGGGTCACTCCTCGGTTTCACTCTAGACCTCAACGCTACCATCATTTGTCTCCAAACCAAACTCAACCTTGCTCAAGATCATCTCACGACATGTCTCATGAAAATCTAAGAAAATGCCAATAAACTTGGAATTGGGGAACATCTGAATTTGGATTTGGAACAAATTCTTGGTCGAGTTCAAGATGAGATTGGAAATGGTCGAAATCAAATAGGACTTCATCAACAACTCGGGCAGCAACTAGTGTTTCTAAAGTCTATTGGTGGATGTACATGCGGGTTAAAAGATGAAGACACCAGGCGACTCTTCATTCAGGGATTTGAAAATATCAGGTCTCAACTACGTCAACCAAATCAAGAACAATCTCACATTGTTGCAACCAACCAAGACAACCCTGTTCAACACGAGTTCCCACGTGATTTTCATGGAGGTTCGGATCCAGAATTCTTGCAAGAATCTTATGGTGAAACCAGCGGGTCTGAACATGAATTTTTTCCAACATTTTCGGACGGCTTCAACACTAGTCCAACAGATCAACGTAATACAGGTTTGCTGTATTTTTCTGTCTCATGAATATGAAACAGTTTTCTACGATGAACATGTTTGATGGTTATTTCTTACTAATAAAAGGATTCTTTACTTTTGAAGAGACAGTAGTGTTAGATGAAGATGATGCCCAGAGCAAAATGGAGAATGACCCATAAGAAGAGGAAAGGAGGAAAAAATTGAGAAGAGTTTTATAATAATAATAGATGATAAATTGTCCCAGATTTCTTTCTAGAGTTTGTTTGCACCATAGAAGTGGATAGGAGAGCATGTTTTTCTCCATTGCACATAATATGTCATACCCAAAATCCTTGAATGCGATAAAGGTAAGTTCTGGGTTGGAGTAATGTTCTTTTTCTAGAGCCGAGCACAATAAATAAATAAAAATATATATGTACACACACAAACAAGAGTTTTTTTTTTTTTTTTTTTTTTTTTTTTTACCACGGTATCTGGAGTTGTAATCTCACTAATCTGGTTTGAGCATCTGCGAACTCTATTTAGGGTGCAGCTTTGTCAACGTACTCTTTTTTATTTTCAAGTTTCAAATCCGAGACTAGAGGTATTCATTATTTGGGTGAATCCATTCACCTGCCCGATCCAAATTTAATTCGGGTTATTCGGTTCAGGTTAATAAAAATTAGATCGGGTGAATGGTTTTACCTGATTAAAAATTTGGATGTAAAAATAAAGATTTTTATTCTGAATCCGTCCCGAATAATATATCCCTATATAACATGTCATATCCAATTCGATTAAAATAAAAAACATTTAACTATAATGATTAAAGAAAAATTTCATATTATGTGATTATTTGATTAAATGAAATCCGAACCATTTAACCCGAATTTAATTTGGATAAATTGGTTTAGATTTCATTTTATTCGATTCGGTTTGTGGTTGGATTTTTTAAAATTCAAAACCTGAATAACTCAGATCTAATAATTCAAAAAAATCAAAAACCCATCCGAATAAACACCTCTATCCAAAACTTGGATCTAGTATCTCATTTCACTTTATTAACCGTTGGTCGCATGCAAGAGATCAGATACCCCGTTCGCCAACATAGACCTTGAGTGGTGTATCCTTAGGGCTTAGGGTTTTGATGTAGCCGAATTGTGTAGGGTTTTGATGCATCTGGGGCGAAAATTCACACTTTGACAATGCTTTTGGATCCTCTTCGCCTGTTTGGACCCAGTTGTGCCAAGCCTTTTCTTATACAAAATCATAATAATTCATTGCCTGTTGTACAAAAAATGGTGAATTAAGATGCCTAATCATGGAATAGATGTCAACAAACTAGGAATCAGAGTAATTTGTAACTTCAGCTTCAGTGACTCTCATATGTTCTCGTGCCTAAAAGAAAGGGAAATACTATAAGGTAGGCCAATGTGGTCTCAATTTTGCATTAGGGTTATCTATGATAGAGATGATATCAGGAGCAATTAAATTTTAGACAGCAGTCTCGATCAGAAAATTAAGATCATAACCTTAATTAATAAATAACATTACTCAAAAACAAACAAATATAGGAAGAAAGACACAACTTAACCCATTTCATTGTGGACAACCAAAAAAATTTGGAATATCTTTAAAAAATTTTATTTGAATATTTTTTTGATAAATTGTCGGTATCCGAATCATTTTGGGCCTTTAAAGGAGAAAATCTTTCTTTCAAGATTTGTTTTCTCCATATACAATATTTGAAGTTAAAATATTACTTAAGGATATCAATGTCTACCGAACTACGAAACTAACTTATCGTTAATAATTTTGTTTGAATATTAGAAGTTAAAAAAACAAAACATCACTTTAATGAGAACTCACTAATCTATTAAAGATATTTTTTTTTAAAAAAAATAATTTTTTAAAGATAATTTTAGCAAAATGCGAGCCTTCTCTCCATCTATTAAAATGACTTCCAAAATATTTTTTTTTTAAAAGAAAAATTCTATTAAAGATATTTCTCTTTTTAATGTAACTTTTATTTTATGGAGTCTCCTAAAATAAAGTTTGTCCAAAGAGAGTTGGGAGAAAGAAAATGGGTTAAAGTGTTAGAAGGGTTACAAGTGTTAATTCAGCAAAAATTCTTTTCTGAAAAATTTTATAAAAAAAAAGCGAATATAGTGACCAGAAACAATTTGCTTACTAAAAGTGATCCAAGAAGGAAGAGCAACTTAAAACATATTTCTTGTCATGCCATCGCATTCATATTACTACTTAACCAAGATTATCCAATACATTCTCTCTGTCTCTCAACCAAGATTATCCAATACATTCTCTCTGTCTCTGTCTTTCTTTCTCTCTGTGCAAGAAAATGGAGAAACGTGTTGCCTGTGCTGTTTGCAAATGCTGCGAATTCCCGTGCAACGAAAACTGTCCTTTCGCACCCCACTTCCCCGCTGACAAGAACGAGGAATTCATGGAGGTCAATAAACTCTATGGCCTTACAAAAATCCTAGATGTTATCAATGACCAGAAAAACATCCCACTCCAAATCAGTACCATGGAGACTATGAAATTCGAAGCCAGTCAATTCTACTCAAGATCGAATGAACTTAGCAGGCGTGATGGGTGTCTTGGTTTGACTCTTGATCTCAACGCTACGATCATTAATTCCTTATACGAACTCATTCGAGTTCGACAATGTTGTCTCCTACAAATCGAGCAAGATATCAATCATTTGACCATGGCTGATCAGCTTGTTGGTAGAATCCGTGATGGAATTGAAAATGATGCAAGACAACTCCATTTTCATCAAGAACTACAACAACAACTATGGTTGCTTAAATCTTATGGCGGGTGTTCAGCTGGTATCAAAGATGAAGATACAAGGGAAAAATTCTGGGCAAATTTTGGAAATTATTGGGTAGAACTCCAAGAACAAGAAAAAGAACATAGACAAAAAGGTCAAGATGTTGACGGAGTTGTGAAACCTCAAATTCAAATCCAAGAATCCCAAGTTGGAGGTGGAAGTGATTGGGATCAAACTCATCATGAACAACAAGATCATGTTGGAAGCACCAGTGGGACTAAGGATGATATGCAAGTTGATCAAACATGGCTGCAACAGAGAGACGGTGGGTCTCCAGAAGATCTTTCAGAACCTTTTTTTGATAGCTTCAATTATACTCAAAAAGCCGATCTAATGGACTTGGAAGGATTTAATCTTCTTCTTCAACAGCTAGAAGAAAAATAACAAGATCTGCAACAAGAATTTCATTGAAGCAGACCCAAGAAATACTTCGATTTGCCGCAAGTTGTTAGTGTTCAATTTCATGAATATTAACAGAGAATTAGCTCTGTGATGAACATGTTTGATAGCTACTCCTAGTTACTTGCTAAACGTGTATGGTAAAACTCCTGTGCATGAGTATTCAATGAACATAGTCAAGTGGAGTTTTTGATACGTATGTTACTTGCCGCTAACAAAAGATTCATTTGGGCAACCAGTGTCGCCATCCTGTCTGAGCATTAGTATAAGGGTCTCGTTTGAATGGGTCAAGCGCCATGCAAATCGACTGCACTACCCCAAAATTAGGCCTACAGATTTTTTCGTGCTCTTGGGTTGCCCTAAATTGTATCATTAACTTTGGTTAACCATGCACTAGGTAGAAGAAGGCCAGCAGAAAAACCCACCCAAAGAACACTGTACTCAAATATGCAACCTCACAAAGGGGGACCAACTCTAACTATCTATTCCAATCCCAAATTTCTCTGGTACCCTAATTTGTCAAAGTAATATCAGCATACTGCCGTCTTATGCTAGCGCCTTATAGTAATATGAAGGCAAAAATTAGGTCTATGAGATCAAAAACGTAGTCCAGGTTGCTAAAACCACAGGCTAGGTGAGGCTGGCCCTGCTAAAACTTGAATTGACCTTACACCAGGTAGAAGGTCTGCAGAAAAGCCACCCTCAAGAACACTGGACTCAAATTTCCAACCCAAGTATGGACCAACTCAATAAACTATCAATGTGCCAGTTCCAAATTTCTCTAAAACCCTAATTCGTCAAAGTTAAGATCAGCATAATGGCCGCTCGTGCCTCATAAATTCAAGAGCTGTACTTCGTCGATTGAGGTCCCAATGCCCAACCCCATATTGCTTCGGGAGCGACTAAGGTTACAAATCCACATCTTTTGGTTTTCATGTTTCACTTTACTTCAATTTCCAATAATTTTTTTAAGGATAATCCATATTTATCGATCCTAATTGTTTGTTGGGACTAAGGTGACGCTGTTTTTATTATTGTTTTAAGGATAATTCATTTATGTTTAAAATAATGTGACTGAGTTTCACCAAAAACCAACATTTGCTTTATAAAACAGCATTAATAAAATAATTTTCTGGAGGGGCAAATAAGGAAAAACGAGGTACATGGTTTGTGTATATAATTTTTTTTTTGGCCACTGCCTCCAAGATTCTTCTCCCCACTACTTACCATCATTCTTACCCATCTTAAATCTCTCTCTCCCACACATCAAGTGGCATTTTTTTGACATTGCAAGGAAATGGGGAGACACATAAACTTAGCCTGTGCTGCACTGTAGACACCAGAGCAAAAAGTGCTTGGAAGGCTGTCGTGCTGCACCCTACTTCCCGCAGAGAAGACTACTGAACTCCACCACTAAACATGAAAAGATTATCAAAGAAAATGAAGACCCACATCATATTCTTCGAGGCATGAATAGACTAGCCAATCTTCTTTTCTTAGGAGGCACAAATGGAGCAGAAGACAGGGCTGGTGGGCACCATGATCTTGCAATTGCTCTCTTCATTCGATCCCTACCCCAACTCAGTGACACTCATAATCATCTCACAGCTTCCCTCAAACAATTCCAAGATAAGGTTGTTAATGCAAATCTTGAAAACCAAGAAACTAATGTCGTTGTTGGTAATACTGGAATGGAAAATAATTAGGATAACTTTCTTCAAATCCAAGAAGGAACTGGAAATTGGAGTCACTTGAGGTTCTTAATCAACTAAAAAAAGTGTTGCTTCTAAAATCTCATGGCGGAAGTACTAGTGGGTCCAAAGATGTAATTCCATTTTAAACTGATCAAGGAAATACAGATTTGGATCAACCTCTTTATCAACAACAACCCCTGCCACAAGAATTCGATGGTGGGAATCCAAGGGGTCTGAGGATGTTGTTCTACAACCCTCTGTCGATTTGAACAAGACTGCATCTTCACCCGATCAAGGAAATGCCGGCTTGGATCAACCTCTCCATCAACAAGAACAACAAGAACAAGAACAACACCCACTGCAAGAATCCGATGGTGGGAATCCTAGGGTTCCGAGGATGAAGCTCTATAACCCTCTTTGGATTTTAACAAGACTCAATCTACACCTAATCAAGGAAATACTGGGATTAATGGACTCCTTGTTCATCAACAACCACATCAATCAGAGAGAGAATCCAATTGTGGAGGAACTACTGCTGGGTCTCAAGTTGAAATTCTCGACAGGTTAAAAACTACAGAAGCTGATCAAAGAAATACAGGTTTGTTGTATTTCTTTTCACTTCATGCCATTATGTTCTATTCACAAATCTAAGCAGAGGCAGAGTTCTCTGGAAAGCACACATTAGAGTACTAAAAGCTAGTGCTAACTAGAACATTGTTGCTTTTGCAGAGACGATTGTGTCAAAGGAAGATGTTGAGACCCGGAGAAAAGAAAATGACACGAGTGGAAACAAAGAAAAAGGCGAACACATTTTGGAATTCAAATGTCCAAATTTCTTTGTAGGCTCTGCATGTAGATAGATAAGATAATAGATTTGTTTTGGTGTAAATACCATATAGACCATACAAATTGCCCGACTTTATAAATGTCCTCTTCTTCTGGCATTCAGAGATTTTTGTTGTACGTAATAGTTGTGCTAGAGGATGAACATACTATAACACAAGATCCCACACACTAGTGGTTCTACCCGAAGAGTCCTTAGTTCTAACTATGTTTGTTCGCCCAACATGACAATCACTTACAAAGAGGGAGTATTTTGATATTGATTTTGAGTGACCAACATTTCCCGACTGACAACCACTTAGTTTGAATTGCTAAGAGTGATTCACGTGTTGGAATCATTGAGTGAAACCTATAAATGTTATCATGGACTAAAGGTTGGCGTTGCACGAGGTAGATGGGACCTGAAGAAATGGCCACTCCCATGAGCACTAGGCTCCCCAACCTCGTAAATGTCTGCAAACTCCAACATAACTCTGTGGGACTAAACTCATGAATATTGATAAAGTTTCATGTTTCATTTTAATCCAAAACATATGTTTCCCTGTTACAATCTCACTAGAGAATTTAGGCACCAAATGTGAACTTTTTCACTACAAGAAGATCTGGATTTAAAAATTTTAAGGGTAGAAATTTTATTTTATAGGCCTTGCAAAATGAGCTAAATGAATTATAACTTGGCTTATTTTCTTAAATGAGTTGAATTTGAATTCTCATTAACTCAATACAACTAGTTTGCAGCCCTAGACCGAACATTACCAACAAAGAGTATGATGGATAATGATGCTTGCTAGTAATACAATTGTGTTGCCTTAACTAGGGTTGTTCATAAGATATTACTCTCTTATATCAAATTTATGATGCTTCATTAGAAGGGTTTGGTGGATGCTGCCCCATGTGACCTGCTTAATGGAAGGATGTGTATAAAGCATAGAACTAATGGAAACAAACTAGGCCTTTAGTTGGCAATGACATTGATAGGCAATTAAAAGTGTCACGAGAGACAGAATTTTTAGCTGAAAATCTATCTCAGAAAAGATGGGACTAAGTAGGGTCAATAGACTAAAAAATGTCACCCACATCGAGAAGATTGGCACAAAACCAATGACCACACAGTCCAATGATAGAGAAGGATTGTGGTGCCAAAAACTGAGAACCATTTTAGAGAAATGGATTCCCACAGGGGTACAATTGGGACCCTAAATGTGCCAGCCTATTGACCCCCCACCACAACAAAATCTAAAGTTCCCCCATCAATGCGAACTTGGGTTTAGGTGCAAGAGGCATGTGACTAGGTGACCCCATCCTTGCCCTACTCAAAACGTACTAGACTTTCTTATGGTACTTATGGCACTTTCAAACTCTTGATTTGATTACAAGCATGCCCTCTTGGTCGTTTTGGTCCGCATTCAGTGCCTTACGACCACAACATTGTTTTTTCCCTTACACGGCATGTGTATTGAGTCGCATGAAAGTGACAACAGCGATTAAAAAAAAAAAAATGTTTGAGCTTTTCAAATAGAAAATTAAGGAAAACTTTATACTTCAATGCCAAAATCGCCTTGATTTTCGCATGTCTAGCTAACCATAATATACCACCTCAAGCTCTTACAAAGCCTATGACTCTTGGGCTTAGATCTCTGCAATTAAGGAGTATAATGCGACTAAACAAATCAAGCCCTTAATGGAAAGAAATGCACTCTTCATCAATTTAATTGTAGACAAAACTACAACACAATGAATTCCAGTTACCAAATCTGAGCATAGGTACTAGCACTGGAAACATTAAATTCTAATACCTTAGCCTGAGGAAGACGCAATACTTACAATAACTCAAAAGTGCTATTAGTGCCTTCTGACTAATTTGCAGCATCAGAATATCAGTTGCTACTGGTGAAGTTTGGAGTGCTTTCAGAAAGTGAAGGAGATGACTCAGAGGAGAGCTCATTATTCAAAGCAGAGTGAATTCTATCATCTCCATTACCCTTCTTCCTAATATCCTCAATCATCTTATGAACTACGCTCATCTTTGGACGATCTTTGGATGACTGAGCCAAGCAAAGCAATGCCACTTGCATAAGAGCAATCATTTCATCTTCCATGTCCTTGTACCTCAACAGCTCAAAATCAAATACTTCCCAAGTCCAATGTTCTTTCACCACACACCGAACCCACCTAACTAAACTCGTCTCTCCTTCTCCCGTAGGCATTTTACCTGTCAAAATCTCCAGAAGAATTATTCCAAAGCTATACACATCGCACTTGTGGGTGTACTTTTGGTGGGTGTTGTCCTTAAGTAATTCTGGGGCTTTGTATGCATTGTTTGATGAATCGGATGGGAAAGACAAGATTTGATATAGACCAACATCAGCAATACAAGCATTGCCTAATTGATCAACAATGATGTTGGATGATGTGAGGTGTCCATGTAAGAGTTTGGTTTTTCTGTAACTGTGGAGATAAGCAAGCCCTTTTGCCGAATCTGAGGCAATCTTTAACCTTGTTGTCCAGTCTACTGGAGTCCGACCTGGACCTCGATTTCCTGCAGAATTTGCATTTTTACCATAACATCAGCAATCATTAACCTACTCCATGATTTAAACTCATTAAATTTCTTGCTCAAATTAAGAATAAAAAGAATCCAATTTTCTCTAGAATAATCTACAGCCCAAAAGTTAAATCACTAACCGATAATACTTCTATCCATGTAACTTCTCTTGCTCTATGCATTAAAATGTTTAAGAATGATGCTATGCATGTACTAAATCCATACACAAATTAACACTCCATTAAGTGTCACTAATGAGCTTTCATTATGTATAGACTAAGACTTTGAGCACTATAATCCACTAAATACAATTTTAGATAATAAAATCACACCCAAAAAAGAGAAGGAAAAAAGGGATTTTTTTTTTATGGAAGCAAAAATTGGAAATTACCATGTAAGAGAGACCAGAGACTCTGGTTAGGGAGGAAGTCAAAGACCAAGAGCAACTCATCTGGGGACGAATAGTATGCCCTAAGGCTCACCACATTACAATGTCTCAACCCACCAATCTCTCTCAAAAACCAATCATACCCATTTCTCTTCCTCCTCTGTCTCACTCTCTTCACCACCACTGCATCACCACCCTCCATCACAACCTTATATGTTGTCCCCACGCTTCCTTTTCCCAACATCTCAGCCGAAGCAGTCAACAGATCATCAACTTTAGTAAACCCTATGCACCCATCAAAAAACACCATTATCTCGTCCTCACTCTTCTTACCCTGCACCTCACCACGCCCAATCCTCTTCTTTCTTTCCCTCTCCTTCTCTTTCTCTTCTTCCCTAACAACCCTTTCTCTTCGCTTGCAAAAATAGCACGCGAGTGTCACGAACGCAATCGTGATCATAATCGCCGCTGCATCGGCGATTATGATGATGAGTATCACCGAATTGTTTCTCTTTCTTCGATCGGAATCTGAAACCCTAGTCGGAACTGGCTTAATCACAGCCGTCGAATTTTGCTGGCAGATTTCCTGCAGCGGCATCCCGCAGAGATTCCGATTATGGGAGAAGGAAGACGCCGGAAAAATCGACAGGGACGCAGGAATTTCGCCGGAGAGATTGTTGAAAGAGACATTGAAATCGAGAATTCGAAAGGGCGAAGAAGAAGAGAGGGAAAGAGAGAGAGAACCGGCGAATGCGTTCTTCTCGAGGCGAAGAGTGAGCAAGTTAGGCAACTGAAACAACTCATTCAGCGGAATCTCGCCGGAGAAGAAATTGTCGGACAAATCGAGGCGGCGGAGGCGGCGGAGGTGCGAAATGCCGGCTGGGAATTGGCCGGAAAAGAGGTTGTGAGAGAGGTAGAGGTGCTTGAGGTTAGGGAAAGATGAGAAAGAGAGATTAGAGAGAGAGAGGTGATTATGTTTGAGACTGAGGAGCCGGAGATGTGAGAGAGAGACTAGGGTTTGGATAGAGCCGGTGAGATTGAGGTTCTGGAGAAGCAAACGAGTCACGTGTTTAGTCTGGATATTGCACGTTACCCCAAGCCACGTACCGGAACAAGGGTCTGTGGAATTGGACCAGGAGGAGAGAGAGTTGGCATGGTCTACTACAGAGACCTTGAAGGCTAGTAGGGTGAGCTTGTCATCAGCTGAGATACTAATGGAGGTAGCGAGAGAGAGGAGAACGAAAATGAGGAGTGAGAGACCCAAAAGTTTTGACATCGAGAGAGAGAGAGCAATTTGTCAAAGAAAGAACAACCCTGGTGTGGCTTACATATGCATGAAAAGTAGCCGTTGCTGACAAACTGAATAAAACGGCGAGAATAACGTGTTTCGGGGGGCTTCACTTACGCGCGCCACTTAAATTTACATTGTGATAGGAAGAGAGGAGTTAGAAAATTTAAAACACAGTTGATTTATTATATCCTTTAATTAAAAATTTATATTTAAAATTTAAAAATTAAAAAAATTATATTAAAAAAAATATTTTAAAAAAGAGTTTGATTATATCTTAAATTAATTAGAATATAATTTTAAATATTGATCGATGAATCTAAAAAAAAAGAGAAAAGTTTAAATTAGGGCATTATGGCTGGATCATTAGGGGAAGGGTTGGTTGTATTGTATGGATTTGGCATGAGATTTCTTGATGGCAAAATTGATAAAAATATGGCGTGTCCACCCCCCCCCCCAAAAAAAAAGAATAATAATGAAGTAGAAAAAGAAAATGTTAGTATTTATTATAATCATTAATCGTAATTTTGTACTGAAGTAGAACTATGAGCGAGCCTAGCCTACGCCAGCAACTAAATCATAGTTCCAACCGACTCGCCAACTAAAAAATTATAATGTCTATTTATTGATCCATCAAAACTGGTCCAGCCACTGCCATGTCCACGAACTAGTGTCCGTGAATGCTGATTGAGATCTAGTAGTAGTACTGACGTACCAAACAATGCAAATGCCAAGTCCCGACACAACAATTTTGTCCTCATAAAGATATTGGATGATAAAAAATTTTTATTATTATTATTATTTTTTTGTCTCTTAGGTTAATTTGTATTTATCTATTATCGAATTTTTTTTTTTAAGAAGATATCTCTTAATATGATTTGCTTTATTTTCATAGTAAGTTGAACTCATGTATAATCAAAGAGTTTTAAAACTCTTTCTACTAAACTAACTAATGTTAATAATAAAAGATTTTATTCAAATATTTTTCTTGAATATAAAAAAATGTCGATACCAATCAAAATCCAAATCTTTATAAGAAAAATTCGGTCATCGATTGAAAGCCAAAGAGGAACAAGCTAGCACCAACCATGGGATACTATGTTACGGTACATTTTAATTAATTATATATATATTTTTTTACATAATCGATAAGTTTCAAAAGTTTAAAAATGAAATTATAAGGTACAAATAAATATAATCTAACGACTTTATCAGTATTACCTTTTTTAGAAAATAGATAGTTTTAGTAATTATAGGGAAAGAATTACTTCTTTCTATAGATTACCCAAAACTTCTTATGGAAATCAAATTTTACCTAGTAGTTAAGTCACTCTATTTTGTATAGGACAATTTGATTACGTTGAAATATGAGTAAAAACATGAACAAAAGGAGGAGAAGATACTAGCTAGCAACAGAAGGGCATTGGGGTTCCACTTCCAGTTTGTATGAAAATGACGGGACCTGCATTTGTCACTTGGCACCTCTGAGCCATGAAATTACCTTACACACGACAAGGCTCTGAATGCCAGCTGACTTGGTGGGGGCATCGAATATATTCCGGACTTCGATATTTTTCTCGAAAAGGTTTATTATATTTCTGATTTTTATGCACAATTTTTGCACAAATTCTCTATACGAATTCATAATTTAAGCTTTGGTTATATTTGTTGTATGGTCAAAATCAATGTCCTATAAATTTAGTCACAGTGTATTATATATTTTTTTTAATTAAAATCTCAAATTTGAATTTTGAATATGAAAAAATAAACATGAGAAGAACCGATCCTTAAATTAAATTCTACGATACTTAGTATCAGATTAATAAGATAACGTGAATATCGATCGATAAAAAACAAATATAGTCAAAGCTCAGCTGATTGAACTTCATGAGGCTTAAGAAGTGGCCATCCAAAATTCGGGCCAGCCCTGATGACAGGGATATTTTTTAAAAGAAATGGTTAATTTTGTGATAAGCCTTTCCAACAAGATTTTCTACCATCTTAGGGTTATTATCCTAATAGTCATGGAGATGGTAGAAAAAATCCTTTTGTCTGATTAAATTCAACGACAAGCGATGGAGCAATTAATTATCCTCTTGATTTGGTTGTTAAACTTAATGATGTAATTATAGTTTAAATTAAATATTTTATTATTAATATTTTTTAAAATAATTTATGCATAAAGCAAATAATTACCATTAAAATGGATACTCTGGTCATTGATGAGTGCAGTGATAGGATATTAAATTTTTTTAATCAAAATCTTGAATTCGAATATTAAGAATTAAAAAAAAAAAGATATCGGAGTGACAACTGCTAAATTGAATTTTATGATATTTAAATCGAATTAATCGAATAATTTAGGGATTGCTGGTTCGATACCAGGTCCCCATGGGCCAGGCTTCGTCTACCCATTTCGACACAAGTTGAAAACGTACCGGTTTAGGGCTGTTCGCCAAGGGCTAGTGGGCTGATTAGGCTAACCGACGGGTTGGCCTTTTTCTTAAATTGCAAAATAAGAACAAATATAAATAATATAAATAAATCAAAAGTTAATGCTACTGATGAAGTGCAATTTGCAAGGGGAAGGACAAAGGTTTTATAATTAAAAAAAAAAAAAACCAACAAAAAAAAAATTAAATTAATTAAATGTTTTTTTAGTAAAATCCCATCTAGATGGATTCATACAACCACAGTTTCCTTTATGTCCTAGCAGTAGGTGTAATCAAAGGTCAATGGTGAATCGTCTCATCATCATTTTTTATAAGGAACAAATTTTAAAATGCTACTAATTACCCTAAAAAAAAAATCGAAGGATTATCATGATTTCATTATCTTGCTGTTGCACGTAGACGACATGTTGGTGATAGGCTCCAACAAAGATCATATTAAAGAATTGAAGTCTCAATTGGCTAAGGAATTTGAGTGAAGGACTTGGGATCAGATCAACAAACAAGATTCTAAGGATGCAAATTCACCGATTTAGCTTTCTCAGAAAAATTATTTGAAGAAAATCTTGCGGCGTTTAACATACTAGATTGTGTCACCGGTGGGAAGGTTCATATTCGCTATGATTTGTACAAGACCAGATATTGCACAACTAGTTGGAGTTGTTAATTTGCTTGTAGATATTGCAGTGTGATAAAGAGGATCCTAAGATACTTCAAAGGAACCTAAGAAGTTGAATTATGTTTTGGGGGATTATACTCTATTGTATTGATTCTGATCATTCAGGTGATCTTGACAAAAGCAAATCCACCATAGGATGTGTTTACACTTGTTGGCGGAGTTGTAAGCCAGGTGTCAAAATTATATCTTTTAATTATTAAATTTTAAATATGAGATTTGATTAAAAATATAATATATTTATATGGAAGTCAAACACAAACAAGTTTATCCGGTGTGGATCCTTTTGTGGCGTGACAGGGATGTTAGTAACATGGTGTGAAGATCTCATTGACTCTCAATCAAATCTTCAAGTAGGAGATTGATGAGATGAGATACATAGGTGGCACGCATGCAAACGGGAAGCCAATTCTGTTGACTTAAAAAACCAACAAAAGCTCCCATATTTGGCAAATGACATGGAAGCCAACCAAAGTTGCTGTAAGATTTCAGCTCAACAAAATCAAACAAAAGCCAGCAAATGTTTAACAATTTTTTTTTTTCTTTTTTCACGTATTATTTAAAATTATATTCTTATTAATATGGTATGAAATTTATAGTAATTCATTTTAAGAGTTATCCTCTTAATATAATTTTTTTTATTCTCTAAATTTAAAATTAAAATCTTGATTAAAAGATTTAGTATCTTATCTTATTAGATTGACTATCCATATTTCGGCTGCACCGTTGCAGGAGGGAGCATACTTTTTTTGTCCTCAGTAAACTACATAAACTACATAAATAGCCTTGGAGGCTATTACTATGATACATCCCAATAAAAGAAAAATATTAAAGAGTATTAAAGGATGGAATTTTTTTTTTCAATTGTTTATCGTTTAAAAATAAAAATAAAGAGACCGTAACTACTATTATTTTCTCATAGTGATATCATTGTACTTGATTTTTTTTCTCTAATTTGTTTAGAGTTTTCTACGTAAATCTGTACATTTTATTATTTTTTATTATTATTTTCTCAAATTTTTAGTTGCAATCCTACTGTCTGGTTCGATTTTTCAACGGTTCATTCGAATATGTTTTCAACTAAGATTTTTGGCCATTGTAAAACTTTGGCTTTCATAGTTCTTAAAATCTACCCAACAACAAAGCCAAAGTAAATTAAAAAAAAAAAAAAGAGAATTAAAGAAATATTTTATCGATGCCTGATTGGTCCAATGACTAGATACTGCTATTTTTTAAGCAAATTTTTAAATTTGAGTTTTATATATGGTAAAAATAAGTGTTAGAATAGTTTTTCCCTTTAAAGGTTTAACTTATCTCAAATCAAATTTAATCGGATACAACGTATTTAATGGATACTGTGGTTTATTAAAAAAAAAAAAAGCAGCCTCCTCTGTTCAAAATCCGTGGGTCAAACCGCATCCAGCCTTTTCAACCTCAATCTAAACAGGCCTGGCCAAGTAGGCCCGCATTTAACGGGCTGACAGGAAATAGGCAGTCTGTTTACACGGATAGACCGGGCTGCCCGCCGTTTTGACGGTGTCATTTTTTCAGTTAAAAAATTGAAAACATATTTGTAATTAATTAAATAAATCAATAAATTCTTTCCCCTTTTGTATTTCCGGGAAAAAAATAAATTAATAAATTAACAAGTTCTTTTGGCTCCAGTCATCACGATAACGAATGGTATTTCAAAAGTCTTGGCTTAGCTTGTGTTCAAAAACCAGGCCCATACATGGCTTGATCTTAAAGGTTGTAATCACACCGTTTAAACCAATCATTTGTACCAACAAACGGTGGTATAGATGGATAGAGATATTTTCATCCTTTAATCATGTGGGGGTTCGAATCTCGGTATGGACATGAAATATCTTTTGTTAGGAGACCCGCCCCCACTATAGTGCGTCCTACAATGGTCGATTTGGATTAGTTAGAGTGAAACATCTGATACCGGGTGGTGGCTTAGCCAAGGTACCAAAAAAAAAAAAAAACCAATCATCTGTGGATTTAGTGATATGATACAAGATTTTCTTTTAAAATCTTAAGTTCAAATATTAAAAATATATAAAAAAAAATATTGAGAGAGCTAATCCCTTAAATTGGGTTTATAATTATTTAAACTGAATTATTCAAAATTTTTAAAAATCGATAATCAAATTAAAAATAAAATTCATAGACTAAATATTACTTACAGAAATTTCAAATGTTGGGTAGGAATCTTATAATCAAATCAAAACTTTATTTAAAAGAATATTATTTGCAGAAGTAGATTTTAGAACAATGGAGAGAAGTCATTAGGGACTAATGATCTAGTAGCCTTGTCGCGCACCTCGACCCACTTCCCACTACGCACACTCCACAAACCCCCTCCTTCCTTCCTTCTCTCTCTCTCTCTCTCTCGCCGACACATGCAACACGACTCCGCGATACAGACCACCAGACCACATGCTGTCGAGTTTAATGGCGTTTTCACACCCCATTTGTATTGTGTTATATCATATGCACAAAATTTGATAAAACAAATAAATCAACATAATAGAGAAGGTTATACACGATTGTGAATGAAACGAGGCATTGCATTTACGATTTGGTTTTCACAATTTTCAGGGGGTTTAGTGTTTATAATTTATTACGTGTACACATATTTAATAAATAAAAAGTGGCATTATTTTGTTAAATGTCAAATGTGAATGAAGATGGCATGGCAACTTACATTGAAGATGGAATGTACCACATGTTCCCGATTGTAGTGCAAGTTGAGTGTGTATAGTGGTAGAACAAGAAAGGGAATACTTATGAAACCGACAACCTCTCTCTCACCACCAACAAACAAAATGACTGGGGAGAGAGAGAGAGAGAAGGGGGGATGGACATGGAGGTAAGGGTGTTGTGTGGTGTAGAGTTGGGGGCCGCAGTGGGAGTGGCGCGCACGCAAAGCTGTGACTGCCCTTAACTCTTGCGGGTCCCCTCCCCCTTCCCTTCCCTTCCCTTCCCTTCCCTTGCCTTGCTCCAATTTTGTGTTTTCCCACATTTGAATTTGACACCAACAGTCCGACTCCTCCCAAGTCCCAATTTTGTACTAATTTTCTTTCTCCTAACAAATCCCAATTTTTTCGTCCTTAGGTTGGTCAATCAACTCTATTGATATTCTTCGAGCTGAAAGTTGAAAATTTATATTAAAAGTAAAGATACGTAATAAAAGAATAAAAAGAAACAAAAAATTATAATTTTACTGAATAAATAATATTTTCAAAATCTTTAACAATATTTTTAAAATTATTAACTGTATTTGCTAAAATGCTGTTAATATTTATACACATTTTAAGAGTAATTCCCCCTCTTCTATGCTTTCCCCATCTTCAACTTTTTTTTTTTTAATAAATCATCGAGATCCGATAATTATATTGGATTCGACTAAATTCGATTTAAATCATCTTGAGATAATCATGTTAGATCCAACTAAACTCAGTTCAAATCAGTTTGGCTTTTTAAGGGAACAAAACTCTTTCGATATTTATTTTCACCATACACAATATTTAAATTTAAAACTTTATTTAATCATTAAATCAACTAAACATTGGTCCCGTCTTCAACTCTACATGTACTAAATTGTTGCAAATAAACCAAGTTGTAGGTAATTAATTTATAACTTAAATCGTTTAATTAGTTTAAATAGTTGATTACACACTGTAATCGAGGGTTGAATATAAATTTAAACTAATTTACAAAAACTCAAATATTTCAACTGATTTGATGGGTCTAGTTAGATTAAAATTTTCTTTATCTTTTTTTATAAACGAGTTTAAAAATGTTGATTCATTTGAATAAGAAATTAAATTTAAACCATAGCTCATTCATATTTGCATCCTCTACAACTAAAATAACATAACACTTGTCAGGAATTATATTATATATAAAAATCACATTAATTATCATTTAATAAATATTATTAAAGAAAATACCATAGTTTTTAGTTTTACAGCATTAATATGTACCAATTTCCTTAACCCACTAATCAATTTTATTTTTTTCCCAATTTCCAATCCCAATAACCCTTTTCCTAGACATTCACATTAATTTGTAATAACATTGGACAACCTTTTAGGCTGCGGCAGAGTGTGTTTGGACTGCATCTAAGACAGAGTACATCAGCAAAGACATCAAAACCTCAATTACTACAACCTGAAACCCACTTATGCATTAACTCCTTGGATGTGATTTTAGTCAAAACAAACTCACTAATTGACCGAAACTTTTGGAACATAAATGCCCATTATTAATTCTACTCACCCCATTTTTTCCTTTTCTTTTTCTTAAATAAAGTAACCATAATGTGTATTACAAAATTTTAAAAAAAATAATTAAATAAAAACCTTTTACCATTCAAATATCTCTACAAAAACCTCTATGCAACACTACCCTTTAAAGGTGGTAAAGTGACATAAGTTTCACCATCTTTTTCTCCTTCCAAATCTCCATATTCTGAAAATTTTTGTTTAATTCTAAAATTCAATATAAAAGTTCTTCAATATTATTAACTTATTTCTCCTAAACTTGACAACATAGTCATCTTCTTTGCTTGTATCTTTCATGTAAACATGGTATCTCTTTTATTGTTCTTAAATTGAGGGATATGCATTAAAACCAATCTCAAACCATAATTCCTGAACTCTATCATCGTCATCAAACAAATGATTTTAATAAAATTCTAAACTTTTTTTATTTATAAAATATTAATATTTGATAATAACTTTAATTTTAACTAAATTTAAATCGAATTGAATTAGATATTAAAAAAACGAAATCTAAAAAACAAATCTCTGTCTGTCGGTATATATTTATTCTTTACAAAATAATAAACAATAAATTTGAGATATATGATTGTTTATTTCTATCATTAGTACAATCAACAAGATTCATTTCATTCGTAAAAGTTGCACTTCCAAAATAAAAAGCCAATCAAACTATATATCACCCAAGTACAAAAACCCTATAATTTCCCAGCCCTCTTTCTCCTTTTTCTGGGATTTTTTTTTTTCATTTCTTAAAATAAAAAAAAAATTAAAAAGTTAAAGTGAATATCCAGATATTGGGTCTAAAATGAACATCACACTTGGGATTTGAAATGGATGCGGTAACAGTCTGTGACTTACCTTCGGGAACAGGACAAGTAATTCCATGGCACGTCACGCCAAGCCCAATTTTCGTACTCTTCATATTTCCAAGTATGACACTCACCTTCGTCTCCAACAGTACCTTCAACGGCAACCCGTTCTTCCTCTTCAGATCTGATCTCAGAGTATTCACATCGTCAGCATCCAACTCACGTGCATCGCTCGTGATAGCACTCCTGATTACCGTCGCATCATTCACTTCATGAATAAATGCCGGGGAAGTGCCGTTCCCCAAAGCGACGCCGCTTGAATGGACTTCGATGGAGAGTTGATCGTAAAGGTAGACCAGTTTGTGATTACGGTTTTTGGCTAAGAGGGTGAGATTGAATTTGGTGTAAAGGATGGAGTTGGAGTTGGAATCTTCGGTGAGATTGAAGCGAGACAATTTGAGAGAGGAGAGAGTGAAGGTTGGTCTGCGAGGGCTGTAGATGACGTAGAAGACGGCGCCGGCAATGGCAGTGAGCAGGATGAGGAAGATGATGAGAAGAGTGGACCAGATGCAACATATGCAGCAGCATCTCCGCCCGCTACGGCGGTGAGAGACCCGAAGATGTGGTGGTAGAGGACGGTAAAGGCGGTAGAGTTGTGGTTTTGTTGGCGGAGTTCTGGTGGTTATACCCTTGGTGGCTCCGTTGGTAGTGGTTCCGTTTAAGGTTTGTTGTGGTTTTGAGGATGGATACACCCTATCCGCCATTTTGGCTTTCAGAGAGAGAGAGAGAGACAAAGAGGGAGGGAGAGAGAATCGAGTGCTGAAGAGAGGAAGGAATGTTAAAAAGTGTAGAGAGAGAGAGAGAGAGAGAGAGAGGGAACAGTCTCTCTTCACAAAAAGGGATTCTTCCACCACACCTAAATAATCTGGAATTTCTATCTCCTTTTTCTCTCTCTCATTTTTTTTTTTTTTAATCCTATAGGACATTTATATCCATAAAAATCCATAATAATACTAAATTGATTCAATGAGATCTTATAAAGAAAATAATTATAAGATATATTTTAATTAACTATAAAATGAAAATAAATTAAATCAATTATATGACAATTTGGTCAAAATATATTTATATAAATTATGACATAAATATTGAATCTATTTAATTTAAAATTAATTTAATTTTTCTAATATTATTTTTAAAATTTATGTTTTCATATCACCATTTAAGGATCATAATTTTTTTTTTAAAAAAAATAAGATGATAAAATAATCAAAATACTCGGATATGATCCAACAAAAATCATATTTATGGAAATTGCTAAAAAATGTTTTTTTTCCCCTCTATTTCTCTTTTCTTCTTTTTCCTTAGAAAAAGAAGTAAAAATATAAAAAATAAGCATATACTCATAAAATAAAATCTTATATTACCTTAAATCCGACCACCTACATACCAGACTTCAGATTGGGAATCATTCTCCAACATTTTATTCTTCGATTATTGCCGTATATTGTAATGTTGCTTGCTTGGGACGGATGCAATCAACTATTTCTTAGGTAATCATTAAATTCTTATATTAAATTAAAATTGATTAAAATATATTAATTAGTACTATGATAAGGCACACGCTTGACTAACTTCTTATTTACTAATGTTTGTTTTCACCCTCTCCTGGCTGACTTAAAGAATTAAGAGTTTATTGACGGAAATTCAGTTTAATAGATAATAGTGTTAACTCTCTTAATTGAGTTTCAAATTCAAAATTTGAGAGTGATAACATTACGATGGAAGAACTCATCTATAAACTGAGACCAATAATATTCGAATTATTGGTTGGTTATTAAAAAAAAAAGAATTATGAGTTTGAATTTCAAATATTACTATCTAAAATTAATAATTGAGATTAAATGCGATTACTTAATATAGCCCTTGAAATTTATTTTGGGTCTTACTTAATATATAAATGAGATAGACAAGAGATAGTGTGACATGCAATGTAGCTATTTGTATGCATGAATTAACCTACCCACTTTTGTAACTATGCACCAAATATTTTCTTATATTATACCTTTTAAGGCTCTGCTAGCTGTAGGTGAAGCCACATAATGAATTTGCAGATTCTTAGCTTGGTGCCAAGAATTAGATGGCAACATCAAAATACTATTTTTAGTTAATAATTTTATTTTTCTTTTCCTCTTTTATTTTTTATTTTTATTTTTTTTTTTTTTAAATATCGTGGCATAATTGATTTAGTAGTAAATTCCAAACATGTGGTGAGGAGTAAGTGTTGATGTTGGAAATGGCAATAGGAGAGTATCAACCCCTCCCTAGGGGAGGCTTGAGACCTTCATGACCATGTATGAGGTTTGACCGTCAAACACCTTGCCATTTACACATTTTGTCCCTACTCAAAAACATTTGTAGGTTGGTAGAATGTGGAGTTAGCAGCTTTCTTTTTCTTTTTGCTTTTTAAATTAAATTTTAAGATATATATATATTATATTATATCAATAGACAGTTAGTCTAGTGAGAGGGATGTTTGATCCCTTAAACGAGTCTCAGATTCGAAATTTTGAAATAAAAAAGACTACATTGGAAAAGTAGTTCCTTTAATAGGATCCCGCAAATACTCGAATTAAATTAGTCGAAATACGAGTCCAGATACAAATGGTGAGAACAAATAATAATAATAATAATAATAATAATAATTATTATTATTATTATTATTATTATTATTATCCTGGGGATATCGATATCAATTAGAACAATGATCATTAAAGAGTAAGATTATTTTATTTTATAAACATTATGTAAAATGATGTTAATAATAGTAAGATTATTATAATAAACTTATTTAACACGTATAATAATTCACTGTCTATTGTGGTGCTCGACGAATCTCAATTTCTCTCAATCTCCCTTAACTTAATTTATTTTATTTTACAATATTTTTAACTAAAATAAATTTTTTAATAAAATAATGTAAAGTTTGAAAGTAAAAAAATCAGATTTTTATATAAAAAAATTAATTATCTTTTTGTATATTATATTTTATTTTAGTTTTTATTCATATTTAGGTTTAATTTCCACTTTTTAAAATAGGAATGATATCTCAACTCGAGAGGGAGGGGGAATGTTTGACAAGTGTATTACGTGGTTTAATCTTTGCATTAATGTTGTTATGGAAGATTAATAAAGTAATTAAGTCATTACACTCATAGGGACTGAGCGCTGCAAGCTTAAGTCAGAAGTCAATGAATATTAATTAAACAGTGTTTTTAAAATCAAATCGAATTGGCCGGTTCAACCGATTAAATCAAGAACCTTTCCATTATTCGATTCGATTTTTACTATTAAATCGGATGAAATCAATTCCAATCAAAATTGTTTAAAACCGATTAAAATCAATAAAAAATAGATTGATTTGACCGGTTCTTCATTGCATGTAGAGATATTTTATGTATTGCTAATGGAATAAATTCATTTTTTCTTCAAAATGTATGGATTTTATTTTATTTTAAAATATATAATATATAAATTACATAAATAATATTATAGTGAGATCATTCGATTCATAAAATGACCTGATTAATTTGATCAATAAATTAATGAATTGATAGATTGATCGAATAGTCTACTGATTTGATTTTAAAGACACTAATATTAAGTTTCCTAGGATTCTACTTTTCGAGGTTGATGGGTCTTCACATAATGTGCCTAAATTAAAATTAGTGTTTAATCATTGATTATTAATGTGAAAGATTGCCCAACTTTTTAATTGACATCCGTCCCTCATTCATATCTTTCCAAAGACATTGAATACCTTTATCAAGTCTCAAATTCCAATCTTAATAATGCTGCATTAATTATTAATTTAAGATTTATTTCACTTAAAGAAGAAAAAGTTTTTCTAGTTTAATTGAAAAATATTAGATAATTTATGTTATTAACTTAGTGATTGACACTTTGAGATCTATTTTATTTATTTATTATAATTTATTAGCAGTTTTTTTTTTCATAATTTATTTGTGTTATTTGACTTTTGTTCTTCTCATTTGATGAAAAATTTAAAAAACTTCCAAACAATAGAAGGGCTTTTACTTCCAAACATACGAAAATAATTTTTTTTTTTGGATTGAATGATTGACCACTTTATTCTCTTAACCAAAGATTTTGAGTTTGAACTCTAGAAATGGAGAAAAAAAATTTGAGAGAATCAATCTCTTAATGGACTTTATAATACTTGAACCGAATTAGTTGGATGAAAATCAGATACTGATAAATGAAAACAAAAAATTAATAATAATAAGAGACCCTTTTTCTAGAATTCCACTTTATGACTAACAGGCAAGGGTGAACTCTACTCCATTCCCCAATAACTTAGAATAAGCACAAAATGGTTCAATCCTTATTTTTGGGTTATGTTGCGATTAGAATCCGAGCACACCGAATTGGAGGAGGGAGGATAGAATGGTTCAATCCTCTTCTATATAATGTTTTACAAAAGAAGCATAGTAAATAATACTGTAAAATTTTTATAACTGTCATTATTTTATATACCATATTAATATCTTCAGTCATGTTTAGCGCGATCCCGCGAAAATAAGAAGTTGAACCAACAAAGATGGTAATGTTTTTCCTTTTCACAAGCAAAGAGGTATGCTCCTAAAGTTTACAATGACAGAACATAAGACATGAGAACCTTGTTCAAGTGCACAAGCACATCCATGTGAGAGAAGTTGGTATTTCATGTGAATTCATGAACAGTATTTGGTCACGTAGGAACATAAGAGGGTTAGAACCGAGTCTATGATTTCTTAAAGTGAAAATAAAACATAAATAATGATGTTTGATTAAGATTATGCATTAACATGTTTTTATTAATTTTTAATTAAATATTTCTCTGAAATGATCAAAATATATTTATAATTTGATTAAAAATTACTCAACACGCGTAAAATTTAGTTCATTTAACCCATTCATTTGGCTCACCTGACATTATTGTTTTTACAGGGGAGACCATAAGAGTTTAAGTATGAAATGAATCCAGAACAAAGATAACAAGTCCTATGTGCAGATGAAGGGCTTCAATCGAAGAGGTCACATGTCACCCAACAATGTGGTCTTTCTATCCTACTCCAATTTTTTTTTTTTTTTTTTTTAATATAACTAACCGTATTTAAAATTATATTTTGATTAATTCGGTTTGATCATTGTCGAGTTCAATGTAGGAGAAGCTCTCCTAATAAAATTTTTTCCATTCTCAAATTTCAAATCCGAGATTTTGTTAAGAGACTTAACAACTTTATCCACTGGATCGACCATCCTTGGTCCACTCATATTAAACAAAGGCAGGTTGACTGCCTTAACAACCAGTTTTTATTTGTACAATGGTTCGACCAACCAGAAACTAGCTTCAGCTTTCACAATACGATGTTCCTTCCTAGAAAATATAGATCTTCCTAACTATACAGTAGTTTCAAGACAAAGATATCATAGAAACAACTGCAGTATAGAGAGCACACGATACAAAGAGAGCAGAATCTCGAAATTTTACCCTCTGTTCACAGGAAGATGTAAACTGATTAATAATGTATGCTTTCCGCTACAAAAGTTAGCCCCATCCAGTTTCTCTTTTACCTCCAATAGATTGTTTTTAGCATCTGCATGATGAAGTTGATTGACAAATCTGGCATGCTCGTGTCATGGACACTGCTCTTTAACCTCGCCTAATCTGAAAACAACCACAAAATATGTAAGTAATTTGGGGGTTGGGAGGGGGTTAAACGCTTCAAATACCTTGGAATTTACCCTACCAACCAACCAAAGAATAATAAAAGGGGTTAGAAGTAGGGTTGTTTCATTTCTTCCATTCTTGGCACAAAACTTTGCCAGCAACAAGAGAAGAAACTTATCATCCTACATCGTAAATCTGGGCATTTCCTTTCAACTCTACAAATTCTTAATAATAAAAGAAAAAAAAAATGATCAATAGAAGTTTCACAAACATCACATTTCTGCAACTTCCTGTAGGAGATACAAAAACAAATATTAGAATATACAAACTTCCTCTAAAGATGCAAAACTAAATGTTTGAATGTACCAAATCTCGTCTACCCTTTATCTTCGTGGCTTGAAAGTTGAACAGTATGTCATTCAGAAATTCAATTTTCAAGGAATGAACCCAGTTTTGGGTAACAAAAATTCTCCATCTGGTCATTGACAACTATCATTCTCCGGCGGAACTATGGTTTAGCACTTTCGTGGTCACACCTTAAGAAGAAATTGTTAATCCAACAAAAACAAAAAATTCCTTACCAGAAAGTTCTTTGCAAAAATAACCACTCATGTAAGGCAGTCAATTTTTGAACATAAGTAGAACAAAATGAGATCAGCGGTGGTATAATGCTTTTAGCCCAAAAAAATTTTAAAATTTGTTATTAGAAGTTAATCACATATAGTAGATTGCTTAATATCCCAGTTCACAAGTAGGGATGTCAAGAAGTGCATGAACATCCCACAAAGCGCTCGTCGAATAATTCTATACCTACATGAAGACATCATGCCCATGCTAAGTGCGCGTTTCTCATTGCAGCATTCGTAAGAATGGCTTGCTGTAAAACTTGAGCCACACAAGTGGGCTGAGTTCGTATTGATCATCTAATGCCTAGCTAGCCATTCAGCTAGCTCAGAATTTTCCAACTGATTTCACAATCAAATCAGAAGTTTACTTCAGGAAACAAATAGTCCTAGATGATTCCCTTTGAGAATTCAAAATAGAATACCTTGAAACTTGGAATTTCTGAACAAAAGCATCAGGGTGAGCAAGATGGGAAACATGGCTGAAATCAAATGCTCCAATGAGCGCCCACTTATATTCTAACGAGTTAACTCGTAGAGTTTTCTGTCATTAAGAGCTGTAAACTTTGCCAGAAGGAAAACCCCTGCACAGTTTTTGATTTCCATAATATAGATTTGTAACTTTTGGTGCCACCAACAAGACATTAAACTGCATTGGCATTTGGCAAAATGAAGCCCCTCTAAACCCATATGATGGATAAATCCTTCTAATCATTAAAACCAATGGACTGAGGAAACAAAGGCATGGGAGATGAAAATACAGCAATACAGAAGCAAAATACTCTCATAAACCATTCAATAGCTTTGGGCTTCAACAAGTCCAAAAATGCACCAGAGGAGACACTATCATGGGCATGCTACACAGTCTCTTTTCTCCTATGCTTTTCAAATGTTTTTACAATCTACACAAACAGTCAAACAACTAAATCAAGGAAATGTGGAACTCTGGACCATGTCTTAGCTATTGACAACAAATCACACACCCAGCAAGTTGATTCAAATCAAGTCTATAAGAATAATGTTGTGCGGATCAAATGTACCAAATTCTATGTGACAGTCCACGTTAGCATTATTTTGACAAATTCTTAGTTAAATGTTTGTTTGAATTAGTCAAAATATGTTGATGATTTGATAAAGTTGTTCAAAACATGCTAATTTGGATTGGCACTTATAATTTTACCCATTTGGTCCAAAAATCATTGGTCCCTGCAGCATTACTCAGTCTACAAGACAAATACTATTGGAACAAAGCCAGATAAATGCTTACCTGCAGGCCAAAGCCAATATCTTGAATCAATACATTTGGATGGGTAGAAATATACCATGCATGGGATAACTACAGATGGAATCAATTGGAACATCATGCACAATCGAAGGTCATCAAAAGTTCTGCAAACAACTAGCGTATCAATGTTTTCAATCTGTAAGAGTAGCGCTAAAACTAATCCGAAAGCAAGACAGTTACCATTAGGAACTGGAACATATTAAAACTGACCAACTAACCTCTCATGAGCAACACAGAGAATAGCAAGCAAAAGCAGTCCAGTTAAACAAGTAAATCAGGTTCTTGTCCCAACTCTCTCGACAAGAACACTAGAAAAAAGCGAAGAATATGCGATCATCATCTGTAGTTCACAATGGCCCAACAACCCCCCCCCCCCCCAAAATGGAAAATACATAAACATACAAAACATATTCAAAACTATCTTTTAAGACAGAATTATTCTATTAAAGAGGCTCAACTGAAAGAGAGGGGCTTACAGGCAACGTGTCCCAAACTAGTCTATCATCATCGGGCTTTAGGTGATAATATGCAGACCCAAAAGCCACAGAAGCAATTCCTGCATAAAACACAGCCCATCCCCAGATCTCTCCCTTCAAACTGCAAAGAAACTCCATTTTAAACAAAATTATGAGAAACCGAGAAGCACTAAAACCACATTCTAAAAGAAATTAAATAAATACGCGCCCACAACAGAAATTCAAAAGAAGATTGAGATAGGCAAATGGAGAGAGAGAGAGAGAGAGAGAGTACCTTATAACTAGGAGATTTCCATGGACACAGAGAACAAAACCCAGAACACCAACAATAAGAAATGGGAAATTCGTGTTCACATTCAATGTATCAGGAACTCCTGCGAATAAGAAAAAAGAAAACCCAGAAAAACGAGAACATCAATTTCGAAAGAAAGAGGAAAATCTGTGATAATATTCGATGCACAAGGGACTCCTCTGAAAAAAAAAAACAAAATAAAGCACACAAAACAAAGTAGAACAGTGATTGTGAGAGAGAGGGAGAGAGAGGGAGAGGGAGAGAATTGTTATCACATTCAATGTACTAGGAACTCCTGAGGAAAACCCAGGAAAAAGAAAAGCCTAGAAAATCAGTCAGAACAGAGAGAAAGAGAGAGGGTTTACCAAGAATGTTACGCATGTCGGCACAAAGATGAAATTTGGAGTGATGAGAAATCTTACGAGCGGCCAACATGAAGAAAACCCAACAAAGCAATACCCCTCCCCATACTCTACTTCCCTTTCCTCTTTGAAGAAACTGATTCCCCATCCACACCACTCTCTCTCTCTCTCCCGCTCTTTTTGATTCAAATGTCGTTTTTGAAGAAAACCCAACAATGGACTTCGTTTTTGCTATCCATTCTCTGACGTTTACAATGTCTCTCTCTCTCTCTCTCTCCCTCTCTAAACCTCGTTTGCCTTGGGGTGCTTTTTGCCCATGTGGTATTTGTATATTTGAATACGTAACTATTAATTATAATAATTAATCATGATTAATAAAAAAATTAATGGTTAATTGTAGGTATTTAACATGTTATGAAGAATAGAATAGAATTATAATAAAATCTCTCTTTTCTCTCTCTAGCTCTTTCTCTCTCTCTTTTTTTTTTATACATAAAGAGAGTCGAATCCGAGTCTATTACAAAGAGAAGGAGGAGTAGTGCCACTTGAGTTAAAACTCAATGGCTCTCTCTCTCTCTATCACTCTTTCTCTATCTTCTCTTTGTAATGTCTTTCTTTCTCTTTCTACATTTTATTACTATCTAGAATTGAGTTGTGACAAATTGATATCATAACTTACGAATCTATGACTAGTATTGAAAAATGGCAGAAGAAATTGGGTATGAGTCCATTAAAAAAAAAGTTTTGTATGAAACCATAGAACAAAATCTTAAAAAGCAAGAAAGTAAAATACAAAAATTTTATTCACATGTTGACAAGAAAATAGAAAAAATTAGCAAGAAAATTGATGAATAAAATCGAAAATTGAGTCATTTTATGGCAAGTCTTGATCACAAAATCAACATTCTATTAAAAATATTTGGTATTTATGAAAATATCAAAACTTTAGTAGAAAAAGAGTAAAAAATAAAAAGAAATTGGATAGCATCACAACAAATCAAATACCAGAAGAAACAATGTCAAATTTATGGAATAACAAGGTATTGAATCACTTTCTAAATCTTTTATTTTATCTACTCCTAGTGAAGAAATATGGAGAGTAGAAACATTTCAAATATCCAAGAAAAAAGAGTCTTGCATGTCCAAAAAAGAAGTTGTTGATGATGAGTTCTTACCGATCCCTCTAAAGATTGAATTTTCGGTGTTCATCGAGTAAAATCTTTCCCTAAAAAGAAATTCAAGAAAAATCTCTTTCAAATTTCCTCATTTTTATTTTTCTCCAACTATTCACATTGTAACCTAAGTTACATCTATTGGCATCTTATCTTTCAATACAAATATAAATTTTTTTTTTAGATTGATGGATTTAAATCTTAATTCTTGGTTTTTCCATTCTTGAGGACAAGAATGTTCTCAAAGGAAGAAAATATAGTAACAATTATTAACCATGATAGTTAATAGTTAATTATGATTAGTAAAAATAGTTAGTGCCTTTTGAGCTAGAGCCGGACCCGATTCGTTTAGAATTTGATGGGCCCGAGTCCAGCTTTGCTTGAGAAAGTTTGAAAAATAAGACTCAAGATCGGTTCAAAAAATTTAAAAGATCTCATACCAAATTCGAGCTTGAATCATAAATTTCAATTTTTATATATTTAATCTATTTTATAAAATAATAAATATAAAATAAATATATATTTATTATATAAAATAAAATATAAAACAAATAACGCAATATCAAATTAAAAATTACATATAATTATGAAAATTAATAATAAAAATATTACAAAATATTAAAAAACTATATCAAGAGTAACATAGTCATCAAAATTACCATCCAAATATCATAATATTTGATTTAAATGGACTAATTCTATAAAAAGTCGAGTCCAATGATATCCGGATTCAACTTGTAATTACAACGAATCTAAATAATGGGTCCAAATTCTATTCAACTCTAAAATGAACCTAACTCGGCTCTTCAAAATGGACTAAAGCTCTGGTCAAAACCAAATGTGGGACCCCTTCCTTTGCCTTTGAAATTGTTGGCTGATCCAATATTTGATATTCGAAATCTTGGGTTTTCCCCAAAACTTAGTTTTCATAAAAAGATAAATTAATTTACACCTAATAACTTCCATCTAAAAGCACTATTAATGTTTCTTTTACTAAAGATAGTTGTATTGTTGATAATGTCGTTCGAAGTCTTAGACTGATTTTGCATCGAACAAATGATTACATGAATAGTTTTCAAAAGAACAACATTCCTTTTTCATAGGTAACTAATTACAAAATATATTAGTGAAAGCAAAGGATGTTAAGTTCTTTTGCTTTATTTAATTCCCAACATGCACCATCAAAGCTAAATTTAAAGCAACCAAAGGCTTGAGGCATGAGAATGGGCAGACTGCAGGCTGGATGTGAAGAGATGGCTATCTTCAAATCCTTTCATTTGCTTGATGGGTTTAGCAAGGGTTTATCAACTATCTGCTAAGGAGACGCGCTAGTATTGTTAAATAAATGAATACGAAGATACCTGGGGTAAAATATTTTCATAGAACAGAATGACGAATTTAATGGGTCGACTGATTATCATAGTGGGATGGGGCAATATTTTGAATTGAATAGGGAATAATATTTATTTGATGCGTAAAAATTAATATAGTTATTTTGATTTAGCAGGGACAATTGTCCACCTCTTCCGGTATATTTAGCTCCGCCACTAAATTTAAGTCATAGAAGTGATTTTGGTTTATTTAATAGAAGAAAAGATTATTTTTTTTTCATTGTTTAGTTTTAAATTTACGAATCATTAGTTGAATCAATTAAAAGAATTAAAAAAAAAAAACTTTGACTTAAATCTAATATTAATTGCATAATACCGAACAAAAATTGCATCCGATTAAACCCTCATTTTCTTCTCCATCTAAATGGTGGGCAAAAAAGATGAAATCTTGGTTAGAATTTCATACTTTTTCATTAGAAAAATGTTATCAGAAGAGTTTATTTTTAAATTTTTATAAATGAAAAAACTGGGACTCCTTTCATTTTAGAAATAGATTTTCTTCTTCTCTCTATTCATCTCATGCAATTTGAGATGGCGTTGTCCAAAAAGGAAAATAGTCACATCCTTTTAAAATGCTTAAATCAAAATAAAATGACATCTCAACGTCTGTCATGGCGTCTTAGGTTCACATGTCTAAAAAATTAATCATCTATAACAACTGGTTGGTAAGGGAAAAGTTAGAATTCAACATAGCTAAGGTTAGATATAATTTCTAATGCAAGAATTATTAATCCAATGATTCTTTTAGTTTTTACGGGAAAAAAAAAATTGATTATTAGCTATAAAACTCTCTATTTTTATAATAAATAAAATAAGATAAGATAAATCGAATAAAATTGGAAATTTTCAAATTAGACTAAGGATATAACTAGAAGTGAAAAAGAGAAAAAATCAGCGTTTTATTGCTCTAGTGAGAAGAGCACCAGAATTTTAGGCTAAGTACTCGGATTCGAGTCTTAATAGTGACAAAAACGACGCTGAGAGAACCCTCTCAGAATAAAAATCTTATCACGATTCGATCTAAATTAGTCAGAGTAAAACTTCAAATACTAGACTGTGGATCAAATTAAAAAAAAAAAAAGTGAAAAAGAGGGAAAAGAAATACACCCAACAGAGAGAGAGAGAGAGAGAGAGAGAGTTTGGGGAGCACATACATGGAGGTGGGAAGGGAACTTGAGAATTTGGTTAAATTCAAGGCTGAGAGGATGCTGTAATTCTTCATGATTCTCACGGAAACAAAATGATTGACTCAATGATTTTTGGTTTGGAAAAAGAAACTCCCCATTTCTCATGCATACTCATTATTCCTTTTTCCTCTCAAAGTCAATTATCCAATATAAATCACTTTTGTTTCATTGAATGCACATTGATTAACATTACAATTTTGACATAACTTCTTCTCTAAGAATAATTTTGAGTTTAATGACCGAATACTCTATCTGTATCGAATTCAAATCCTAAGAATAAAGAAAAAAGATTTAAGAAAATCAATCCCTTAATAGACTCCATAGTACTCGGACTGAATTAATCTGACAAAATCTGGATACCGGTTGATGAAAATAAAAAAAAATAATAATATTTGGTATACCAATAAACAATTGGCTTGGTACGAATAACACTAAAACCCTTTAATCATGATTTCAAATTCAACTCATGAGAATGGAGAAAACTACACCAATACTAAAACCCTTTAATCATGATCTCAAATTCAACTCATGAGAATGGAGAAAACTACACCAAAAGATCACCCTCCCAATTTGGGTTCAACCATAGGTCAAAGCGAATTAATCAGAGTGTGATTCTAAATATCAATAGTCAAGCACAAAAAAAGAATAATTTCATATTCCAATCCAAATCGAATAAAATTTAATCAGAATTGACATAATTATTGAATATCGAAAATTTATATAAAAAAATTAATTTGATATTAAGGTTTGGTTTCTTAATTGTTACGCGAAATGAGGTTGATAAAGTCTTCCATTACAAGAACTCAATCATGTCTTTAAGCTCCAAAATAAGGTGTTTTTTTTTTTTTTTTTTTTTTCACATAGAAATCGTAAAATTTATAAAAATACTTATGTTCATGAATGTTCAAACACTAGGGTGAGAAAAAATATTTAGATAAAAACTCTTTAGTATTTGAATACCCTTACGAGAACAAAGTTTAAAATAAGCAATAATAATTGTCGAGAGAAAAAAAAAAGTAACAAAACTCTGAATAAACCAACCACTTGCATTAAATCTATCAAACAGCATAATAGGACCACTTGAAGGGTAGGTTAAATGTCAATTCTACTTTTGGTCACGCCCTGCACTTGGCCGGCCGCATGGCATTAAGCCAAATTTGGGGATTTATATTTTAAACCCTAGGTTTTGTTTTTCTTTTCATTAGAGGAGTTTTGGTGCAAGACCTTTTAGAACAATATTTTGATGAATTGCCTGATTAATTAACTTAGCGATCGATCGATCGATGATACTACGTCGTGGCTGACTAATTTAACAAACACAAACTATTATAATACTTTATTAATCCTTACATTAAGAATAATGTGAGAGTGATCAAATACGTCAAAAATTAAATATACCAAATTTACACCATAACAATTTTGTCGAGTTCAAGATTACTCAAATTTAAAAAAGTTACATTCTTTTTCCTTGATAGTGAAAAGATGAGAGAGATGATGAGCATTGGCAATCCCCCTCTAAGTTTGCTCGAACCAGTGATCTCTAGGTTATACGATCATTGCCTATCCACTCGAGCAATGATCCTACTACCATCCTACTAGAAATTTTAATATCTAAATAAAAATTACTTAAGTTTAAAAAATAAAAAATTATATCGAATTATCTTTAATTCTATTGATTGTTGATTATTATTCCATTTTAATTCTATTGATTGTTGATTATTATTCCATATAGCATCACTCTGGCCCATAACAAAAAGAGTTGCAACCAGAGCAAAACCCTACCGTCCTTCCCACGCTCACACCTACTCCAAGCCAAGAGCACCAAATCAAATACAAGCAATCATAAGAAAAAGATTGGAAAAATCATTTTGGTGCCCACTTTGGCTCACAAGTGGGGAGGTAGGATCACCACGTCAGACAGGCAACCTCATTGACAAAAAGCAATATATATGCAGTTGTCAAATGGACCCCTCACCAACATTATCATTTTTCATTGTCTATAAAGTAGTTTACACCCAAAAAAAAAAAAAGAAAAAACCCAAATTAAAATAAAAATGCTATATGTAACCAAGACCCTTGATTGGTAGTAATGACTTTTTTTTTGTTTTTCTTTTTTTCCTTTGGGCACATAAGGTACAATAACATCTTTGGACATGCCTAATTTTCTTTTATCAGTAGTAACCCAATGATGCTCTGCACGCGCCACGCCAACCAAGTGTCTTCCTTGTGCTTCTCGAGCTTCAATGGAGGAAAGGCCAACCCCACATGACCAAAGTATCCTTCCACTTCGCCACCTCTAACCCAACATGCATAGGGGTGTTCTGGAGAATTGACCAAAAATGGCCATACACGAGTTATACAAAATGGGACATGGGAGGGCAAGAAAGTTTGCCTAGAAATTAAAAACAAAATCCCAAAACTAACCCTGCTAAATAGCAAAATACCTTTATGTTACATGTTGTTTATTTCTATGAATCATCTCTCAGTCGCGGGCAAAAGAGTCAACTCGCTGCAACTTCAACTGTTGCTTAAACTTGTTGATGAAAACATCGGCTTTTGTATCAACCTCATCATCCCCAAAATGCTCTACCGCCTCATCTTCTCCTCCGCTGCTCAAAACGATGTCGTTTTCAGTAAAATGATCAAAAGCCGATTTCTCACTTGCCGAATTCTTCATCTTCGCCGGCGATTTCTCCACAATCTCTGCACCACTGGGCTTTACATCGGATTTAGACCTCGTAACAATGTTGCTCTCACGAATCCAAACATGGGTTTTCTCATTTTCATCTGGGGTTTCAGAATCGGCGGTTGGTTCTTGAGAAATGTCGGATTTGACTTGGGTAGTGATTTGTTGTTGTTGATTTTGTTGGTTCTGTTTGTGGGTTAAGACAATGGTACCGATCATGAGGTTGAGGACAAGGAAGAGAACAGAAGGTGTTAACCAGCTGTGCATGGAGGCCCAGATGGAGATTGTTTCTTCAAACATTTTAGTGAGAGAGAGAGAGACAGAGACAGAGAGGAAGAGGTAAAGGAGTGGACTGAAGCTGGAAAAAGAGCGAGAGTGAAGATTTATAATATATGGTGTTGGATATGGATTCCTTTTTATTTTATAATTTTCATTAATATCAACTTTGAATTTTTATAATCTGGAGGGACACGTGTAAGAGAGAGATGGGGATAGAGAGTGAGAAATGAGAGAGATAAAATTGCCATTGTTTGCATGGGGAAAAATTGCCATCAGAGTGGTAGAGGAAATTGGCTTCTAAGATTTAGCAAGAGCTTCGAAATTGACCAGATGGGAATATTTTGGTGAGTGGTCGATTTGCTATAAACATTTTTGGATTTGGTGGGTTAATTAATTCTACTAATTGAATCATTGTGTTTTAAGTGTCCCGAAGAGGACTATGCTTTAAGGTTTATGACTTTTTCTGCCTCCAACATCAGCATGCTACAGTCAACACCCACTGGAATTATTTTATTTGCTGCATTTTATACTATATAAATACTTTCTTTTAGACGGATAATTGTCCCTACTAAACTAAAATAATTTTATTAATTTTTACATGTCAAATAAATGTTGATTTCATTCAACTCAAGATAATGTCCTAATAAAATTATTAGTCGATCAATTATATGTTATTCTGTTCTAAAAAAATATTTTACCTCCACTTCTCTTAGATCCTAAATCCACCACTGTTGATGCCTAATATCTTGTATATTTCTGATTTCTTTTATAAATCTGATAACCATATTAGATTCAACTAAGCCAAGTTAGACCCTAGGCAAAACTCTTTCGACTCTTATTTTTATCATATACAAAATTTAAATTTAAAATCTTATTTAAATGATTTCAGTGTTTAACTATTGAACCAACTAGACATCGATCTATATTTTTAAGTTGAGTGTGCATACTCAAAAGTGATTTTTCTTTTATTGATAAACGTGACTTTTCTCTACAAAACCCTATATTTTATATAGAATATTTGTCATTTTAAATGTGAATTATTATAAGTAAAAAAATGTAAAGACAAATTAAGATAAAATAAATTAAATAAATTTTTTCCAAACAGCATTTTGCGTATCAGTTGAGATATGAGTGGGCTCATTGGAGCAGCCTATGGGCCAAAAAGATGGCCACTGAATGCAAGTGCAAGTTCGGGCCAATATATGGGTTGAGTTGTTAATGTATAAGTTCGGATCATGCTGACCTTTTTGCGCTGTTCGTGGCCCAACCCAATGGTCAATAGTGCATTTTGTGGGTAGACCTAAGAAAAAGAAGAAAATAAAATTAAAAAAAAAAAGTGTAAAAAGAGAAGACCAACCATAATCAAGATCTCGAATTCGATTTTTGAAAATAAAAAAATAGGTATTGGAGTCCCCAAGAGAATAGTTTAGTGATTACAATTCTTATCCCTCAACTCAGTGATTCTGGTTCAAACCTTGATATGATCACAAAAAAAGAGAAAAAAAAAAACAAAGAGAGAGAGAAAACAATTTTTGGGAGAGCTAACCCTAAATTGAACCCCAAAATACTTGAATCGAATTAATTAGATAACCCCTATACCGATTGGTCAAGACAAATAAAAACAAAAGACCAATACAACTACGCTTATTGAATATTATTATAAAAATATAAATATTTTAGCAAAAATGTCCCTTAACCTGTATCCCTCCATGACCCATGTTCCAAGTTAAAGATAACCCGTGATAAGAGACCCCAGGTGACTTAACAAGCCCCGGTTGACAGCAAAACCCTTCACCAAAACCTGCATTTATGCCTCCATGGAGTTGTTTTCACACTCCCATCAACATTTAACTCAACAAAACCTGCAACCGGAACTTCCCAACTAATCCACACAACACACATCTTTCTTCCATACCTGCTTTTATGCCTATCTAGTTTGCACTATTGTACTCTGGCACCTTTTTCTTCCACGAGGCTCACCACTTTCAATGGATCGAGCAGGTCCCTTCTGAAGATAGTTTCCTTTCGGCCTTTCCATATGTTGCAGCATGTAGCAGCAAATGCTGATGGCCAGTCCTGGTCTAACACCTTGCTTGATCTCTTAGTCAGATTGTTTAGAAGTTATCAGTGCTCTCATGAAGAAAGCTAGAGAGTCCATTTTTTTTTGTTACTTGCTTCCGGTTAGAGATGGGTTTCGGCTTCATAGATACCAACTTCTTTTAACTTGATCGGTTGTTGAGGGAATGGTTTGAAATTTGCAAAAACTGTCGAAGGGTGCTCTAGCGGGGGAGACTCCGATACTCAAGTCAGAATGAGATATTTTTGAATGAAATAAAACAGACTAAGAGTAAGAGAAAAAGAAAATTTGTTTCATGTGACTTATGTGTCAAGTGTTAGGTCTAGTTGATGGGCGACGATTATACTCTGATGTTGGCTACAGATGTGAACAAAGCCAACAGAGTGCCTGAGGGATGTGTTCCAATGTACAAATAGTTAGAAAATTTGATCTGAATGTGCCATATATTGACCCATTTGTTGAGGTATTGTATCGTTAGAATATATTTCTGACTTTGTTGATTCTCAGCGCCTGGCGTTTAGTTGTGGCTGTGATGTCCCTGTTAGGATTTTGTCATTTTTGTTTTGATTTTAAGATTCTGGTGGCTATTTTTTCTCTGGTTAGTGTGAGAGTAATGGCTCTACCCGAGATTGGGATAAGTTGCAAACCCGATCTGAGTCTGACTAGGGGTTTTACTATAAAGAGTTCATCGATAAAAGTTAAATGAATAAATACTTTTTCGTGGAGTTTAGGGATAAGGACCTCACACCAGCTCTCCCTAAGGTCGATGGGAGGCCTTCGCTCAGGTTGAAGCCTTCGACTTCTTCCCGCTATTTTCGTTTTATGTGGTCGATCGACAGCTACTGTAAATCTACCCGAAGGACCATCTGAGTTGACTTCTTGGTGGATAATCAAATACTATTCTTAGCAGGCCTACTGATAGAAGAGAAATGAAAAATCGATAGGCCTCTTCTAGTCAAAAGGAGGGAGATCGATTTGGTCAATACTCGAGATTTCTTGGATGATACTTGGTTGAAAGAGGTCATGATTGTTAAGAACGTGCATCCGAATACTAAGCAACCTCGAAAGGAGACTAACAGGATGTTTGAGGCCCCACTAAGGCTCATGTCTCCCTAAACAAAAAAGAGAAAAATTATATTGTGCGAGTTTTCAGTAGAAGGAGGGCACAAAAGAATGGAGGGAACTAAAGAGTATACATCCTCTGCTATGTCAAGGCATTTCGAGCTAGTGGATGCTGAACCGAGAGGGATCGATCATTCATTGTTGACTGATAATGAGAGCATTACCATGCCACATGTGCCTAAAATGGGGGGACTTGAGAATGCTCCTTTGCCTTGCTCAGAGGTGATGCCACCAAGAGGAACAGAGGTCTCTGCTGCTATGATGGAGGAAATGTTTGGGCTGTTGTGCGCTATCCTACTGTGGCCTTCGCGTAAAGGGAAACGTAAGGTGCCTGATGGCACTACCATTCCTCTTTCTATCCCCATTAAGTCCTTTTATAGCGATAAGAGTTCAAAAGAAAGGGAAACGGTTGCAATCAGTATGGGAGATAGGCAATGTAGTTATGTGGACATAGTCGAGATAGAGAGAGTAGTTGATTGGCTCGATTTTCATCACTGCGACTTGGAGTTGCATAGGATACCCCGGAGCAGGATAGTAGGGCTCTTAAGTCTCTCGACTTAATGGTATTATTCTTCGAACTCATCTTGTTTTACTTTTTCTTTACTATTGATTGATCTAGTTCTCTATTCTGTAGACGATGGTTCTGGCGGAGTTCCAGGAACTACGGAGGAAACAAATGGTAGGACATTTGGAAAAGCACGCTAATGGGCTAAGTGTTCGAGTCTTAACACTGCAAGATGCTCTTGATCAGAGGGAAGAGAGCACAAGTACAGAGGTGGCACTAAGGGCTTCACTTGCTGAGAAGGAGGAGGAGGTGAAGAGCCTTCAATTGGATTTGGCCTTGTGTTAAAATCATTGTAAAAAGTTGAAGGTTGAGGCGAAGGTCCTTGAGACACGTCTATAAACTGCTGAGACATTGGCTCGGTTACATGAAGAGTCTCTTCAGATGACGAAACAAAAGGTGACTAAGTCCAATGAATCTTTGACTAGGAGTGCTGCTATTTTTAGGGATTCCCAATGTAAACTAAATAAGAGATTAAAATATGCTGAAGAAATAATCTGTAGATTTAGTTTGGAGAGAGCTTTACCCCTGAGTGAAGAGACTGTCAATCGAGAGGTAGTGGACCAAGGTATGGTCCCCATGGATCCAATCAGCATTTCTGTCGAACCTGTCATAATTGCGATAGAGTCTTTACCTCGAGAGATTCTAGCACTTTCCTCTATCTCCCCTAATTCTGTATGACACTTGTACTATTGACTTCCAAAATTTTGTATCATTGTGAATTTCAATGGAAAATTATTTATATTGTTGCGTTTAATGTGTATTGACACTAGGGAGGATGTTCTCCTGATCGTTCGAGTGATGAGGGTAGATTCATTAGTTGTGTTTTATCATTCTAGACTACTTGAAAAATAATGGCCTGTCTAGGGGCACATTGCTTCAATAGGGGGACCCACCGTTAGGCTCGAATGTGCTAGGGAACTCCGTCTTTCTGATAGACCATGTCCATTAAGATTTGTTTGAAAGGACGGGATAAGTATGAAGATTGACCATATTGAATATCATAGTAGCTGTTGCATGATTTGGCAGTGAGCCAAATATGACCAGAAGTGAAATAATGCCATCGGGATATATCTATTCGCTAGAAAACTCTTTAACCTTGCCTGCATGAGGTTGAAGATGTGTGAGAACAAGGCCCATCCGTTAGAAAGCATCCCAGTAAATGAGGTTATAACCTGCTCATTGGTCAATGAAGATCCTTCTGACTTCATTTTGAGAGTGACAAGGAAGGGGTCATGGTGATTTGGGTCGACCCTGACTAAGTCCTAATCAGTGAAACCAATGATCGATTGTTTACCTTTTGATTATTCATTGACATAAGTTGTTAGTATCCCTTGCGAAGTAAAGGAGGTTACACTCTGCTCATTGGTCAATGAAGATCCTTCTGACTTCATTTTGAGAGTGGTCACGGTGATTTGGGTCGCCAGTAAAGGAGGTTACACCCTGCTCATTGGTTAATGAAGATCCTTTTGACTTCATTTTGAGAGTGACGAGGAAGGGGTCATGGTGATTTGGGTCGACCCTGACTAAGTCCTTAACAGTGAAACCAATGATCGATTGTTTACCTTTTGATTGTTCATTGACATAAGTTGTTAGTATCCCTTGCGAAGTAGGGAGAGACACTTTGGGTGAGTAGAAAATAGGCGCAATCAGGTGTTCGGTTTTACCCTTCCATGAATAATCTTGAGGGCTTGAGTTGCCGATAGGAAAGACACTGGACAAGAAGTAAGGCTAATGGGGAGCTCGTTCATTTTGAATTTGGAGGATCACTTCATCCTATCAATTGGTTAGTGGCTGAGTAATCGACTAATCATTTGGTTTGTTTTCCCATAGTAGGGCATATCAATCCGCAAAGGGTAAGGAACCTTTGCAGCCATCCACTTCGTACAAGAAATTCTAGTTTATCCTTGAGCTTTTTGCAGTCATCGATTATATGGCGATAATCATGGTAGAAGTGGTAGTACTTGGTCCTGTCCCTTTTAAGATCATGGTCTATAAGCTGGAGAGGTCATCAGACATATGGTTTGTCCTTGATCTAGAGTAAAACTTGACTAAGAGTTTCATTCAGAACGGTGTAGGCATTAAATTTTGCGGAGGTGGAGGACTAGATCGGTTCTTTTTTGACTAAGGCTACCAGATTGGTTGGGTTCTCTTCGGGACGATCAGTTTTTGCGTCGATTAAATGTTTCGGCATCTTCAACGGCTATGTACTTCTCAGCATGGGAGTAGAACTCCTGGATGGTAGAATGGGGGTTCTTCGTGATCGAGATTTTCATGCCTGAAGGGCGTAATCCAGTGAGCAATGTGACCAATGCTAGAGAATGGTTCAAAGCGGGGACCTTCATCATCTTGATCTTGAACTTTTCCAAGAAGTCCTTTAAAGGCTCATCATCTATTTGCCATAGAACAGTAAGGAGGTTGACTTTCTCTTGGATCCCCGACTGATCACAAAATGTGTCTCGAACTACTGTCAAACTTAGGAAAAACTCTTGATGCTGAGCATTGGAAGTGAATTGAACCACATCAATATATTACCCTTGAGGCTAGTGGGGAATTATTTGCGCATAGTGACATCTATCATGTCTCTTATGATCATCATTGTCACAAAGTTTGCCATATGGTTGCGGAGATCGATCGTACTATCATATCTTTCCATAGGAGGTAAGAATACATCACGGGTATGGGTTTTGAACAGACTTTTGAGTCGAAAGATAAGATGCTGGAGGCAATAAGGAGTTCATCAACAACGAGTTGTTTGACCTATCTCCTTAGGTCCTTCGGATCATGGCGAAAAGTCGTCGATGGTTCATAATTTAATGGAGGCATTTGCCATCGAGTGTGTATATTTTTGAATCCTCCTAAGGAGGATTGTCCTTCTGGTCTAATCGCACGGCTAAGTCTTTCCAACTGCTTGCTCATATTTTGTATCTTAGACTCTAACTTTTCTAACTTGGGGCGATTGGCTCGCTCTAGGGATACTGGCTCAGGGGGTACAACGAGATGTTCTTGAGGCGCTGGTTATGGGGCCTGCTCCGGACAGGTGGGTTAAGAGTGAGCAACACAGTTACTAGCAGAGTGAGTGGGTGCTGCTGGGAGAGCAGCATCAGTCGGAGCAGCGGTGTGTTCATCCGCAACAAATGCAACTTTTGAGATGGTTTTGGTTCTCCTCTTTGAGGGCATGGTTGTTTGGCAATTTGCAAAATCTATCGGGATTACTATAGTTTGTTCTCACAAACAGCACCAATCTGTTGGAGATGGATTTCAGTTTCACAGATATCGACTTCATTTGACTTGATCGGTTGTTTAAGGGAATAGCTTGAAATCTGTAAAAGACTACCATAGGGTGCTCCGACGGGGGAAGGTTTCGATCTTTAAATCAGAAAGAGTGGTTTTCGAATGAAATGAAACAATTTGAGAGCAAGAGAGAAAGAGAACCGGTCTCCCTGTGAGTTGTGTACCAAGTGCTAAGTCTAAGAGAGCGTACTTGAGTTTCGGTAATAAGAAGGCTTTTATGCATGGGTACCGTAAAAATAATATATATCCGAAATGTTATAACCCTAATTTACTTGTGAAGAGATCTGAAAATTTTAAAATTTGATAATCAAAATATTCATGAAATTTATAATTTTTATCATTTAAAAAATTTAGTGATATGAGAAAATTTTTTATTTTATCGATTAGAATTTAAAATTTTTTGTCTTTATCGTTACACGTAGAATTTGTGAGTTGTATTAACTCTCTTACCAATACGATGGGAGCAATGTCCTCACTTGGGACATCAAAGGCCTTTGAAGGCCACGAATCGGATAGTTGATGACAATCGTTCAGTGTGTTGGATCATATTTATCCTTTGGGCGCAGCACTTTGAACATCTGAGTGTTGGGGAGAAACGGAAGCAACATAAAATATGAAATACTAATAATTTATTATTTCAACGGCTATTACAATAAAATAGAGAATATATTATTGTAAATATGAAAATAAAAAAATTAAATATTTTTGAAATTAAATAAATTTGTAATTTATTTTGAAGACACTCTGTTCAACGTTTGATCAACAAATTTGACTCTCATCGTGTCTCCCAAAGATTTCATCCTTCCTTTTTGCATCAAATGCAATCGCCATGATCGTGTTGCAAGTGTTCTTTGAAAGAAGCCTTTCGAACATTTCCCTATTCCACACACCATTCGTCGTCGTGTCTCTGAAATCTTTCATGGTTAGCTGTTGGATTTCTTCTGGAATAGGAACAGTAGCCTCATAAAACAGGGGTGGGGGTAATCCAAGAGTCCTTCCAAAAGCAAATCTTCCCACTATCGGCTCTTCTCTCTCTCTCTCTCTCTCTTGCATCTGCGGATTGATCATTGCCCTATTAGGTCAAAAAATGTTTGCTCAAACGTCTTTTTTGACATTAATTTTCATAATCATTCATCAATGTCCACTAATCCAAGATAGCCGTCCTTTCGGACCATACTTGGGTTCCACTTTTCCCTTGGCAGCATTTGGAATTTGGAATAGTATATAGGAGGGGGAGAGACGAGGATTACCATAGCGAAATACTTTTATTTTTCTCATTTTTATCCTTAAAAATCACATATATATTTACAATAAGAAAGATACCTTTATAACTTTAATCTTCCTTGGGGGGTGAAGGGGGGGGTGGGGGGTGTTTAAAACGGTTTGAATCAAAAATCAAAATTTTAAAAAAATTTAAATCGAAAATCGAAACGAATTTAATTCGATTTAAATTAAACCGAACCGAAAAAATTTAGTTTGATTTAGTTTAATTCCGTTCTGTTTAAATAGAATTTTTTTTTCATTTGTCACTATTTTTTTTAGGCATAAAGATGTGTCATTTACAATTAATATGTAAAAAACATGTGAGTTTCTTTTTCTCTTCTCCAAATATAATATTTTTAGAACTATTTAGGGATTTTAACTCTAAGAATAATTTTAAATTGGTTTAAATTTTAAAATAATATTTTTTTATTTAAATCATATCAAGAATAATTATAAAGAAAAATATTCTTCTGAATAATATTTTTTTTTAAATAATATAACATAATCCATCATTTGAATATTATAAAAAAGTAAGAAAAAAATTAATTAAATTAGATTTTTTAATATAAAAATATTAAAAAAATACTAATTCGGTTTAAACCGAACCGAATCGATTTTAAAAGATTAAATCGAAACCAAACCGAAATAATTTTGGTTTGATTCGGTTCGAATTGAATTTTTTTTAAAGAAAAAAACTGAACCAAATTAAAAATTTTGGTTAGGTACGATTCAGATTAACGGTTTGATCCAAACTACTTGCACCCCCAACCCTCTGAGTCTCTCATTTTCTATGAAATAAAAAATATCATATTTGATTTGTAAACCGATGATAAAATAAAATAAAATAAAATTATTTTCATTTTAAGAATAAATATGAGTTAAATAAGGGTTATACAGATGGAGACAAGAAATTTGACAATTTCTTTTCCTAATTTTACGCTAATGTATTTCAAAATTCCCTCCGGAATTGTAATCCAAATAAAATGCTATAATTGAAAATTTTCTTTTAATAAATATATGACAACATTTTAATTGATTTCCAAATAGAGGGGTGGAAAGGAACAAATTCAAAAATCAGCAGCCATTCTTGGCATCCCATCGGCATATCTTTTACTTTTGTCGATTGATCCACATCGTCAACTTTCCAACTTTTTTCTTTTCAATACAAGGATACACAATTATAAAATTTCAAAATAAACATTTGATTAAAAACTCTTTACGCATCAAACTTTCTTACAAGAATATCTGCTTTCAGGACTTTCTTTGTATCATGTGTGCCCTTTCACATTTTGGACCCAAAAATGTCGACATGGTGCGAAAGAAACCTAGTCTTGGTTAGAACATCATGACTTTCATACGATAAGAAGCATCGCATTTGGTAGAAACTCAAAGATTATCATTGCGTTCTCATGTGAAACAAAATAAGAATATTAGGACACATACAATGTTAGTCAATAGTATCAAATATTATGCTCCCCCTTTCCTTTAAAAAAAAAAAATAAATCTTTAAAGGCTATTGGAAAATTGAATTTGGATTTATAATCAAAAATCTTAAAAAATGAGTTTCCAAAACCCATATTTCGTTTCGATTTCAAAAATTTCATTGTTTGAGATTTTTTTCTTAAACTTCGTTATTATTTCATTAATTTAAATAAATCATATGAATTTTAATCCGATTCTTGATTTAGATTCACTTTTATTATAATTTTTTGTTTTTTTACTATTAAAATATTTTAATATGATTCTGATATGAAATTCTAATAATCTATTAATTTAATTAAATATTATAATAAATTAAATTTATATAAAAATATATTACTATAAATAAAATAAAATTAATTATTAATTTATTTTAATATATAATATTATTCAATAATTAATTTTGATGCAGGGCAACCGACTGCCTTTCCGTTGATGAAATCTAAATAAGAAAGAGAAAAATGGAATATTAAAGTCCAAAAGACACAAATATTTAAATCCAACGCTGTGACGGATATGAGAGAGAGAGAGAGAGAAGAGAGAGAATGTCGACACTATCGCACTAGTTGCGCAAAGAGGCGCACCTGTAAAACGCCCCTTCCCTCTATATTCCTCTACCGTGTCGACATTTTCTTGCCGCCTCCTTCACTCCTTCTCTCTCTTTCCCGTTCTTTCCTTCTTTCCTCTGTTTTATTCCTGCACAAATAGAAACAATTGTTTGTTCATATACATGTACCTCATCCTCTACACATAATATCAACAATCTCTGCCTCTCTCTGTCTCCATTTTTCTCGAGACTTGGAGATTTGAATTCTCTCACGGAAACACATACAGTACAGAGCCCTAATTTTCTCTCTTTTCCATGTCCTTCCTCGAGGTTTGTTTTGTTCTATTCTCTCTCTCTCTCTCTCCTCCTCTGATCAATTAATTTAATATAGAATTGTGAATTTGCAGAACCTTTGGCCGCTGATCGACCGCATTCGAAACAGCACTGATCATGTCTCTGGTAATCACTCAATATTCGCGATCAGAAACCCTAATTTTGACATTTTTAGCAAATTTCTTCTTACGGGTGTTTCAATTTTCTTCAAATTAAAATATGGGTTTTCAATTTCAACAAATTTGCTTTAATGGTAATGATTCATGTCTTAAAAAAATTGAACTCTGGCGTTTTTTAATTTGGGATCAAAATTAGATACCCTTTTACAGAGCTTCACAAATTCAATGTCAAATTCAAGCTGCGGAGAATCCGAATTAGAAGCCTCGTGCAGAGACGAATCCAAAGCGTTGATTTTGAAATTCATCGCGATCGCTTCAATCCTCACCGCAGGGATCATCGGAATCGCAATCCCATTGGTCGGTAAAAAACGAAAATTCCTTAAAACCGACGGGAATCTCTTTTTCGCCGCCAAAGCTTTTGCCGCGGGCGTAATTCTGGCCACCGGCTTCGTCCATATGCTCACCGATGGCGCTGAGGCATTGACTGATTCGTGCTTGCCCACATGGCCATGGCAAAAATTCCCATTCGCAGGTTTCTTTACCATGATGGCTTCATTAGTAACACTGCTAGTTGATTTTTTAGGTACTCAATTATACCAAAAGAAACAAGAAAAGAAGAAAATGACAAATAATTATGGTACTAACGTTGTTGTGAATGAACACGGTTCGGAGATTATTCCGGTTGATGAGAGAGAGGAGCCCTTGTTAGTCAAGAGTGGGAATGGGAATAAGGTGTTTGGGGAAGAGGAAGGGGGTGGAATGCATATTGTGGGAATACATGCGCATGCGGCCCATCATAGACATAGTCACCCTCATGGCAAACATGGGTGTAATGGTGGACACGTAGAGGAGGAGGAAGAGGAGGAGGTGGGGCATGCTGGGCACGTTCATGGTTTCGGTGGTGGCGATGTGGAAGGTGGTGTGAGGCACGTCGTCGTTTCTCAGGTAATTACTTATTGTTTTTCTCGCATTAATTTGTTGTGCATGTGTAAATTTTTATGCTTGCTCCTCATTTTTTAACTTTTTTTTCCCCGCCCCCACTCGTGGACCTTTATCTTATGTTGAACTTTCACTTATTTGAACTTTTGTAGATTATGTCAAAACTAAGTTGTTCCTAGCTTTCACTTTTGGTTGTGGTTCTTTTTTGACTGGCTGAGTGGTACTATGTATTATGAATGAACTGATTTTAGTTCAAGCGATTTTTTGCCGCCCGCTCATCCTATCTCCACTGATCATTCTTTCCATCCGCATGCCATGTGCCCATCCGATCTCTACTGATCATTCTTTCCATCCGCATGCCACGGGGACTGGTGACCATTGGATCTAATCCTCTGGGCATCACCACCTTTAGAAAATCTCCTGTCGAAACATACACAAGATATGTGACAATGTTCTAAGTATTATATTCGAAGTATGGCATATTAAGTAGTAAACATATCCAATTGGTTTGAGGGTAAAATTGTGGATTCATATGGTGATTCTACCAAAATTTTGAATTGAAGCATTCTGAATACTTAAATTCATATATAGGGGGACTTAGGATTTTAACTATGGCTGGGGGGATAGATAAGGAGTATGAAGAGGACATGGGTGCATGAACAGCAAGATAGCGATGGTGATGGGCAAACTGTGGCTGGATCATGGTGTGATGATTAGTGCAAGAAGAAGGGTTAATGCAAGGTGAAGCTTTTGGCTCTAGATATGCTTCATCTATTCCTATGCCAGTCAATTTTCCTGAACTTTGGGACCACAATTGCACAATTGTCTCTCACTTTTTAGGCGTGTCAAATTTATGTAGTGATGGTGAAGCGTATGACCTGCTAGGAGAGTTTCCACTATGGTGGGTTTGGAGTCACTTTTCCACTAGGTCATGTGTATATGGAATTCTTAATTGATGTGGGCAGACCTCGTTTGAGTTTCAAAGTTGCCAATATGAAAATGTAGCTAATATCGACTGCCCAATTTAAATGGTTGACAGAATCTGAGATGATTAGTGCACGGAAACATTGAGCAAATATACGGGAAACCATTCATCCATGTACTATTGTTGTTTGAACGATTTTTGAGAGTCTTACTGCTTCGTTGCTTTGGAATCCTTAAGCAACAGATTACACAATGGAGGTTAAAAGTAGCCGCATCCCATTTGTTTTGCTTGGTAACGAGATTGTAAAGCGGTGGTAAGGACCTCTATGGTCATTTGAATTCGGCTTGGCTCACTTAAAACGGTTGTGAATCAGTAGATTGTGTCAATTGATTTGTTTTCAAATTTTCGGTGTGCAAGATTAGAATCTTACGAATAAAAGAATTCCCTCATTTGTTTGTTGATTTCTTGTCATTGACTTAACTAGTTTCTGATTAGAAGGGAAGAAGGATTGAGAATTTTGAATTTGTAGTAGGTGGCTGAGCTGAGATACTTTATATATTGCTGATCTGGTGAGAGTTATTTTTCTTTCTGTTTGCAGGTTCTAGAGCTTGGAATAGTATCTCATTCGGTGATAATTGGGCTATCCTTAGGAGTTTCCCAAAGTCCATGTACCATTAGACCTTTAATAGCTGCACTTTCCTTCCATCAGTTCTTTGAAGGTTTTGCACTTGGGGGCTGCATTTCTCAGGCCCAATTCAAGACCCTATCAGCTACAATAATGGCATGCTTCTTTGCCGTCACAACCCCTATCGGTATAAGCGTGGGAATTGGTGTTTCCTCGTTCTACGACCCCGACAGTGCCAGGGCTCTGATCATAGAAGGCATTTTGGATTGTCTATCGGCTGGAATTCTCATTTACATGGCCTTGGTGGACTTGATAGCTGCGGATTTCATGAGTAAGAGAATGAGATGTAATGTAAGATTACAAGTGGTGTCTTATATAGCACTGTTTTTAGGTGCTAGTTTGATGGCTTCTCTCGCAATTTGGGCTTGATTGTACCATTGATGTACTTTTTTTCTTCTTATTTTGTCAGTTCATGGATAGGAAGTGCAGGGGGCTAAGTTAATTTTTTTCATCACCATAAGTGATGGGGATGAGAGATGAAGAGGGTAAATGAAATCGTGTGCCAGGCTTTTCCCATTTGTATCAAATTTAAGAAGAGACTTCGAATACAGATTCTCTGAAAGAAATGGATTATCTCTGTTATAGGCAATTCCCTCTTGATTTCTTGGTTTATCACATTAGAAATTGGAGTTGTGGAATGAAATCACAACGAATATATATTATTTTATTATTTTTATTTTTATTTTTTATTTTCCTCAAGAAAAGAGGAACTATGGTGGTCTGATAGATCATTCGGAGTAAGTTGAAGTAACATTAAATCGCATATGAATTTTTTATTGAATTGTTCGCGAATTACTCTTTTTTTTTAAGAAAAATTGTGTCTATTTATTTTTTAAAAAGAAATTTAATTATAAAACTGTTACATATTTCTTAATTATGTGTCAAAAATAAAAATATTATAAGGATAACAAATTTTGATAATATTGCAAAAATCTTGTTGGTTTATAAGACTAAAGGTAAGTCGGGAAGTTTGGTTGGAGTGTAAATAGATATAAAAGAAGATGGGAAGTAAAGGTGGAGTAAAATAGTTTTTTTATTTATTTGGTAAGGAAGAAAATACGGAGAAAAATAAAAATGAAATGTAATTTAAATATATCCCCTTTAATATTTTATTTCCGTCCCAAAATGAACGGATTGGAAAGGAAATAAATTTTTTAGACAAAACTCTCCCTTTCTTTTTTTTTTTTTTTTCAATTTTACGTATTTGTCCTAATCTAATTTTATTACAGAAAATCGAGCCCTTCTTCCCATTATCGTCACTCTCTCAAAGGTCTTAGAAAATTTCAATCGTGATTTTTGAGAGTAAGTTTGTTCAAAATAATTGAAAGTTATCAAATAAGATTATCGATATTTTTAAGTTTTCCTCTTCTTTCCCTTAATATATATAAATTATTATTTGTTGTGCTATCTTGAAACAAAAGGAAATCCTCTCTCTCCCTCTCTTTTGTCTCTATTTTTAAAAAAATACGAGAGATAGAAGGATATTTTTTCAAAGTCTATTTCTTTTATACTTGTGTTGACACAACCACACTTATATTGACACAATCTCACTTGTGTTAACGCACCTCACTTATATTAACACAATCATCTCTTATGTCGACACATTTATATTAGATGAGCATATACGCCGACATACTTAGTATTTACATTAACACTAAGAGATTTTATAGCTAGTAGATAGAATTGTGTCGAGCAAAGCATTCCTATGCCAACTAAAGTGAACAAACCACTCATTATTATAACGACTAAGGGCATAATAATAAAGTTTTAAAAAAAGTTAATATTTCTTTTCACTTTTCATTCTAATCAAATAAAAAAATATCATCTATTTGTTTTTATTTTATTCATATTAAACAAAAAAAATATATATTTATTTTAATCAGATGAAATAAATATTTCGCTCCCTCCCCCACTCATCGCGAACCAAACTTACAGTAAGGCTGCCGGTAGAGGTGTTATGACACTCGAGTCGAGTCGGGTAGTGTCAATACCCGAACTCGGTTCGAGTGTTTTTTTGTTAAGCTCGAGCTCAACCTCAAACTCGTCGAGCCTACATTTCCAAAGTTCAAGCTCGGCTCGAAGTGTGATCAGGAAGCTCAAACTCGAGTGTCACGGGCTAAAATGTGTGATATTGAGCCCAATAGTTCTACTGTCACGGCCTGAGACCGACTTGAACTGTGTGAGATTGAACTCAAGTATCAAGTGTCACGACCTGAGCTTTGTGAGATTGAATTGTGTTATCTTTCGGCCGCATTTCCTCATGGTTCCCCGTCTACCCCCATGGTTCCACGTGGCTCCACGGTTCAACCGTCGCCCCTCACAATTCTACCGTTAATACAAATCGAAGAGGAGAAGACAAAAATCGGAAAACCCTAGATTCACAAATTGTAAAAACTCGAAAGTTTTTTAAATTTTTTTTTTAAAAAAAAAAAAAAATTTAATTTTTTTTTTTTTTTTTTTTTATTTAAAAATTTAAATTTTTTTTTAAAAAAAAAAATAAAAAAAAAAAAAAAAAAAAAAATTTTTATTTTTTTTTAAAATTTAAAAATTAAAAAAAAAAAAAAAAAAAAAAAAGAAAAAAAAAATAAAAAAACAAAAAAAAAAAAAAAAAAAAAAAAAAAAAAAAGAGAAAAAAAATTTTAAATTTAAAAAAAAAAAATTTTAAAAAAAATTATTTTAAAAAAAAAAAAAAAAAAAAAAAAAAAAAAAAAAAAAAAAAAAAAAAAAAAAAAAAAATAATTTTGAGAGAGAGAGATTACCTTCAAGGGGAAAAAAAACAAAATAATAAAAATAAAAAACAAAATAATAAAAAAAACTCAAAAAACAAACTAATAAAAAAAACAAAAGAATTAAAAAAAATAAAAATAAAAAAAACAAAATAAAGAAAAAGTTAAATATAGGCGGGCGGTTCCACCGTGTATGTACGGGGTGGAACTGCCCCTCTATGTTTATTCTTTTTTTGGTTTTTCTTTTTGGTTTTGTTTTTTTTTTGCTTCTTTTGCTTTTTTTAATTATTTTGTGTTTTTATTCTTTTATTTGTTTATTCTTTTGTTTTTTTGGTTTCGCTTTTTTATTTTTTTTGTATTTTTATCACTACCATTATATTATTATTAATTATCCTAAACTCATCATAATTTAAATTACTACTATATTACTATTATATTACTGCTAATTAATTTATATTTACCACTATTTTACTTACCATTATTTTATTTATATCGTAAATTTATCACAATTTATCATAAAATTATAATATATTATTGCTACCTATTAATAGTAATGGTGTCACATTTACTATGAGAATTATTAATTAGTCACGATTCAAAAAGAGTCTATTTAAATCTTCTTAACCATGCTATATTGTGATGAGACAGTAAATTTTTTTTTTTTCAATCTGATTATGCAACAACGAGACTCGATCGAGAGCGGTAGGGTTTTTCCGAATGTGAAGATAAGAGGAAAGAGGCAAGACCGAGAGATGTCCAAAACGATAAAATTGAATGAGATTAGAGGTGCAAATGAAGAGAATTGAAAAAAATATATAAAATAATATTTTCATTTTCTGATATTTAAATCTTTAGAATTATTAATTATAATTTATTAAAAATATTATCGATATAAATATAATTTTATATATATATAAGATAATTGGATCAATTTTTGAACTCAACATCCATATGAATCTACTTGAGTTTAAGCTCGACCCAAGCTTACCTTCACCGAACTCGAATTAAATTTTGATAAGGTAATATCACGGGTACACACAACAAGTATCATAACAACCCTAACCGCCGGCAACGTGATAAATAATCCCTTCGGAAAGAATTTTGAAGTTTTGGTAGTGGCTCAAAGTTCAATTACTAGTGGCGCAAGGTTCAATTACTAAAATACCCATCCTAAGACGTGCACAAAACCATGGAGTGGAGGGATAGATTTGTAAACCATCCTCTCCCCAGTCGTCTCCAACTCTCAATGTCACGACACTTCGGTTCAGACACTGTTCAGATCTCTCTTTCCCCTCTTAGACCTTCGACAACCTCTCTTCAAAAGACTTAAGCTTGAAATGCTTCTTTGATCTCTCTGTCTCTGTCTCTCTCTCTCTCAAAATGCCCTACGCATACTCGAAATCCGAGAAGACCAAGAAGCCCCTCCTTCACTCTCATTCTACCCGCCCTCCTTTGTATATCATTGTCATTTCAGTCTTCTGCTTCACAATCGGCGTCGCCGGAATCATATTCGGAGTCACCGCTGCTCACCGTAGACCACAACCTCCGGTTTTTAAGTGCGGCAAGTCGCAGGACACTTTCCGGTCGCTTCATCACTCCTCGAGGTCTCGAAAACTCGGGAATGGAGACGGAGCGGCTGTTGATCGGACTAAGCTTCTTGGATTCGTCGGAATACAGACCGGCTTCGACTCCGGTGATCGTCGTGAAGCTCTTCGATCCACTTGGTTTCCTTCCGATCCCGATCAGCTTCTCAAGTAATTAGCTAAACCCTTGTGCTTGAGGATCGTTTTAATTTGAATGTGATTACTTCGATTGTTTTCGCTAAACTTCGCTAATTTGATGTATTAATCCATAAATTTGTTTATTAGGTCATTGGTTTCTATTTTAGTGAAACACATTACTTTTGATTTGATCAAAAGGTACTTAGAAATTGTTTGGATGCACCTAGAAGCACTTATGATTTCTATGCCAAAACCCAATTAAAAAACAAAGAAGAGAAAACTCTATAATTATCATTTGTCGGGAACAAATAATATTTTAAATGATTTCAGCGGCATTTCCAAGACTTTTATGGTATTTCAAGACTTTTAGCACATTTTCTGAAACGTCGCTAATTAGTAAGACTTCTTTGAAGTGCAACAGAACAACCCCCCGTTAATGAAGACTTTTTTTTTTTTTCTCTTGGTTAATGTTGAGATATGGTGGATTTCAAATTATGGGGATGGAGTTTAACCGGTGGAAATCTTGTCTTGAGGAGTGGTTGATGTTGGTTGGTTTCAAATCCTCTACTCTCAGATAGCTTTGTTCCCTAAAATCTTATTCAGGTGTTCAAAAGAGGTGGATTCATATAGACTTGGTAACAAACCTGAAATCGAACATGTTTGATTGTATTAGGGTCTCCTTGAATAGAGGGTGAGTTTTGGAGCAACAATGGTGATATTTTTTTTGTGACCTCGAGATTGTAGGTTCAAGGTGTGGAAACAGCTTCAAGGTTACGTACATATACACTCACTATTCCCCTACCTCTGCACTAAACCGGAGGCACTTTGTATACTGGGTGAGCCCTTATTTAGGGTCTCCTTGAATAGTAGGTTTAAGTTAATGATAGAAATTAGGGCACTCAAAATAGACCCCTTTTTTTTTTTTTTTTTTTTTTTTTATATTGAAAAATATGGTATAGTCACACTTTATAGAATCTCCGATTAATTTTACCCATGGCCACAAGCTATTTGATGAACTAGCTTCCAACTTCCACTATGGGGAGTTTCTCAGAAGGAAATTTGGAAATTCTTTAGCTTTCCTTTTCCTAATATGTTTTTGGTGACCTCTAGTTGGGGCCTGAGGTTGAATATAAAGGAAGAGAAGCGAAAAAAGTAATAAATAATATAAAATATGAAAATTTTCTTAATATAAATAATATAAACATGAAAATTTTTCCTCATTTCACCACACAAGGGGAAAATAATTTTTACAAGAGAATTTTATCCTCAAATTGTTACTCTCTTACTGCACATGTCCCAAACAAAAGTTGTATTTGTTTTATCTGTCATTTCCAATACATTCTTATCTATTAAGTGGTTTTGTCCAATTACTTGCCACTCTGGACAATTATGTTGGGCATTTGCCATTGGCACTTTTTTTTTCCTCACCTGGACTGGAATTGTTGAGTAATTCTCTTCCTTTTGAGCAAAAGCAAAGAATAAGTGCACTCATCATGGACTCATAGTTGCTTTATTCCCTACCCCTAGGTTGGAGCAAGCTACTGGCTTAGCATTTAGATTTGTAATTGGACGCTCAAAAGATGCTAAAAAGATGGCAGGTCTTGCGAAAGAGGTGCAGAAATACAAAGATTTTTTGCTTATAGATGTGGAGGAGGAATACTTAAAGCTTCCATACAAAACGTAAGAGTTTGGTACCTGGATGAGCTTCAAATCTTGATATATATGTGTGTGTGTGTGTCAAAGTTTATGTAATAAAGCTGGTTCTACTGCACTATTTTGTAGATTGGCATACTTCAAAGCTGCATTTGAGCTCTTTGATGCAGATTATTATGTCAAAGCTGATGATGACATTTATCTGCGTACAGGTACTACATATTATCTGTGGACATGCAATAATGATTTTCTTTTCATAGGCATTTATTTATATGTTACTAGTCTTGTGCTTGTCAGATCGGCTTGCAACTCTTCTTGCTAAGGAGAGAACCCATTCACAAACATACATTGGATGCATGAAGAAGGGCCCAGTCATTACTGATCCCAAATTGAAATGGTAGGTAAGATTATTTTTGATAGTGCTGGCTTAGTGTGAGACACTGAAATACTTGCTAGTCTTTCTTACATATTACAGGATTTTTATTTGAGAAAAATCTTAGGTATGAGAAATCAGGGGATCTGCTTGGAAATGAGTACTTCTTACATGCTTATGGCCCCATATATGTCCTTTCTGCCGAGGTGGTGGCATCACTAGCAGCAGCCAGAAATAACAGGTAGACCATTTGCTTAATAAATATATTAAGGAGGTCTATGGCATGGGGTGCCCAGGGGGGAGGGTAAGGGTGGACTGAAATCCACAATCTCTTTGGTGTGCGCACGTGGGTGTGCATGTCTGTGTTTTATTTGAAGTGGGGGAATGGCTACAGCCTACAAAGGCTGGTTATCTTGTTTATGTACTTTGATGTTGCATAATTTTCCTGGACATTATTCCAGGTGGAGAAAAGGATATTCCAATTATCATTCTTTTTCTTGGTCATTTTCACTTGAAAGTGATCCATGTGCGCTCCTGATTTGGAACCACAACGCTTCTACTTCAATTTATTTATGTTTCACGAGGTCACTTTTCATTAAAGGATGCACATTCTATCTCTCAGTTTCAGGATGTTCAGTAATGAGGATGTTACTATTGGGTCATGGATGCTTTCCTTGAATGTCCATCATGAAGACAATAGAGCACTGTGCGACCCTCGATGCACGCTGACATCCATTGCAGTCTGGGACATCCCAAAATGTTCAGGTGAACCTCATTGGCACCCTGTTATTCTATTTACATTTCTTGTTCTCAAGTCCAAGTCATCTTCTTGTAGTTTTTGTGAACTTAAAAGAGTGCCTTGGGAAGGTAGAATTTTGATTTGGGGTTATTTCATGGTCTCCACAATACAAACATCTTACTCCTACTCACCTGGTTGTAGATCTTGTAATATATGCTATTGGGCTTTCTGAAATCCTCCACATGCTGAAACAGTGACATAGAGCTTTCTAATTAAAGAGTTCCCAATTTCAGGTTTATGCAATCCGGCTAGTAGGTTAAAGGAGCTTCATGAGATTAATATGTGCTCCAAAAGTCCAACTTTGCCACCAGAGGATGATAGATAGTACATATATATACCACTTACTATAGCAGTGCAAATATGGTTACTACTGTAATTGAAGATCTTTAAATCCTTGATGAGCTGTTTATGCTTTCCGAGCAGGCTTCTTCTGAAGAGGTAAATACATGCTTTTCCTTTTGTCTACCCAAAATCATGATGGCATTACCTTATCTCGTTGATGCTGCGAGTTCTATTAGTTAGAACAAGACCACGAGATTTACTTGGTCTGGTTGAAGGATTTAAGATTCGGAATGCCCATTCTATGAAGAGCTGTTGAGAAACCTAAGTTAAAAGCTTGTTAATGTATGAATGATTGAGTGATTTTGTTGTTGTAATTGCCATATAGAGGAGATGTTAATTGTATTTAATTCATTGTTGTTGTAAAATGGTCAAGTTAAAATTCCAAATTTCTCAATCATTCTTTGTGGCTATAATGCTTATATTACCGGGATTCACCACACCATAAGGGGAATTGGATGCATCTCAGCGTGTCATCTGCTGCCTCATGGAGTTTAAAGTGTGATACATTGTATTTTCAAGATTGAAATTTAATGGTTAGGGCCAGAAGGACAAAATTTTAAGATCTCGAGAAATTCTATTGAGTTTCAAGATTTCCCATGAAAATGATGCCTTTATAAGAGCATGAAAGTTATTTGCAATTAAACAACTTTTTCCTTAAGTTCTTCCTTAGGATTGTGATGGGTATCACGGAAAGATTGAAAGCTATTGCTTTAAATCTTAATTTTATTATTGAAATACTTAAAATTATTAGTTGAAGGTTTAAAATTATCACTTGAAAATCTAATATTAATACGGAAGGACTTGAAAGTTATGTCAAGGATATCTAAGAGTGATTCGTCTAATGTATAACACTGATGCAGAAAGGCTCAAAGTGATAACTCGAACTCTTGACATTATCAACAAATTTTCCATTTTGCTGGGATGCCCGGTCGAAAAGGTTGTAAATTAAGAGTGTTGACATGGCGCAGCCTGATGCTTGCGAACCCCACATTTACTTTGAAAAATTGGCCTGTTGGAATTGAAGCATTCCAATCACCCCAGTCGAGTTACGTACAGGGTTGGAGCAGGTGACTGAGAGTGATGGCATAGATTTTACCTCCGTCAGCGCCAAATTCCGGTCGTTCCCCGATTGACAACTTCCTTTTACAAATAACACATACCCCCCCTCTCTCTCTCTCACTGTGTGTATTTGCCGGAAGCGATGAAATACTCAGCATGGTCATCCTTGGCAATCTGCTTCTATTTGTACGGTTCTCTCGTTGTCATCAGAGATACCTTGCTCCATCGCAAATCGATGCTTCACGCGATTTTGTTAAGGTAACGCAACCAGCCCATTACCATATTGAGAGAGAGAGAGAGAGGATATGAAAATGAAGAAACCCTTTTGGAGCTTGGCAATCCTGATTTACTTCACAGCTTCAAATCTTCGCTTATTTGGCCTTCCGCTAATCCCCATGACGCCCTTTAGTCGAAAATCCCATTTTTCATCTGCTTTAAGTTCCAATAGTACCGTGACACATATTCGTACCTCCTAGAAAACATTCTAGGACTTCCTGTTTGGTACCTTCACTTTTCATTTACTGTCTTCAAGATTGTTATTGTTCATGCCTCGGCGACCAACTTCTCGTCAAAGTGAAGGAGCTTACCTCGGCCAAAACGCTTCTTCCGTATGAATTCTGTTCTTTGCCCTACTGTCAGCCTGACGGACTAGTCTCTTACGCAGAAAGCTTGGGTGAGGTTCTGCAAGACTGCCGCCCTCAAAATTCTGTCTTTGTTGTAAGCCTCCAACTCATCTTTTTCTTGGACTAATCACATTTGACTTTTTCTTAGTATTTTACTGGAATATAATCTCTGATTTTTATTCAGTTGCAGCTTTCCTACCTCAGTTTAAGGTGGGGTTGAAGCAGTCTTGCACAATATGCTGTGGAACATGCTTTGGTCCTGTGGCTGCTAAGATAATTATAGAGAAAATTGATGAAGGGTACCATGTAAACATGGAAGCCTTGAAAAAACTCTATGCCTATATCATGCTCCCTTGGCATATGTTTTAAGACAATGATTTTGTGATTGTTGCACGGGATGCTCAATAACCTCCCTGTAACAGAACTGCAATACTATGATGGTGGCGCGGATCGAATCTACAAACATGGATTCCCTGTAGGGTTCAAAAAATTGGTGGTAAGTTTCATGTGGTTCTGTGTCTCTCGTAATGCTCTAGTCTTGCCTTTGTTGTTCTTCACGGCCTAAAATGTACATTTGCAGGACAATGAAACCAGATATTTCTTAAATAATCATCTGAACTTCAAAGTGATTTATAGAAGGAATTCTTAGATTGATCCTATTAGAATCATCGGATTTGAAGTCACTACATACAGGTGCTGTTCAGTCCCTCTTACTTCCATCTTTCATTTTTTGCTGTTCCAGCGACTAGGTTTTGTTGAATGTTAGTTCTCAGTATCTCGCTGTTTTGTGTAATAGTGTTAATCATGAGGATAAGAACTGGCCTAGGTTGCAAACATGCAACTCCAACATGTCTCACAAAACTCTTGCTAGTGCTTCTCCTCAAGAGGTTGATGAACTTAAAAGCGTTGTCTACACTCACGATGTTACCTTCGAGGTACCATGAAATTTCAAAATAAGATAGCTATTTTCATTCATTATAGAGGTTCTTATGTAGTTCTCAGATCTTCCTACGCCAGTGCTGTCGAAAGGGAAATACATTGTGATGCTAATGATTTTGGAGACAAAACAGGAGTCATTGGCTTTCCATTGTTAACACTTTGTTGAGTATCCTCTTCCTCTCTGGCATGGCGGCTAAACAATTAACAAAGACCAAGAGTGATGCTTCCTGTGATACAAGGTGGAAACTTGTCAGGGGAGATGTTTTCAGACCACCTAAGAACTTCAGTTTACTATGTGCTTATGTACGATTAGGAGTCCAAATTTCAGAATGACAAAGTTTCATCATTATTTTTTGGGTCTGGAATCTGTTCTCCAGGTCCAATCTTGGTGGTGAAATCTTGTCTTTCATGATTTTCTTTTGGATATATGTGGGATTACCAGCTGGAATTTCATCAAATTATTTATAGTAATGGTTTGGAGGCATAGATCGGAAAAAGAAAGCTTTAAAACTGCATTCGTGTTTCCTTCTGTGCTTTATACTGTGTTCTTTGTTTTGAATTCACTTGTTTGGCTTAAAGGATCAACCATGGCAATTTTGTTCAAAGCAATACTTATCCTTACATTCTTTTGGATTGGTATATCCGCATGCCATATGTTTTCTGGGCAAGTTTCTTGAGAAATAGAAAACCAGAGATTGAGTAAATCAGACCTAGGACTGATTATCTTCCGCCTAGGGAGATACCAGATCAACCGTGGTATACGAAGAGAATCTTCTTAGGAATTATAGGAGGCTTTTAACCTTTATACGCCATTTACCATGAGCTCGACACCATTCTGGCATCCCGATGGCTTGATCAAGACTGCAACAACTTCAGCTTCCTACTTGTTGTCTTCATTGGCCTTTTAATCATTTGCACTGGGAACTAGCTTGTGCTATGCTACTTCCACCTGTGCAGTGAAGACTACAATTGGGGTTGGAGGGCTTTCTTGACCTCTGCCTCCTCTGCACTCTGTCTTCATTTACTCGACCATCTTCTTCACAAAGCTCTAAACTAGACAACCTGTGACAGCAGTCCTATACTTTGGTTAGGCAATAATAGCTTCATTCACATTCTTTCTCATGACCGGAATGATCGGCTTTTGGTCATGCTTTTGGTTTGTGAACGGAATCTAATCTCCACTAAAGACTAACTCGAGCCATGATACTTAAAGACACTGCTCTTTACAACCTGATGAGTGAAGATGGTGAGCCTGAACTAAAATTGCAAATTTTCGTATGCTTTTGAAGGAAAAGGCTGCAAACAGGAGACAGGTGATTTGCGCAGCTGTGCTGTCTGAGGATGGCACTCTTCAAGATGTAACCCTTTTGGCATAAATGGTCTTCAGTTTTTTTTCTTGGAAACAAAACAGGTCAGTATTTTTATATATGTATAATTGATATATGTGTCATATAACTATCCAACTCTTTGTTTTTGTGTGTGAAGAAGAAATACCATCCAGTGAGTTTATGAAAAGTACAACTGCCAGCCTTGGCATGAACATTACTCTAGTTAAACCATGATATGAATAGGAAATCAATGAATAGTTGGTCTAGTGAGATGTGGCGCTAGATCCTTTAATCAAGATTTGACTCCAGAATGGACCACTACAAATTCTGAACCAAATTAGTTAGAATATGACTTGGTGTTAAAAAAAATGATATGAATGGGAGTCGGTCGGGAAAATTGCATCTACTATAAATAGTATGCAAATGCAGCAAAAATAAATCACATGTAGATCATATAATATTTAACTTGATTCGTCCGACTTGTCTATATTCACGCTCTTCATCGACTCATCCGTTGTATTGAATCAACTATTATTAAAATCAACATTTGCTTCACTAGCAAGAAGGATATTATAATCTTTTAATCAAGTATTTGAATTTGAGTTTTTTTGAAAATAAAAAAAATCATGTTAGAAAAGTCTCCTCCCAATTGAGACCCGACATCAATTCGATCCAGATTAGTTAGAGTAAAACTCTAAATATTTGATAGTAAACTAAATCCAAGATAAAAATAAAAAAAAATATATATATTATTAAAAAAAAAATTAATCGATCAATCTCACTTCTTTATAACAATTTAATCTGGGAGATGGTTTACCACTATTTTCTTGTTAAACTCCTGTGAATCACACCACAACTCCAATAAAATGTTCTTAAGTATAATTTTTTTAAAAAAAAAAATTTTTTTTTTTAAAATAAAAAAAAAAATTTTTTTTTAAAAAAAAAATATTTAATTTTTTTTTTTTTTTTTTTTTTAAAAAAAAAAAAAAGGGGTAGAAAAAAAAAAAAAAAAAAAAAAAAAAGAGGAGAAAAAAATTTTTTTTTTTTTGGGGGGGGGGGGGGGGGGGGGGAAAAAAAAAAAAAAAGGGAACGGGGGCCCCTTATTTTGTGAATGAGTTTTGTTGTTGGTGAAGCCTCTTTTTTTGATGGGTTGGTAATTTGGGTTGCTATCCTTAGTATGTTGAGTCTTAGGCCCTAGTATTTTTTTTTATCACAAATATCAGAATCAAAATTAATCCGATTTAAATGTATACGGTGCTGTATTTAGGGGATGACTCTCCCAACGTAATTTTTTTCATTTTCAAGTTTCGATATCGAGACTTAATTAAGGAATTTAGCACGTCATCTCGCTTTAATTCCTAGTTTTATTTTTAAAACCACTTTGATAGATAATTGTAAGTTTGGCAATTTACTAATTTTTAATTTTTTTTATAATAGAGATATTCAAACTCGAGATTTGTAAGGAGAAAAAAATGGTATTAATTAAATTATAACTAATTTATAGCTCTATTTTGCTTGTGCTTTCATGTTATTTAGGGCTCAACCTCCCAAATTAAAAAAAGTGGTATAAAGGAACATAGTGCGCGATGCGTTTATTTAGATTTTTATTATAAAAATTAAATTGTGTTTGCAGATTTTAAAATTAATTAATAAAAGTTTTTATTCTAATTAAAAAATTATAAATAAAATAATATAAAATAGAGGTAATCTAAATAGAGTTAGCGAGATTTTGCAAATGGTACCTTATTGTGATATATATATATATATATTTTGTTACATTAGTATTTGTTCAGATTCGGGCAGAGAGTTGTGACCACTAGACTGTCTCTTTGGAGACTTATTACAAAACCTTCACACCAAATTTGATTCAAATCCATCCCTTTCTCACTCACTTTAATCCATTTGTCTATTTTTTAGCTAAAATACATCTCATGTATCTTACCAACCACTGCTGGTCTGTCTCTACCCTTTTTGTCATGTGTTTATCACACTAACCATACAAAATCTTAGCATGTCATCAATCTACAAAACATCAAAAACATACCTTTTTTATAATATTAATCTTAATTTATGCTTAAATCTAGTATTTTATATGTTATCTATCGCTTTCTAAATAAAAAATTAGAAAATCAATATTATACCCGTTCATGATTATATCTTTAAAAACTTAGAAGATGAATTTATTATATAAATTAAATTAAATGTACTTGTCACGCCAATGAGTGGCACTTCTTGTAGCCCACTTGTCAACACTCTCTATATATGTAGCATGACTCTCTTTGCTCTTCATCCTCTCTCTCTCTCTCTCTCTCTCTCTCTCTCTCTCATGGAAGACAGTATGTCTCCAACACTTGCCAATTATTTCTACATGCTCGAGGATGAAGACGAGGTAACCACAAAATATAGTGAAGGACAAGAGATGATAGAGGAAAGAATGCAAAAGTTGAGAAAGGAGATTAGTCGACCTTCCTTTCATGATCATACGAATACTAGTACTACCCATCATCATTCCTCAGTCCCCATGATCGCTCAATCACCACCACCGATCCCATCACTCTTTCACAATGAAAACTCTTGTGGGCCATTGATTTCTAACTCTTCTGCAACAGTGATGGCTGGCCACAACATGGTATGCCCACAATTGTCATCATCATCTTCTTCTTCGCTGTCACCGCTTGGTGAAGCCATGGAGATGCCGGGCAGCGAACCAGAGTATTTGGACGATATGGTGATTAAATGGTTGTACGATGGAGAGGTAAAGGAAGAAGAAGATCATGAAATGTTCTATGGGGTGAGAATGGAGGACTTTGACTCGTTGTTTTGTGATGATAATGCACAAATGAAGTACAATTTCTAGTGAGGGTTTCGAAACTTTTAATGTTTTACTCTTACATTTCTCTTGTGGTACAACAAATTTTACCACAATCTTACTGTAATTTACAAATGAGTTCTTCCACCCCCCCTCTTCGAGCCCTTGCATGTTATGCTTTTTTCTCTCTCTATTCATTTTATTTGTCCTGTTCCAAAATTAATATATGTCAATGAAGCATTTTGATCTAAAAATGTATTATATTTCATATTAAATCAAAATTTTTTGATAAAATACTTTGAAATTATTATTAGATTTTAGTCTGAAGGTTAAAATTTACAGAGAACATCTTCTTAGTGAACTTATGAACTTATTGATTTTAGTGGTGAAATTAGAAATTAATACTGGGGCAAGATATAATATACCTTTAAGGTTATAATTTTAAAGAGTGAAAATTATAATTTCTAGTGAGATAAACAAATATTTAAGATTATGTTATGTACATTAAAATTTTCTTAAATTTTTTTTTGGGGGGGGGGGGTGCCGCCCCTTTGTCCCTCTTGGTCTCCCCTGGCTGCAATATCTCATCTACATTGCATTGGGAAATGCCATCCATTATTCTAATATCTCATTTAGGTTTAAAAAATGTCTTTTGGATCCATAAAATTTTGATCTTGATCATCTTAATTTTGAAGTGAAGATTTTGGTTTGTGCGTGGTAGATGGTCTTTTTTTTTTCTTTCTTTTTCTTTTCTCCTTCATTTTGGTTTTACTGGCATTTAAAGGGAGAGGAGGGAGACTTTAGGACCAAATGGCCTTTTCTAATAATGCCCAAGGAAATCTCCTAGAAGCACAAAGGTTGCAAACACACAATTTGAAATAATTTAAAGAATGTTCAATTCATTTCCCTTTTTTACCAAAAAGCAAAAAATAATATCAATAGAGACCAACGGACAATTAATTTAATAGGTAAAGGTGTTCTATCCTTTAACTAAATTTTGGATTTGAAATATAAAAATGAAAAAGAATACGTTAGAGAGTTATCTCCAAATTGGGCTCCATAACAATTGGATCGAATTAGTTGGAGTATGATTCCAGATGTCGATCTGTTTAAAAAGAGAGAGAGAGATAGAGAGAGAAAGAGAATTGGCTGTGAGGAAAAGAAATTTGGAGTCACACAAGTTCAACGTTAACGTTTGAAAGTTGAAGGAAAACTATGACCCCTTCAAAGAAAAAACAAAGTTAGCCATAAATAAGAAAAGGGCTGAAAAAATTTTTACTCATCTGTGGAAAGTAATAATGATGATAGAACAAGAATAGAATGCTAACCCTAATGTGAAAATGTTCCTATCTTATGTTGTTTGTGAAGGGGATGACCCCCCATGTGAGTGTCCTTAGACTCACCCTTAAAAAGAAGAAAATACAAAAGTGACATGATTTAATGTCACGTGGTACAAGGCACGTGATTAGCTGGCTTTAAATGGTGTGGTCTCTTATTTGTTGTTGCTCTCTCTTGCTTCCTATTTTTACAATCTTACCTGCAGTTTTTCCATACTTCATTTATTGATCTCCCAATTACTATATGTGATTCTGCCTTCCTCAGGACTATTAAGGGCTATCCATAAGCGCATAATGCCATGTTAAAGACACCCAACCACTTGTTTCTTATAAGGGTATCATGTTTTAGTGCTTCACTGTCTGCAAGAGTCCTCAAAGTAGAAAACAACAAGGGGGAGAGAGAGAGAGAGAGAGGTTGAAGCCCAACAACACATAGTTAGCCTAGTGAGAAAGACATTAAATTTCTTAATCAAAACTCGGATTCGAATATTGGGAATAAAAAAAAAATTATGTTGAGAGAATTTTTCCTTAAAAAGAATCAAATAGCAGTTCGAACTAAATTAATCAGAGCGTAATTCTGAATACCGATTGATCCAGTACCAAAAAAAAAAAAAAGGTTAAAGCCCTTGATTAAGGTAACACCAATAATGAAAAAAATAAGAAACAATATATGCAAATTAAGATCCCTTATAATTCTCAAAGAAAATCTTGTATGTTTTTGAAGGTATCATATTATGTGAGATTTATATAATATGTTTAATATTATAACTTTTTCCCCATAAAATTTAAGATGGGTAATATTTATTCTCGGGGTAAATTAATTGGGTGTAGGGATGAAGAAAGGGGAAAAACCAAAAAGTAATATATGATATAAAATACAACAAATTTATAATTTTCTCTCTCTTCTCAATCTCTCTTTATCAATAAAAGGAGAAGAATGAGAAAATTAAAGGGAAAAAAAAAAAAACCTTGTAAAAGGTGAAATTTTTTCATAATTCGACACATTTTAAGTTATTTTATCTCTCAATTATTACTCTTTTACCACATGCATGAAGTTGTAAACATGGGAGGTGTTGGTTGAAATCCGATCATCAAATGATAGAATTATGGTTCATCATCATAACAATTACAAATTTATGATAGAATTATGATATTAATTTGTAATTGCATAGGAGAAAATTTGATTCCTTGAATAGGGTTTTCTTTTTAAGTAATGTTATATGGATTATTGATCGAATTCTACATATCGGCTGATAATTGGATCGATAAATTTAATTAATATATTTTGATCAATTTAAAGAAATATTTCACAATTATTAATTGATTTATAAAATTTGGTTCATTTAATTCAAAAATCATTTTACTCTTTTTTTTTTCCTTCAATAATCTATATTTAGGATGTCTATCAAGATGATTTTGAAAAATGAAAAAATCAATTATAAAAAAATTTTATCTGAAATTTTTTGGCAAGCATACGATGGATCACATGGCTCTTGAAATCTGGGAATTGAAAATGGTGCCATAACCGCAAGAAGTATCCTTTTCCTAGCTGCTTTGTAACGTGCTAACAGGACAGAAATATATATATATATATATATAGAGAGAGAGAGAGCTGTGTTGATATGATATGTTGAGAGAGACAGAGCAACCAAAATGAGAGAGGAAATCTGAAAATGGAAAGTCTGTAGGGTTGTCATAGCATTGGAGGAAACCACTGATGATAGTCTTTGAGGCCCATCAATTCAAAGTGTCTCCCATATTAACCCACTGATGAAAGTCTTTTAAGGACATCTCTTTTTTTTCAATTTTTGTCCAGCAGGAGAGGAGCATATAGCCCTAAAGAAATACACATAACCCAAACACCATTAGAGAAGAAAGAAGAACAACATAATAAAACACCAAACACTCAGAGTCTCGAGTTGACAAAAAGAGCAATCGTTGCACGAACTCAACTGCAAACACAAGATAGTTGAGCTGGTCCTTTTCATAAAATCAATGCTTACTCTGAAGCCACCTAGGACTAGGAGGAGGAACCCTTGGAGACAAATGGACCCCTTCTATCAAAGAGACCTAATGACGCACAAAGGCGCCAATGAACAACCAGGAAAGCCGAACCCTACCAAGAAAGCACTGGCGACCCTTGTTCTACTGCCACAAGAGACGAGCCCTATGCCTAAGATTAAAGAGAAAAGAAGTTTTCTCCCGGTGCACCACTTCACATCTCTAATCCCCCTCACTTCTTTTTAGAACATCTCATCACAATGCCAGATTCATCCGCTGGGCGATGACAATCACTACCGTTTCACTCCATCTCCCAGCAGCGGAGGTGTGTGAACAGGGGAAAATGAGAGAGAGAAGGGAACGCTTTCACTTAGTAAGGAGATTTTTTAAATAATAACTGATAAATTAACGAAAGAATGATAGAGACGTCGTATACAAGGCTCAGAAAGCAGGACGATTGTGAAGAACATATTCACGAAAGACAATAGAAAAAAGAAGAATAACTGAGAAGCTTTGCCATTTCTCAATTTCAACATAACTGAGCCAGGAACCCGAGTCCAGCCATGACCATAAGCACTGAGGACTTGGTGCTCGACATCTGACCTCCATTGTCTGATGGTGATGGTGGAGGAGCTTCAGGGCAGTTGAGACCATCCTTATCTTCTTTGCATTCATTGGCAAAAAGGCCAGGTGGGTACTTTCCGTATAGGTTGATGTAGCTAAACATTGTTACGGAGCAGTCAGTGGTTAGGTCATTCAATATATCCGCATGCGGGCAGGCAAGCTCCTTCAAGGCGTCGCAGCAGACCTTGGCTGTGTAATGTGGCCCTTTACACTTGCTTGTGATTATCGTGTAGTTCCAATTCTCAAGGTTTTCAGGGCATTCTGCAAAGTCTCATTCATTAGCATTTTTATTTTTATTTTTTATTTTTTTGTTTTCAAAAATAGCAAAAACAGACCTTATTAAGAAAAGGATTGCATCGAAAGTATCATATTTCAAGCAATAAGACTAACGTTATTATTGTACTATAGCCATAGTCCCACCTCAAAAATAATTATTAAATCATTATTCAGTGATCATCGTTTTTTTATAAAATGAAATGATAAAATAATAGGTGACTACAATTCTCATGAACATTAGTACAATAAATCTTAGTTAATAATAATGATAATGAGAAACCTCATAATCAAAATTGAGTACGGCAAGAGAGAGAAAATAAGGATTGGCAAATGAATAATAGACAAGTGAGATTGAAGGTGCTTTTCTAGGCAACCCCTTGGGGCTGAAGGAGACATCCCTAGCAACAAGAAGTTCCATGTGTTGTGTATGGGCGCAAGTTAATTAAAGTGGGGTTATTTATATGCCCTAATCTCTTTTACTTAATACAAAATATTTTTATATAAAAATGTATAGTCCTAGGAAAAGTCATTAATTTTTTTTATAAATAGAATTTAGTATTGAAGACCATCTATGAGGAGGGAATTGCCGGAAGGTGCGATACCATCTGAGGAATGGGAAGGAATACAAAGGTTTGACATTTTTGTTGTCTCAAATAGAATAAAGAAAAGTTGGAAATTCCATAGTTTCATGGTTCGTAAATTTGATTACATCAAATTGCTGATTTTATATATATATAGAGAGAGAGAGAGAGAGAGAGAGAGAGAGAGAACTGACTTTTTAACTGCTGGAGAAGAGAGCGACCGATAGATCCATGAGATTCAAAGATACCATCTGCAAAAAGAGAGAGAACTCAATCCCATTCCCAACAAGCATAACAAAAATATATCAGGAGAAATTGAGAATATTATAATTTTAAAAAATAAATTTATAATATTAATTCATAATTATTGTTTTTAAAATTATATATGGGAGAACTTGTCCCTCTTCCATCATTCATGAAATATATATAACGTTATTCTCCCCCATCAAATACATTTCACAGAAAGTATAGAGGAGAGGGAGAGAGAGAGAGAGAGAGAATTTACTGGAGATAGAGGTGGAAGAGGCCAAATGGGTTAGAAGGAATGAAATGGCGAAAACATAAAGAAGAGTAAGGAGACCCCCATTTGATAGAAACGCCATTTGAATGAATTCGGAGATCGATCTTTTTAATGATCCATCTTCGTCTTCTCAGAAAGAGAGAATAAGTCCCCCTACCTAAATATTAATTAATGTTGTCATTAAGTTACCTAAAATTTGACAGTTGTCTGTTCTACAAGTTTATTATTCCCATGTAATTCCAGAGAGAGAGAGAGAGAGAGAGAGAATTCTAAAAATGGCGAGAGAGAGAGATGTTTGGGAGGGAGAGAGATACTTAGTAAAATCAGTTTTAATTTTAGAAAGAGTATTAAAGAATTTTAATTTTAATTTTAGAAAATATTATTTTATTTGAGGATAGGAAAGTAATTTTAGCGTCTAAGTTATTTACCAATTTGACAAAATCTAATGCTGTGAATTGTATAAAACTAAAGCTATTTTAATCAATATTAAAAAAAAAAAAGGTGATTTTATAGCTAAATTGACCTTTTTTCCATTTATAAATAATATTTATCAATTACATAAAAATATTTTAATCTAAAAAAAAATTCCATGAAATTACAATAATCTGTGTGGTCTAGATTGGGAAATTGGTAGATTAATAGACATATAAGGGTTAGGATGAAATGCAGGTTAAAAAAATAATAATAGAAAAATAAAATGTGGGTTGTGGACCCCACAGGCTGATTTATATTTCAAGTTAATAACTCATTAAAATAATTGATCAATATTTAATATAATTTAATCCATCAATCAGGCTGATTTATTAAGTTTAATTCGATTAGTTTTTAGATTTTTCATTAATCGTTTTTTTAATTATAATAAACTTATTATAATAATATCATATACGGTTAGTAAAATTCGTACAAATTAAATCAACACTTTGTTTAATCTTTCTCATATTTTCCTCTCAAATGATCAAATTCAATGAGTTAGAATTAAATTTCAGATTGTTGTTATATACTTACTGACTTCAATTCAATTGTTTTTTGTAGATTGATTGAATAATTTAGGAACTTATATTATATGGACTTATTATCATAATCTTATTATAAGATATTAATTAATTAATCCTGTCTAGAATTGTTTAATTAATTATTGTATTTATTTATATTCAGTAGATTTGTCCTAATGTATTTATGAGTTTATCTATAGACTTTTTTACCAATAAATTCATTGTAAATTGTAATGTGTTTATTGATTGATTCTATATATATTTGTTGAATTAATTGATCTAATAAAATGATATAATTTTTATAATAACAGTTTTAAAATTTAAACTATATAAATATATATTATTATTAAAATATATAATAAAAATACAGGTTTAAATTAATTGAATCTAAACCTATAAATTATGGTCTGATATGATTCAATTTTTTTGTCTCTAAAAACTCAAACCCTAACTTGAAATTGCAATATAAAAACTTTTAGTTGGATTTCTGACTAAATTGGATCTTATAACTATTCGAATTTGATTAATCAAGTTTTGAATAACGGTGGTCAATTATCAAAAATATGCACAAATTAAACTAACATTTCTTTTTTTTAAAATTAAACCAACATTTTTTTTAATTTTTCTTATATTTGTCTCTCAGATGACCAATCCCAATGAGTTGGAATTAAGGATCGGATTGTTGTTATATACTTACTGACTTCAATTCAATTGTTTTGCGTAGATTGATTGAATAATTTAGGAACTTATATTATATGGACTTATTATCATAATCTTATTATAAGATATTAATTAATCCTGTATACAATTGTTTAATTAATTATTGTATTTATTTATGTTCAGTAGATTCATCGTAATGTATTTATGAGTTTATCTATAGACTTTTTTTTACCAATAAATTCATTGTAAATTGTAATGTGTTTATTGATTGATTCTATATATATTTGTTGAATTAATTGATCTTATATAGACTTCTTGTAACAGATGTAAGAAATATCAGTGATCTAATAAAATGATATAATTTTTATAATAATAGTTTTAAAATTTAAACTATATAAATATATATTATTATTAAATTATATAATAAAAATATCAGGTTTAAATTAATTGAATCTAAACCTATAAATTATGGTCAATATGATTCAATTTTTTTTGTCTCTAAAAACTCAAACCCTAACTTGAACTTGCAATATAAAAACTTTTAGTTGGATTTTTGACTAAATTGTATCATATAATTGTTCAAATTTGATTAGTCAGATTTTGAACAACGATGGTCAACTACTAAGAACAAATATGAAAACTTTTAAGTGTAGTTCAAACCAAACCCAATCTCAAATTCTTTTTTTTTTAATCACGAATAGGTATCAAGATTGTGTCGATTAATCTGACCCGAAAATTATAGGATCTATTATAGGGTTAGCTCTCTCAAATCCTTTTTTTTCATTTCCAAAACTCAAACTCGAGATCTTTGATTAGAGGGATAGAATGGTGTCTACTCAATCTTAAAGAATTTGGTATCTCAAATTCTATTAATGTAATTTTCAAGTTCGATTCATAAGCTTCAATTCGATTCATTGGTTTGGGAGGTTTTTTGCACAACCCTACGCCTACCCGATGCCGCTGCTCATTTTCTTAAAGGAGTGATCTATTTGGATTTTTGGACCTTTCATTATCAATTGACAACCCAATTCAAGCCCAAAACTTGGACTTCTTTACAAACCCAATTCAGGCCCACTAGCCAGTCAAGTGAAATCTTAACCAAACCGTGTCTCAATCAGAAACTAGTGCCCAGGAAGAGAAGTGGAGGCTAAGACGGTGACATTATCGTCTCAACAGCCTTTCAAAATCTGGGGATAAATATATTCCCACAACTTTGTTTAAATCATTTCTCTCCTTCCTAATATAACATATAAACCACAAAATTTCTAACACCATAGAAAGAGAGAGAGAGAGAAGACATATTGCCATCAAGAAGAGTGTCATCTTGCTCAAACTCAATGGGTCCTTCAGCATTTAAAAGCTACTGTCATCTAGCTCAAGCCCAACAACAGCCCCCCTCCCCCCATTTAAGCTGCCAATATTTTCTCTCTCTCACTCTCAAAACACAGAGAAGAATACTGGAAACACACTCTGTAAACCATGTTTTGTTCTGAGAATGTCACAATCTATTAAGACATACATATCCATATATCCTGGTTTTCACCAGTGATTCAAAGAGAATAAACGTGGCATCTCTCACCATCGTATAATTTTTTTTAAAAAGCAAAAATCTTTTCAAGCTCAAAACCTACAATATGACAAAAGTTGTGTTATTATCTGATCGATCGTAAGCAGGGCCAAGGAGCACCGATCTGTAAACTTTCAAAAAATATCCTTTCTATATGAAAATTTTCAAAATGATAAACAAGTTGATGTAACATAATAAGACCAATGATAATCCTTTATACATAATAAGACCAATGAGAATTTAAGAACTGGATTAGAATTGGTTTTCGGATAACCCTTTTTTTGTATTAATCTTTTGAGATGGAAACCTATGGATAACTTAATTTTGACCAATGCATGTGTATTTTTATGTTTTCTTTTTCCTCTTTATACCTGGTATCTTGGCTCATATATATTTAGGGAGGGGGGAGAGGGAGAGAGAGAGCGAGAGAGTTCCTGTTTGTAAGCGTGAATGGTAAAAGGAGTTATGAGGTTTCTCAGGACAACTCAAGTGATAGTCTTTTTATTTTTATTTTTTCTTTTGTAACTCAAAGGAGTTATGAAGGCTCATATATATGAAAAAAGTTGTGAAGAAAGATTAATCGGTAAAAAAAAAAAAAGAAAACGAGTTTGTGTGGGGCTGAAGAGGCTGTCACTGTCCTTTTGCCTGCACAAAGCATTTTTATGGGTTTTGGCAATATTAAGGATAAGAAGATGCTTCCATGAAAATTTACTAAACCATTCCTTTTATGGATATCCACATATCCCCATCTCTAGAAAACCCTCTAAAATTCATCAACATTATTTACCTAAAAATTGGTACCAACTCTTAAGTTGAAAACTCACATTATTCTAATGCTACGCTTTAGAGGGACAAATCTTTTGTATGGAATTTATCATCATCTGGGTTAACTTTTCGAGCTCTTATAGCAATCGTAAAATTAGATTCAAAACTTTTATTACGGATAGAATTTTAAATTATTTAAATTAATATTTCAACCAATCTTCTTATTAATCAAATGTCTTCTTACATACAATAAATCATGTTTCAGTAAATGCTCACGTAGGGGCAATTTTACCATAGTAATAAATTTAAAATTTGAATAGGGGATAATGGGTCACTCTCCCTATTTTTTCTCTCTTAATAACTCCTACGTGAGTTATAATTCTAATAACAATTGAGAATTGTATTGGACTCTAACTATTTTTTTGTAGAGAGAAAATTAACTCTAAAACATTGTTGAGTAGAACAATTTTAGAGAGAGTGAGAAATCACTTTTTGAGGGTTTTTTGTTCGTCTCAAAATCATCGGGTTGAGCGTTGGAACGTTGTGACATTGCGGTGATAGTTCGATTATCGTGACTATCATCCCGACTACGAGTTGGTCGTGATCAGAGTTTACGGTTTCCAAAATTTTCTGCATCACCGATTGAGATATACCGTGAATTCAACTATTTACAATTCCGAAAAAAATTTTATTTCATTTTTTCGCTGTGTGATAGAGTCACATTATCTAATATTGGTATCAGGAGTTGTTAGATATATTTTTAAATAATTTTTCGGAATTAATTTTGGGTATAAAAATATAGGGTATAAAATTTGAGGTTTGGATCACGGATGAGTTTCGTGAATCCGATTATACTACTATGTTACTCAAGTCACGTAGATCATGAAAATAATTTTTTTGTAATTTTCTGAGCACGTTTAGCCAAAGAAAATTCTGGTTGAAATTTTCGACTGTGAATAGTGACCGAACCTTTCAACATCAGATTCGTTGAGTTTTAGAGCAAATCAGTGCATGAAAATAGTAGATCTGTGTTCTTCTTTTCATGCTCTACGTTTTGATATATATATTGCGTATTATTATTGCTGGAAAATGGGGTTTCAAAATTGGTCCCGAAGAGACGGAATTTTGGACCCAAAATACGACGAGATTAGAGCGTGATTATTCAAAAAATCGAGTCAAATATAATTGGATTAAATAGAATTAGAGATTCCTAAAAAAATCCAGTGAAAACGGTGCCGAAAAAGGGTATTTCCTAGGGATGACAATATCTGATCCGATCCGACGGATACCCGAAAAATCCGATCCGATGGATTGGGTTTTTTTCCTCAAAAATCGGGTTAGGATCGGGTTATAATATTGAAGTAGTCGGGTCGGTTCGGATTCGGATTTATGTTATAAATAATCCGATCCGATCCGATAATAATTTATAATAAAATAAAATTTTATTTTAATATAATATTATTAAATAAAATAAAAATATTTTTATAGTTTGTTATAATTTATAATTTTTATTTTTATTATTGAAAAAATATTATTAAATTAAAAAAATGTATTAGAGTATAGTTTAGATCGGGTATATGTCGGGTATAAGTCGGTTTAAAATCGGATCGGATCGGTTTTTTAAAGATATGTAGTAGATCGGGTCGGATCGAATTTTTGAAAAAACCGTAGGGTCGGATATGGTTTTTAATTTTTAACCTGAATCGGGTTAGAGTCCAATATGGATATTATAGTTAAGATTTAGGATCGGATATGGTATTAATATGACCCGAACCATAACCGATCCATTGTCATCCTTAGTATTTCCGACAACCGGGTTGAAAAACTCGGCTGCAGAAACCATCGGGCGAAGACGAAGAAGCCCAACCAGCAGGCGTGTGCACAACACGCGCGAGGAGGCGCATGTGTGCAGAGGTAAGAGGCGCGTGAGCTCCCCGGTCAGACTGGGGTCAGAACCGACCCGGGTCCGAACCCAACCTGTGCCCCCGGATCCGGATCGGGGTTCCGGGTTCCGACCCTCGCCCGTGATCCGGATCCAACCCGACTAGTGGGTCGAGCTTGTGCAGGCATGTGACCTGCGCGCCCGAGCGTCAAGCGAGTGCACCGACGTGCACGGGGCGCGAGCAGGCACGTGCCTGACGCGCTGCACATCCTGCATGCGCCAGGCGCCTCCCTCTACGTCTGGGAGCGCATGGGGACGCGTCGTCGGGGTCTAGGAGTGCGTGGGGACGTGCCATCGGGGTCTGGCAGGGTGTGGACCCTCCCGGCAACGCGTAGATTCGCCTAAAATTAGAATTTTTCAATTTTTTTAGGGTTTTATGATATAAATGTGACTAATTGTGGGTTTTTGTATATCGAATCTTAGTCCGAATTGTGAGATGCAATTCCGGATTGTAGTGTATGGTATCCGTTGATTCATACGCTCGTCTTGGGGTCTCTACTCGAGTCATTTTGGTCTTGGTGATTCGTAGGGTACAAAAAATTGTGAATTTAAGCATCAGTAGTCACTAACGTCTCTCTTTTCTGTGTGACTGAGACATGGTTGCAATAAAAACTATCGTTCTAGATCTCGTTAAGGAAGACAAGCTGAACGGTGACAACTATGATATTTGGCACCGGAAGGTTCAGTTTGTCTTTGAGGAACAAGATTTCGGGGAAGTTCTTAAGCACGAGATGGTGGATCCTGGGAAGGGTACCACGGCACAAGCTAGATGGGATCAGGAGGTGTATCGTGCCTGAAAAAAGAAGGATGGCCAAGTTAGGATAATCCTTCTTAGTAGCATGCACGATGACCTAATCCTAGTTTACGAGCAGTATCCTACTGCATTGTCGATCTGGCATGCTCTGAGAGAGCGTTATGGCGCCCCTTCAGCTCCTAAGTTGAGAATGCTGACCTATAAGCTCATCACGTACAAGAAGAGGCCCGATCATACTATGAAGCAGCATTTGATACATATGTCGAGTATGATAGCCTTTCTAAAGAGTATGGGGGAGCCTATGTCTGATGAGGTTCAAGTACTGGGTGTGATCCAGTCTTTACCTAACTCTTGGGATGTGGTTAAGACCTATCTCACGCATACTGAGAGTATTTGTACTTTCATGAACATGAATAGGCACTGTGAACTCGAGGAGGAGCGCCAGGAGGTGGCTAGATCTTCTTTTGCTCATACAAACATCGCAAAGTCGAGTAAGGGCTTACGGGGAGTAAAGCGTAAGTGGCGCAAGCATGAGAAGAAGGCCAAGGGGCAAGATAAGAAGAAACAATCTGTCAAGACCGACGACAATGGATAGAAGCGCAAGAAGAATGAGCTCGACAAGAGCAAAGTCCAATGCTATGTTTGTTGCAACTTGGGCATTTCGTACGCGAGTATAGGGAGCGAAAGATATATCCTTCTTCTTTACATGGTTTGAGTTATGTATCAACTTGTGTGAAGCTCGCTAACTCTTCTCCTTTATGGATTGTAGACTTAGGAGCCACGGACCATGTAGCTAACGATAGGAGCGCATACGTGGAGTTCCGCCGTTTGAGTCCCCAGGTAAGGAGGCCGTACATGGGGAACGGAGTATTTGTAAAAGTGAAAGGGATTGGCACGTGCAAACTATTGATGCGAAATGACCAAGTTCTATATCTACATGATGTTTTATATGCTCCAAAGATTATGTGGAATCTCTTATCTATCTGATATCTAGACCAGTTAGGATGCTCTATTTTGTTGGGAAACTCTAGAGTTTCCATTTCTTATGACAGTTCTTTAATTTGTTCCGGTTTAGTCCATGAGGGATTTTATGTACTGGATTTAATTTCTTATTATGAAATTTATCATTATTCTCCTATTGCCTTTGCATCTAATAGTGTAGTGAATGATGTGAATATATGGCATAGTAGAGTTGGCCACATAGGGCAAGAAAGGATGAGTCGATTAGCTGCGAGTGGCTTATTGGGCCCGTTAACCAAGGTCGAGTTGCCTTTGTATGAGTTTTGTCTTACGGGCAAAGCCACTAAAATATAATTTAAGAAAGCAATGAGAGCTGGGACTCCATTGCAATTGGTCCATTTTGATATTTGCGGACCCATGAATGTGAGAGTCCAAAACGAACCCACGTATTTCATTATGTTTATAGACGACTACACGCATTTCGCTTACGTCTACCTGATCTCGCACAAGTCTAAGGTATTAGAGTGCTTCAGGAGCTTTATCAGCGATGCTGAAAATCAGTTAAATTTGAAGGTGAAAACTCTCAGAACCGATCGGGGGCGTGAGTATCTGTCTGAACAGTTCAAAGAACTCTATTTCGAGAGGGGTATTACGAGACAGTTGACTATTCCTACTACTCCTCAACAGAACGGAGTAACCGAGAGAAGGAATAGGATTCTGTTAGAGATGGCGAGGTCGATGATGGCAAGACCAATTTATCTATCTCCCATTGGGGGGTGCGTTATTAACTGCCACCTACGTCCTTAACCGTGTTCCGACGAAATCTGTAGTCAGCACCCCATATGAGTTTTGGATAAGGAGGCAGCCTAACCTTTGTCATTTGAGATCATGGGGTTGTGCCGTATATGTTCATGATTCATCGCATCAGTACGACAAATTAGACCCGCGAAAAAAGAAATGTATCTTCATTAGATACTCTGAACACTCCAAGGGACATGTGTTCCTAGGAGAACATACGAACGGTACTGTCACTGAGATTGAGTCTCGTGATACCACGTTTCTCGAAAATGATTTCCCTAAGAGAGGTGAAATCGATCGAGACTACACTTTCTATGAGATAGATGAGTCTAGTAGCTCAGCCGAGCCCAGCGGCGGGATTCAAGACCCTATTACGAATCTTGGTCCTAGTGGAAGCGATCCATATGAAAGTGTGGAGGCTCTCTCTCCTCGTAGGAGTAGTCGGCTACAAGTACCATGTTGTCATTTCCCGATTGAGGATGAGGTCCTCATTGTGACTTTTGAGGATCATAAAAAGTCGAGGACATTTAGTAAGGCTCTCGAGGGTCCAGTAAAGGACCAATGGTTACAGGCCATGCAGGAGGAAATGGAATTAATGAGAGTCAATGGGGTCTGGGACCTAGTTGACTTATCTAAGGATAGAAAGACCATTAGGAACAAGTGGGTTCTCAAAATCAAGAGGAAGACAGATGGATCGATCGAGAGGTATAAGGTCCTTCTGGTAGTCAAAAGTTACATGCAGACTAAGGGCATTGACTACGAGGAGACTTTCTCCCCAGTAGTCAACTTTATATCGATCCGTTTACTTTTGACGATTGTCGCTAGTTTAGATCTAGAGTTACATTAGATGGACGTTAAGACCGCTTTCCTTAACGGGAGTCTAGATGAGGAGATCTACATGGAACAACCCCTTGGGTTTGTTCTAGTATGTCAGGAAGATAAGGTCTGTCGACTTCGAAAGTCGATATACGGCCTAAAGTAGTCATCCAGGCAGTTGTACCTAAGATTTCACGATGAGATGATATCTTATGGTTTTACGATGATCGAGGAAGATCTTTGTATCTATCTGATACGGTCCGATAACTCTTTTGTGATCCTATCATTGTACGTGGATGACATAATATTGGCTGGAAACGACATTCAGTATTTAATGACCATTAAAATATGGTTGTCACCCAGCTTTGACATAAAAAGATATGGGTGAAACTGAGTTCATCTTCGGAGTTCAGATCCAGAGAGATCGCTTAAGAAAAACGTTGGTTCTTTCATAAGAGACCTACATTAAGAAAATTCTCGAGCACTTTGGGATGAGTGACTGTAATCCCATAAATACTCTGATTACCAAAGGTGAAAGCCTGAGTTTAGATATGTGTCCTAAAACTCACAAAGAAATAAGGGAAATGAGTAAAATACCTTACTCCAGTACAGTAGGAAGTTTAATGTATGTAATGTTGTGTATACGACCGGACATATGTTATACAGTTGGTCTGATGAACAGATATTAGGCAAATCCTGGAAGGTGTCAATAGAGAGCAATGAAAAGGATTTTCTGATATTTAAAGGGAACTACAAACTTTTCCTTGTGTTATAGAGAAGGCGATTTGCGCCTTGTGAGTTATTCGGACGCCGACTGGGGAGGCGATTTGGATAAGCACAAATTGACATCAGGTTTTGTCTTCTTATTCAATGGCGAGGCCATCTCTTGGAGTAGTAAGAAGCAAACCTATGTTGCTCTATGGAGGCTGAGTTCATAGCTTACTCAGTTACAGTTTAGGAGAGTGTTTGGCTCTGGAGACTACTGGATGACTTAGGGATTGTAGCAAATAGTGGGAGGTCGGTAATGATTTATTGTGATAATCAGGCAGCTATCGCTTGCACTCGAGACCCTAAGTTTCATAGTATGACCAAACATATCGACACCAGATACCATTTCTTGAGAGAAATTATCGAAAAGGGTAAAGTGACTGTCAATTATATTTCTACACACAGTATGGTGGCTGACCCCTTCACCAAACCCATCACTAGAGACTCCTTTTTAGGGTACAAAGAATCATTGAGTTTGGGTACTTTTTGACATTTCTTAATTTATACTTATTGACGACATTGATACTTATTGATTTTTCCTATATATATATGATCATTGTGCATTATTCGGTCATATTTGTATTATATTTCATTTAATGTACTTACTTTCGTTATCATATATATGTTCTGTGATGTGATAATAGATATGTCAGACAGACGAAATCGACTCTCTCACACGAGTGACCACCTCCAACTCTAAGTGAGCGGGGATAAGAAGATTTCTAACTGTAAGAGACTTTGAGAGTAGCCCTACTAGAACATAAGTCGTCTTGATACGTGTTCAGGATGAGATCATATGCGACATGACCGATATGGACGTACCCACATCCATATTGCCTATGAGTCACCAGATTTTAGATCTCAGATATCACTTGCGATTTGTGATATTGTCTTTGAGATACTCTCTCTGAGATCTCTCGATAAAGTCCTATGTGTGTACTGAGTCCCATACTACATAGTGTTAGAGAAATCTGACATATGTCCTTTTAAGAGATAGTGGAATAAAACTGTGATACGTGTTTCATACCACGTGTGATAAGACGATTTGGGATAGTGGGAGCTATATTACTTTTGACAATAACTTGAAATTTATCCCCAAACTCCACTGTGTGAGACCCGAGATCCATTAGGTGGGATCTCTTGTACCTTTATTACTTTCGACTGCTTTTTGAGGCCGTGATTTAGTATTTGCTACTTTAATCTGTTTACCAATGATCCGGAAGATAAATCTGAAGGACAGGTCTAGGAAATCAGTTGAGTTGAGACCGATAGATTCGAATTTGAGAAAAGAAAGACCAATTGACATTACATCACTATGTTGTATTCATCGACCGGTCTTTTATGTTCATCTATGTAGGGATTTGAACATAATAGTGAATACATAATCGAACGATTTCTGAGAATTACTTTCGATGAGGAAAGTAGCTTGATAGATATAAATAGTCTCGGATCTGGGGTACTGCGAGATTTTCTTTTGATACTAACGATGACTACTCGATCATCCTAACAGGTGTATCGAGAAGTCTTTTGTTTGCAGGTGTACTCGTTAGTTGTACGACGTCCAACCCTGTATGAAAGCCCAGTATGGTGATGTGATGGATCGCATGAGTTATGATCTAATGACGGAAGTAAAATACCCTTGTGTGCAAGTAAGAGATATTAGTAAATGTCCACGTAGGGGCAATTTTATCATAGTAATAATTTTAAAATTTGAATAGGGGATAATGGTTAGTTACCCATTATCCCCACTCCCCCTTATTTTTTCTCTCCTAATAACTCTTACGTGAGTTGTAATTCTAATAACAATTGAGAATTGTATTTGACTCTAACTATTTTTCTCTAGAGAGAAAATTAACTCTAAAACATTGTTAAGGAGAACAATTTTTGAGAGAGTGAGAAATCACTTTTTGAGATTTTTTCGTTCGTCTCAAAATCACCGGATTGAGGGTTGGAACGTTGTGACACTGCGGTGATAGTTTGATTATCGTGACTATCATCCCGATTACGAGTTGTTTGTGATCAAAATTTATGATTTTTGAAGTTTTTTGCATCACCAATTGAGATATACCGCGAACTCAACTATTTACAGTTCCGAAAAAAATTTTATTACACTTTTCCGCTGCGTGATAGAGTCACATTATTTAACATCATATCCATGTATAAATGTATACATTGACCTAGATAACATAAAATAAATTAAAAAAAAAAGGAAGAAAACCCTTAATGGACTAAACTTTTGATATTTCATAGATGAACTTCAATTTTTGAGACATGGATAAACACTTTGTGGTTTGTCTCTGAAAGAGGAAAGTAGGGTGTGGTTTGGTCATGGTCACTATATGTATGGACAAGAATGAGATGATTGGCTAAATCAAACTAGCTCTATAATTTTGAAACCTTTAGTATCAGAGATTTGGTTTCTTTCTTTATAATATATATATATATATTATAAAAATGCAATTACAAGTTATAAAAAAGAGTGGGGAGAAGATTTTCCATAAAGGCTTTTGTCATAAGGGGAATGAGTTGTAGCAATCTATACCCCTTTTAGCTTCTCTGTTTAACTTGTCTTGTTTGGGAGACATGAAGTCACGTGAATGACTTTCAGGCCTTTCCTCTCTCTCTCCTTCTCCCTCTCCCCCCTTACCTTTTTTGGTGGACTCTCTTTTCTTACCTCTACTAACTAAAAAACCCTTTTAGCTCTTGTGTTGTCTACTTTATATGATCATTCCCTTATCCCATACATATTGTCTGCCCTTGCTAGACAACGCCAACTGCATCCTCTCTCTCTCTCTCTCTCCCTCTCTCTTTTCCCAAATTAAAGATGACTCCAACATATCTTAACAATCCGCCCTCTTCTTTTTCTTTAGTGGAGGTCAACAAAGATCAAACCCTTAGACTCTTTACCCAAGCTTCCTCCTCCTCTTCTTCTTCTTCTTCACTCTTGTGTCCTTTTGTATTACACCAGACTGATCAACATCAAAAGGGCAATGATCCTAGAGATTCATATCAACAACAAAAGGCAAGAATTATCATCCCTTTTAGATATGATTTTTTATATTTTATAAACTTATCCTTTAATTTATATCTATTTATCATAATAATGGACATGTTTATAGATAAGGCTGCTATGGTCTTAATTATCTTAATACTTGGTATATTTTTTGCTTATTTGTTATATGATATGCTCTTATTTTTTGATCTCTATCTTGACCTTTAGTTCGATATGTACTCTATGCATGGTGGATCAAGTGATCATCAAGCACATCCATTTTCATCTTCTCGATCCAATCATCAATTATCAAATTATAAGCAAGTTGAGGGAGATGGAGACAAGAGTACTAATGTAAATGGATCGATGAAATGGATGTCTTCGAAGATGAGATTGATGCGAAAAATGATGAACGCAAATTGCAGTTCAACTTCTGATCCTCAACAACATGGTGGTGAAGACAATAACACTCCAAGCAACAACATTGTTAGAGTTTGTGCGGATTGTAATACAACGAAAACCCCTCTTTGGAGAAGTGGCCCCCTCGGCCCTAGGGTTTTTTCCTCATCCTATTCTTTAATTTGTCATTAACTCCGACCTTGCTATGAATGATATTAGTTTAATTAATAAATTTCAGTTTACAATTTGACCGGATCACACAAATTTATATGACAAAAACAAGTTTTTATGGTTGAAAATTGTTTCAAAACACCAAGCAAATAATTTGTATATCATTTTTTAAAATATAGCATTATCGTATAACAGTTTCAAAATACATTTAAATAATCTTAAGTATTAAAACTTTGATGGTCCCAGAATGCTATTTATTATTTCAAAATATTCGTGATTTTTTTATGAGATGTTCTAAGCAAAGGTTAGACAAGATTGTATAATATCATATCATGAAAGGTACTTACATAAAAATCTACAAAATATTAGTAAAACCACTGTCAGTCATCAAAAACTGGTCACAAGTTTATTTAGATATTTCACTAAAACTATATGTTTGTACAATGGATGCAGTCGCTTTGTAATGCATGTGGAATTCGGCAGAGAAAAGCAAGAAAAGCAATGGCAGCAGCTGCAAATGGCTTAGTCCCTAATGTCTACAACAATGCTTCCTCCATGAAGAGCTATAAAGTACACAACAAGGAGAAGAAAACAAGTGCTACACAATACAAGAAAAAATGCAAGCTCTCTACTAGTACCAGCCACCAACACAACACAACCACCACCAACCTTTGTTTTGAGGAATTTTTACTTAGTTTCAACAAAACCTCGGATTTTCATCAAGTATTCCCACAGGAGGAAGAACAAGCTGCCATATTGCTAATGGCACTATCTTGTGGTCTTCTTCAATAGTTGAAATTTATCTTCTTTTTATTATTGTTATTATTTTTGGTTATATATGAATAATGTACTGTGAGCTTGTGTGATCTTGTTTTGTGTGTGTGTACAAGTAGAGAGTGTGAGAGATGAGATTGATGTGAAAAGGTGTGTGTTTGTGTGGTTTGCTACCCAAAATATTCAATAAATTCAAAACGAATTTTCCTTTGTGAATCCTTTTAATCATATACTACGGGTAAAAGAATCTAATGCATTTTTTTTTTTTTTTTGCTTTGGAAATCTCATGCATGTTTGTTTATTATAGGGTAGCTAGGTTTTCAAAAGATTGAAAAGATATAGAATATTCAAGCTTTCGTTAGCCATGCATTAGATTGTGAGATTTTTGAAAACAAAGCAATGCTTTCTCCATGATTGTTGTGACTTTGGAGTAGTTGTATTGACAAACAAATACAATTTTAATTTTTCTATAATGTCTTTCTGTAAAAAGAATTTTTCATGATATAAAATTGTCAAGTTCAGTATTTTCGATCAGTGTTAAAAGCGTGAATCAAACGCCATATTGACTAAATCATATATGGCAATTATGAATCAATAATTATTTGAATAAGTTAAAAAGTACTGATAATTTAAGTCAGAACATGCTTTATATGAATTGTCACGTTATATTCAGATCGTCCACCTAACATTAACAACTAAATGTAAGTGCAAATAGCTAGATTAGTGATGCTTGCTCAAGCCACCCCAGAAGTAGCACCATGTATTGAATATTTTGATCTTACATGTGTGTATGGAATATGGATTAATTTATTTAGTGCAGAGGCAAGGTGTATATATGTGTATATTTTATATATATATATATATATATATATATATATATTTTGTATAACCATCCAATATTTAGAATCATATTCCGATTAATTCAGTTTGAGTATCATCAGGTCCAATTTAAGAGAAAAATCTCCTAACGTAGTTTTTTTCATTCTCAAGTTCTGAACTTGAGAGTTAATTAAAGGATCTAACATCTTAACCTACTATACCGACTATGTATGTATGTATGTATGTATGTATGTATGATTTGTGTCATTGCCAAGTGGGTACATCACATTAATTCCATGACAGAGAAATATATGTTTTTTCTTAGTAAGTATGGCGAATTATATGTTGGCCTTTAAACTTGCAGACAATATTCTAAGCTATTCTATTATAAATGTTGCCTACAAGAATCACAGCTTGCGAGACTAATGGGATTTCATGTGATCACTTGAATGTCGATCAAAAAGGACAAATAACTCAAAAAATCGAGTGGATCTTTAGTTTTGAGCTCACCCTAATTGTTGAGCAAAACACTATTGCCTCAATGGATTTCTCTATTTATGAAATCTGTGATTTTTGATTTATTATTCAATAGTTACTATTTCTTATTTGCTGAGAAGATAAAATGATCGGCAACCATTAAATAACAATCCAACAGTCATAAACTCTATTTTTTAGTAAAAGGTGAAAAAATAGTTCACTCCGCGTTCATCACACGACTACATACAGTCATAAACTCTATGAGAATCAATACATATAAAAATTGTAAAATGAATGTATCTAAATATATCTAAAATTGAAGCAAACAAATACTAAAAGAACTTAACTGAACTCAGCTAGTTAGTCTCTTAATCAAGTCTTGGCTTTAAAATTTTGGAATAGAAAATACTACGTTAAGAGAACTGTCCTCTAAAATAGGCCAGACAAGCGCTTGAAACGAATTAATTGGAATTTGAGTCTAGATATCGGTTAGTATAACAAAAAAAAAAAAACCTCAGCTCATCTTAATTTATTTCTATTTTATTTTATTTTATATGTAATATTTTTTTAATTGAAGTAAAAATTTTTATAGAAAACAAATGATTTTATAAATTTTTTTATAAAAAATTATAATATCATTACATTAATAATTTTTATACTAAAAAATTACAACCAATTTCAATCCAACAATCTCCAATTTTTTGAAATGGGGTTAAGGCAGAAATTTTTAAAATGAATACTAATCTAAATTGGGTGGTGTCCCTGATAAAATCTTCCCACTTCCATCATTATTTTTTTAATTTGATCTCTCTTGATTGTATTTCTTTGTATATATATATATTAAAAAAAAAAACTAATCTAAATGAGGGTGGTTTAAGTCGGGTCGAGAGATCATTCTTGAGCCCGTGCTGAGATCCACTGCTATATAGTCACAACCCAATTATTTCCGAAAAGGTCTCAGTTTCAAGTTCAACCTTTGGGCCGGGCTTAGCAGGCCCGAAAATGCTTGGCGCCATAAAGGAAAATGAAGAAAAAACAATAATAAATAATAAATAATAAAAGAGTATTTCTATATTCTAGGTATATCAAGTGGCCCACAATAATTTCGTTTGTATCTCCAAAATTTTTTCACTCTAATTATCATGACAGTATTTTGTTAATAAAAAAGTTGATCTTAAATTTTAAAATTAAAATTTTAATTGTTGTTGTATTTTATTAATAAAAAAATAAAACTTAAGTTAAATAATTTATTATTATATTATTACTTTTTTATTTATTCCATTGTGTCTTGCGGCATAAAGTTTTCTACCAACTACAATATTTTGGGTCCCTTTATTGATTGAACAACTTGCCTTTCCAAGTAGTTCCCTATTTGCCTTTTCTTCTCCTTTTCTCTTTGTTCAAATAGTTTATTTTTTGTATTTTGCACGTTTGTGGAGATAGAAAAGAGTAGAAAGAGGCTGATATCGATCTAATAATAAGGTACTAATACTTTTTAAATAAAACTTCAAATTCAAAAACAAGTAAAAAAGATTTGTGTAGATCCATAATTAAATAAAGTAAGTTAACATGTGCCATAAAAAGCCAAAATTGTGGGGGCATTCACCAAATTGGTAGTGGGTTTTTCATTGTTTCCATTTTTTTTTTCTCTCTCTAGCCACAATGGGTTGATTAAAATAATAATTATTGGAGGTATTTTTGATCTCACAGATAACTACCCTTTCTGACTTGAATGGGAAACCTACGCCGATATGTTCATCTGGTCTCCTCGGATGAAAAACCTATAAAAATTCTACCGGAACTGGTCCATTGGAGGGACTCCGACGCTTAAGTTAGGAAAGATAATAACAAAAGGAAAATTGAATACAGCCGAGAGAAATATGACCCTGATGGTCTCTGTCATATAATGTATCGATCAAGTGGATGTCGGAACCCCGTGCGTATGTATAGCATGTATGCATATTGCACAATAAACATTATGTGTGCGCGGGGATGGCATATCGAGTCATCTAGAATTAGACATGTAATGTAATGTATCGATTGAGTGGATGAATCGATCGAGTGGATGTCGAAACCCCGTACGTATGTATAGCATGTATGCATATTGCACAGTAAACATTATGTATGTCGTATATGTGAAGCCATGTGATGCGATATAAAAGTATACATATAGAGTCATACATCTGATCATGTGTAGAATCGGTATAAAAATCGTACCTCTGGTGGAATATGTTTGGATATGAAATCCCACATCTGAATGATGTATAGAACTGACTATCGAGTTATCTAGAATTGGACATGGAGCCCTATCTTTGTTGATATATGGAATTTGGTATAGAACTCTACCTTCGTTGATGTATGGAATTGTCAGTTCCCCCTTTGAGGGTTGTCTCTACTTTATATTTATAGTCTTTTCAAGTGTGTAGAAAATCCTAGTTTTCTTTTATTTGAAATCTTTCAAAATAGTTAGGATTGTAATTAGAAACTTCTGAAAGATTTAGACTTCCTCAAGAAATATGAAAAAATTTGACCTTGATGATGATTGTCTTCCTTATCGGATAACTATGCATGATTTTGAAGACCTTTTAAATAGAGTACCATCAATAATGATACTAGATAAATAAAATAATAATAATACATAACACAAATAATAAAGTTATTATTAATGAACACCAAAATAATAAAAAAATAATAATAATTATATAGCTAACAAAATTAAAACTAAAATTTTAACGTAATTAAAACATTGGTATCTCACTTTTTTCTAAAAGGATTCAAACTTTTAAGCTCGAAAAACATAAAAACTCATACAATAAATTATATAATTTATACTTAGCAAAAATACAACTCGGCCAGATTACATTATTTTACTATTAGTGGAAAATATTTTCTCTTGCTAATAAAACTATTTTTTTTAAAAAAAAATACAAATGGACAAATCTGTCTAATAAAAAAAGTTCAATTTATTAATTAAAAATTAAATTTAAACTTTAAAAATAGAAAGAATTATATTAGGAAAGATTACTTTAAATAAAATTTAATAATAATTTGATCTGATTAGTTTGATTATGTTTTTAAATATAGTTGGTTTAAATAAAAAAAGAAAAAAAGAAAGAGGAGCTAAAAGTTAAGATGATATTAAAATGTCAATTAATAATGATAACGAAGAAAGAGAGATCTCCCATTCATGAATTTTCCTCGAACTTTTCGAATCCTCCCCCTACGCCAAATGAACATAACTTACCTAAAATTTGGCATTACCAATTTATTGAACATTGTTAACACGCCACTTTCCAAAGCAAATTCAGAGAATATTCCTTTTTGCTATATCCAATGTTTTTTATTTGGTAACCATGAATATTCACTATTGTTATTTGTAGTAAATTTAAATAATTGAAAATTTAAAAAAATCTCCATAAATCACTTTTTCCAAAACTAGCAATAAAAAGGGCATCCGTTGATTTTCACCATTTTTCAATCCGACGGCCAGATCTGCTTCTCAAGGAAACATGCACTTTATCACCAACCACATCCAACGTATGACCTGGTAAGTAGGACCCCACAACCCGTTCTCATTAAAAACTCATGATCTGAATCTCCTACTCCATCCTTGAAATCTCAGCCGTCCGAAATAAAATATAATGAAAATATTTAAGATTCTGATGTCAGATTCCTTTTTTTTTTTTTTGTCGCCGGATGTCAGATTCTGACAATGATGTTTGGCGCTGTGCCACTGATTTTCCATCATTAAATTTTCTACTTCCGAGAAAAAGAAAAAAAAAATCAGAATACTCAGACCTGATAGAAATCTGAATTGGGTGATTTCTTGAAATTCAATTTTTTGTAAGGTGAGGGATAGGGATAAGCAGATTGTGAAAGGCAATCCTCCAACAACGCCCCACTCCAAAGAAATATCAACAAAATCTTAATTTACTCTAAAAAAATTTCCCAATTGGGTTTTAAAAAAAAATTCCAATTTTGTTATTTTTTTGCCAAAATTTCCAATTGAATTGGATCCATTGAAATTCAATCCTTAGGCCCTTCATTGCCTTCCATTCATTCGATTCAAGCTCTTCTGGACTCTGGTTCTTTGCACTAATTGGCCACGTCAGAGTCCATCTTAACCTGCGCACCCTCCACCCACCACCAAAATCAGATCTTGTATTTTTTTTTTTCATCATTTTTTTTAATAAATATTCACCAAACACTAATATATTTATACACACTTTGTCTTCAACAACCCCCGACCACTCCATTTCTTCCAATGAAAATCAACCTCAGATTATAAATTCTGAAAAAAGAAAACCTCACCCCCTCCATTGTCTTTTCTCTTCCTCTGTTTCATGCTCCGTTTTTTTACTCTGTTTTGATACGGATTTGTGTTTTACTCTGTTCTTTGTTGGGTTGTTGTAATTTACGGTGCTTGATTCATGGAGCGTGCTCGTAGACTTGCAAACCGGGCAATTCTCCGGAGATTAATCTCGGACTCAAAGCAGCACAGAGGCAATGAACCATCCAAGGTTAACCCGGTAATGTATTCCTCTGCCAGGTATGTTTCATCGTTATCTCCTTCGGTTGTTTGCGGAAAAAACGTTGGATCCGATAGTTTGTTGCGTAGAAATCTGTTTAACAATTCTGGATTCCAAATGGGGTCTCAAGTTCGATCCATTTCGGTCGAAGCATTGAAACCTAGTGATACTTTCCCTCGCCGACATAACTCGGCAACCCCAGAAGAGCAGACTAAAATGGCTGAATTGAGTGGATTTAATGGCCTTGATTCTCTCATTGATGCCACTGTGCCTAAATCTATTCGTATTGATGATATGAAGTTCTCTAAGTTTGATGAAGGATTGACCGAGAGTCAAATGCTCGAACACATGGTGGGGTTGGCATCTAAGAATAAGGTTTATAAGTCGTTCATTGGGATGGGGTACTATAATACTTATGTTCCGCCCGTAATTTTAAGGAATATTATGGAGAATCCTGGTTGGTACACTCAGTACACTCCTTACCAAGCTGAGATTTCGCAGGGACGTCTTGAGTCCTTGTTGAATTTTCAAACCATGATTACGGATCTCACTGGTTTACCTATGTCGAATGCTTCCTTGCTCGATGAAGGGACTGCGGCTGCCGAAGCAATGGCTATGTGTAATAATATTTTGAAGGGAAAGAAGAAAACTTTTTTTATTGCAAGAAACTGTCACCCGCAGACTATTGATATTTGTAAGACCAGAGCAGAAGGTTTCGATATCAACGTAGTTGTAGCCGATGTGAAGGATTTTGATTATAAGTCGGGTGATGTTTGTGGTGTTCTAGTTCAGTATCCAGGGACTCATGGTGAGGTTTTGGATTACGGGGAGTTCATTAAGGATGCTCATGCTAATGGGGTTAAGGTAGTGATGGCAACTGATCTGTTGGCATTGACAATGTTGAAGCCACCGGGTGAATTTGGTGCAGATATTGTTGTCGGGTCTGCTCAGAGATTTGGAGTCCCAATGGGCTATGGAGGTCCTCACGCAGCGTTTTTGGCTACTTCCCAAGAGTATAAGAGGTTGATGCCTGGTAGGATTATTGGTGTCAGTGTTGATTCATCCGGAAAGCCTGCACTTAGGATGGCCATGCAGACAAGGGAGCAACATATCCGTAGGGACAAGGCTACAAGCAACATCTGCACTGCTCAGGTATGGGTAACTAAGCATCTTCTTCCATGTTATTTCAAAGAAAAGATAAGAACAAAACCAGAAAATGATTTGTAGCTCGTACTACTTCTTTAGGACTAAGCATGACTCATGAAGCATATAAAATTCATACTGTTTAGTGCAGTAGTTGGATTGCTTTGTATTGAATTGGTGCAACTTGTTTTATGTTTTAGGCACTGCTTGCAAATATGGCTGCTATGTACGCTGTTTACCACGGGCCGGAAGGTCTTAAAGCCATTGGTCAAAGGGTCCATGGTCTTGCGGGTGTGTTTGCTCATGGGCTGAAGAAACTTGGGGCAGATGTTCAAGGACTTCCTTTCTTTGATACTGTGAAAGTTAAGGTTGCTGATGCAAAGGCAATTGGTGATGCTGCTCACAAGAGTGAGGTTAACCTGCGTATTGTGGACAAGAACACTGTAAGAGTGTTAATGACATTTTTTCCTGAAGTTGTTTCTTACAATCAATATTCTAAGCTAACTGGATGTTTGTGTTTCAGATCACTGTTTCCTTTGATGAAACAACCACCTTAGAGGACGTGGATAAGCTTTTCAGCATTTTTGCCGGTGGCAAGTCTGTGAGTAACAGATTCTAGCTCTTGCTGCTTGTTCATGTAATTAAATTCCTTGTCCTTTTTTATTTTAACCACAAACTTTGGTTGAAATTGACAGGTTTCATTCACTGCTGCATCCCTTGCTCTGGAGGTTGGGAGTGTGATTCCCCCATCCCTCATTAGGGAGAGTCCATATCTGACCCACCCCATCTTTAACTCGTACCGCCCATGCTAGCGACCTTTAATTACTGATGTAGTCTACCTTGACTCAGCTGCTCTGACTGTAGTTTGATTTTCAGGTACCATACAGAACATGAGTTGCTCAGATATATTAGCAAGTTGCAATCAAAGGATCTCTCATTGTGCCACAGCATGATTCCTCTTGGATCCTGCACAATGAAGTTGAATGCAACAACAGAGATGATACCAGTTACATTCCCTAGCTTTGCTAACATGCATCCATTTGCCCCAGCGGAACAGGCTCAGGGTTTCCAGGTACTGAAAGTGTTTATTGTTTTTAAATTGGTGTAGCCAAGCAAGTTACCTTTTAGTCATATACTTGACGTTTGACATTATTTTGTTCAGGAAATGTTCCAAAACTTAGGTGAACTGTTGTGTACCATCACTGGATTTGACTCTTTCTCGCTGCAACCAAATGCTGGAGCTGCCGGGGAGTATGCAGGACTGATGGTTATTCGTGCATATCACAAGGTATAGAGTGTCCTGTGAATATCAATTTTCTAAATTCTGATTGATCAATCTTTAGGTATACCAAATTTTATGAGAGGCACTCCTTGCCTACTGGAGTCTCATTTGAAAATTTCTGTGGACATGTACATTTTGGAGCCGTTTGAGTTGTTTAGGACTTCTAATTTTTTGTATTGCCGATGAGTACAACATATTTTCAAAAATTTTGCATTATCCAATTGAGTTTACCCAATCAATCCCATGTTTCACTAGTTTTTAAACTGATTTTCTGAACTTCCTTTTTAATGGATACTTTAGGCAAGAGGAGATCATCATCGCAATGTCTGCATTATTCCTGTGTCAGCACATGGGACCAACCCTGCAAGTGCTGCTATGTGTGGAATGAAAATTGTTCCTGTCGGAACAGATGCGAAAGGAAACATTAACATTGAGGAGTTAAGAAAGGCTGCTGAAGCAAACAAGAACAATCTATCTGCCCTCATGGTATGGATTTTTTTTCTTCTATATGGCTTTTTGTGTTTTAATATGTCTATTGTAAATTCAAGCTCCTCCACATACAACGTTTGATAGTCTTTGAACTTAGGTTACATATCCTTCCACTCATGGAGTCTATGAAGAGGGAATTGATGAAATTTGCAAGATTATTCATGACAATGGTGGTCAAGTTTATATGGATGGAGCAAACATGAATGCACAGGTTTGCATCTATCACATTTCTGTAATTTGGAGTCATTCTTACCTTTGCTTTGAGTCCTGCTACAGCAAATTTTATTGCCCCATCATGGTCCATGCTTGAGTTGAAATGTGAGAAATGGAAGCTGAGGATTCTGGAGTTTAGTCCGTTTAGAAATTGCTATATATTAGCCTTTCCCACATAATACTAAAATTTTGATTCCTTGCAGGTGGGTCTGACAAGCCCTGGATATATTGGAGCTGATGTATGCCATCTCAATCTACACAAGACATTCTGTATTCCTCATGGTGGTGGTGGTCCTGGCATGGGTCCTATTGGTGTGAAGAAACACTTAGCTCCGTTCCTTCCATCACATCCTGTGGTAAGCTTTCTTTCGCCTCAAATTCTGAGTAAATTTGCAGATAACAGTAACACAAGTCAGTTAAGCATCATATCTCACCAGTTGGGTTAAATTATCTGCATATATCATCTCATTTTTTAAAAGGTTTTTTTTTTTTTTTTTTTGTAATTTTGTTCATATTCCAAAGTTATCATGCTCGTAGGAGGCTTAACAACACTTCTATTTCCTTTGTTCTTACATTGCTTATAAAACTGAAGGTACCCACTGGAGGTATTCCAGCCCCTGAAAAGTCTGACCCACTTGGTACCATCTCTGCTGCTCCTTGGGGTTCTGCACTTATTTTGCCGATATCATATACCTATATAGCTATGATGGGGTCTAAGGGTCTGACAGATGCCTCAAAGATAGCCATACTAAACGCAAATTACATGGCAAAACGCTTGGAGGTTTGCTTTTTTATTGACTATTGTCTTTTATAATTATTTTTCTTTATAAGTTAACTTGAAGCAGCTTCAACAAAAGAAAGAAAAGGAAGCAATTTGTAGATAAATAATTTTCCGCTTAACAAACTTGCCCTGAACCTTAGGCACAGATTTGCCTGAGCATGAAGCAAAAGGTTGAATGAACATGCTCCACTTATACCTTTGTTTTGTGAATGAGTAGTACTTCATGCATCTCTGAATATCCCTTTCAGAGTTGCCCTACTTATATCTCGACTTTTTGCCTAATTTCTTCATGTTGCATTCGTTTCATGTTTGATGTTAACAGAACCACTACCCCATTCTCTTCCGAGGTGTCAACGGAACAGTTGCCCATGAGTTCATTGTTGATCTAAGAGGCTTCAAGGTTTTTATGCATCCATTCGGCTATGTTTATTCTTTTTTTATTCTTATGTTATACACATCTAATTTTCTGCATTGATTATTCTAGAACACTGCTGGTATAGAGCCTGAAGATGTTGCAAAACGTCTTATGGACTATGGTTTCCATGGACCAACAATGTCATGGCCAGTTCCGGGCACATTAATGATTGAACCAACTGAGAGTGAAAGCAAGGTATAACTATGATGCCATTTCTGGTTTCACTAAGAAACTTTCCTTTAAAATTTAAGCATATTTAATTTATTTTGCAGGCTGAGTTGGATAGGTTCTGTGATGCTCTTATCTCCATTAGGGATGAAATTGCTCAAATTGAGAGTGGAAAAGCTGATATTAACAACAATGTCCTAAAGGTGAAAGAAAAACACCTGGATAACTTTTGAGATTGCTGTGTTTTGATTTGAACAGTAATAGTTCTGCCATGAAATTTAGATGATACTAACAGATGGTTTTAAAATGCAGGGAGCTCCTCACCCACCATCGTTGCTCATGGGAGATAAGTGGACCAAACCATATTCCCGCGAATATGCAGCCTTCCCGGCCTCCTGGCTCCGGTCTGCCAAGTTCTGGCCCACCACAGGTTCGTCGATTGGTTCTGACTTTTCTTTTTTAGTTAAAAAGTTTGCTGCTCCCCACTAAGTGAAGTCTTCCTTTATGGCCATTTTGTAATAGTTTAAGGTTCATGCTAGGTTTCTTCTTTGCAATCAGTTCTGCCTTCCCCAGTTGACCTACATTTGCTTCTTTTCTTGCACTAATTTAGAAATTGACTTTAATAAAATACTAGCAATTCTCACACACACACACACACAAAACTGTCCCACATGGTATCAACAGCTTCATTAACAATCAATTATTTTAGTATTTTGTTCAGATCAATACAGCTATATCCTACTCAATAAATTGATTTCTTGATCTTGAACAGCTACCTTAATCTTTGCAAAATTCATCTTTTAATATTACGATTTATACTTTTTCTTTTTTCTAATTATTCCTTTGACATTAGGACGTGTGGACAATGTCTATGGTGACCGCAACCTCGTCTGCACCCTTCTCCCAGCATCACAAGTTCTTGAAGAACAGGCCGCAGCCAGTGCTTAAGCTTAAACCTGCAGCTCTGAGCTGGCAGAAAACGCGCCCAGACAAGCCCAAGTCGTTTTCTTCTCTCTCTCTCTTGTTATACAATCTTCCTTCCTTATCCATAAGTTCGATTTATATTGTTTAACATTATTCCTATTCAGTACATTATTAATCCGCTTATTTAATAGCAAGCGTTGCTAATTGCAACTCAAGTATAGAATCCTCCCTCTCTCTCTCTCTCTCTCTCTCTCTCTCTCTCTCTCTCTGAGATTAAGATGTTGAATCCCTTTATATTGTACTCAACGTTGTTTTTGAAATCATTCCCTGAATTATGCATCTTGCATGATGTCATGTGCGATTATAATAAAAATTTTGTTTGGTTATACAGAAGATGAAGAGGAGAGGGGTTGTGATCACTAGGTTGAAAACACGATTATAATAAAAATATGCTAAAAGTAATTTCCTTATTTCTGACTGATTCCTTGGTTAATTCTAAATTTGCTTAGTAAATTATCAACCAATGCTAAAACCTAAGAAGTCATACGTTCTACGTGTAGCAATGTAATTATAAACTTTTATTATGGTTAAAGTTTTCATTTAAAAAAAAAATAGGGGTTGGATTTTTAATGAAAAATACTTGAGAAATGTTGAGGTAAAAAACAATGCATCAAATAAATCCACCGCCAAATTTTATATAATAGTTTATATCATTAAAAAATAAAAGGTTTTAGATTCGAGTAATTTTCAATTAGTTGAAATGTTTCTCCAATCAAGTAAAAAAAAGAAAAAGAAAAAGAAAAAGTTCTCAAATATAAAGTAGATTAACATGTAAGATTTAGTACATTTAATATTTTATCTCCATAAGTTAATATAGTATTATATCAAATTCTAGACAATTTTATATAACCTTTTAATTAACCTGAAAAAAATAATCAGACTTTTATATAAAAATTTATATAGTAGTTGTGTAGCAAATACTAGACAATTTTATATAACCTTTCATAAGTTAATATAGTATTATATCAAATTCTTTTAATAAACTTTTTATTTAAATTTAAACTATAAAATTTTGTACTTAAACATTAAAAAAAAGAATCTATTAAAAAGATAATACTCTTTACAAGAGAAAAGAATTATAAAGATACAATCTTTATTATGCTTGAATATTGAGAAATGAAGCTCTTATACCACTAAATCTATTGAAAAGGTAATATTTTTTACAAGATTGAAGAATTATGAGAATCTTAACCTTATTATTCATGAATATGGAGAAATAATCCCTTAGATCATTGGGTCAAAAGACCAATGATTCTGCATTAATATTTGCTAACAAGAAAGCAAACGAGGCAAAACTAATAACGTTTTGATTTTCAAGTAATTTCGGGCTATCATTTGACCAAGTAAGGTAAAATGATTGTCCTTGTCCCGTGGATTAGCTGACCCGGAAAGTGATTGGTGGATCCCGTGGCCCTTTCCTTTATATCTACCATTTGGACCATTTGGAAGACAAGATGTCGTAAGATTTTTTGGTCTCCTCCTTCAATGGATTCGTATAAATTAAATATGGATGAGTTATTTTGTTTAAACTCTCAGAGACAGCTGGAGTAGGGGCCTCATTCGGGATGAGTTTGGCTCATGGATCTGTGGATTTATGAGTAATTTGGGAGTGACAGACTCTTTTTATGACAGAGTTACGAAAAGTTTGGAAAGGGTTGTCATTAATTATTTGCATGAAACTATCTCCAATGGTTGTTGAGTTGGATTCTACGAAGCTTGTGGAGTGTCTCGCTTCCAAAGTCACCTTGCATCACCTAGGATTTCATATTATCTAGGAGTGCAAGAGTTTAATGAGGCAAGCCATGGTCCATTGTGTTCAATTTATTCCTTGGGAGGTTAACTACTGTGTAGATGTCCGAACACATCTTGGTCTATCTATTTCCGCTAGAACTCATGAATTGTATTCTCCGCCTTGTAAGGTCTTTTTTTTTTTGTTTTCCGTCTGGTATTCAGAATTCCATCACGACTAATTCGAATTGACTTACTGTCGGATCTTTTTCAGGGAAGATCTCCCAACGTAATTTTTTCTATACCCATGGAAAGTCAAACTCAACCATGATTAAAAGAACTCAACTCCCTTTCAACTAAGCTAACTAACGTTGGTCTACCTTATGAGGTCTATCAAACCTTATTGAATGATATTCAGGGAAAAGTATTTTTCCCGCCCCCAAGTAACAAAAAAAAGTTAGGTAAAATGATAAATTCGGCCATTCGCTCACGTCCACTAGTTTAGACGCATTTGATTAAAATGAATCGAAATTAAAAATCATATTTATATGATTTGTTTGAATTAATAGAATAAAAATGATGTTTAGCAATGAAACTCCCAAATAATAGATTTTTGGAGTACTAAGTGAAGATATGAGTTTATAAAACTCATTTTCAAAATTTTTGATTTTAAATTTAATCTTAATTTTTCGAGTGCAAATCAATTTTAGGTCAAAATTTTAATTCCCTCAAATGGCGTCTTTAAAATTCAATATAATTGAGTTATGTCAGATATACATAAAAAAATTGTAAGATTTGAAAATATATTCAAAAATGTACTTAAATGGATAATTTAATAATCATAATTCGCTCGTTCAATCTAATAATTTTAACTTCAATCGTGAAGTAACAAAAAAAAAGAAATAAATTTGTTCAAAAATAACCATAAAAATGAATAATGTAAAGTCGATCACATAAACAAGATCATGGGGACAAAAACGAATTTGAAAACAATTATTTAATTGGAATTTAATTTTGAAATTTTATTATTAGTTAGGTAATAATAGAATTTATTTGAAATCCAGCGCTGAGTGACTCTTCATAATTTAATTCTAAGAGATTTTGAACCAAAAAATTAAAAAAAAAAATTCTTAAAACAATTTTGAAAGAAATAAAATCGATTTCAAACTCAAAATTTTTACGTTTTAAAAACTTGATCAATAGTTTTGACAAATTGATTCAATTTTGAAAACTCGATCAATACTGTTCATATACTATTCATAGATTGATTGAGTGTTCAATATTTGATCAATACTGTTCACACTAGAGATTGATCGAGTTTTAAAAACTGGATCAACTGTGAATAATGCATGAATAACTTAACCAATTTATATCATTTTTTAAATATGTTTGTTTTAAAAATTTTTTTTAAACTTTTTTATTTTTTAAATTAAATCCGAACATTTCTCGCTTTTTTTTATTTATAGCTTGGGATTTACGATTTTTTAAATTAGAATTAAAATTTAAATTCCCAAGTTGTGGTAACTTGACGAAGGAAGGAGAGAGAGACCGAGAGAGAGAATCTGCTTCCATTCATTACTTTTTTTATTTATAATAACTTGGGATTTACAATTTTTTAAATTAGAATTAAAATTTAAATTCCCAAGTTGTGGTAACTTGACGAAGGAGAGAGAGAGAGAGAATCTGCTTTCATTCAAGTGGGCGTAGTTCAACAGGTAGAGAGAGAGAGAGAGAGAGAGAGAGAGGGAGAGGGAGCGCAGTCGATGTAAAAACTCGATCGATGTCAAAGATGAAGCATCTTCTCCGAAAACTTCACATCGGTGGAGGAAATCTCAACGTCCAGAATCACCGATTATCAGAACCCATTCCTCCGCTGCCTTCTTCTTCATCTTCTTCGTCGACTACTTCGTCGTCAACAATGACGTCCAGACCTAGAAATGTTGACGTCATCGGAGTATCTCCATCCCCGGCGATTTGTACTGATACTACATCTTCTTTATCAGTTGATTACAGTTTTCTAGAAGAGGAATTTCAAGTACAGCTTGCCCTAGCAATCAGCGCTTCCGATCCACTTGTTATTCGCGATGATCCTGAATCGGTTCAGATCAACGCCGCCAAGCAATTGAGTTTGGCTTGTTCGCCTTCTGTTTTTCCCAGTGAAGCCCTGCCGGATTCTCTCTCCCTTCGATACTGGGTATTTGTTTTTTGCTTTTGTGGAATTAGGGTTTTGTTTCGTTTATTCTATGACGTGATTTGACCTAGTTTTTTGAATTTTGTTGACCTAGTTCTGCTATGATTAGTGGTTATATGCAAAACTATGATTCGTATCACGAATTCTCAAATGCAAATTCTTAGGGTTTTGTTTTGTTCGTTTTGTGCAGTGGGTTTGGTTTGTGATGAAAAAATGTTGGATTGGTTTTATGAGCTTCATTGTTTGATTAGGTTTTGTATGATTTGTGAATCGAGTTGACTTATTCAAATTTCTTGAGTTATTTGTTTGGTTGATGTGAATGCCATGAGTAATGTATGGGATTTGGCTATGTGCGGAGCCATTGTTTTGTGGACTATTTTGAAAAAGTGGTGGATTGATTTTGTGTTGTTTTGCTGTTTTCACAATGCAGTTAGTTGGGGTTTTGTTGTTTGATATGTGATATGATTTCTCTTAATTTTACAGTTCTTGGTGTAATTACCACAAGTAATATATGGGTTGTGGTTAATTTTCTGAACTTTGTTGAGAAACTATTGGTTGTGCTTTGTGATGTTTTTGGCATTTTCTCAATTGCAATCGATTAGGGCTTTTTTGTTTGATTCAGGGAGTGAGTTGAATTATTTTTGACTGCCAAGTTCCTTGCATAGACTGAAAGTTGTTTCTTTGCTTATGAAATATTCGAGTGGATGCAGCGAATGATATTTGGGTTTGCTTACCTGCAGAACTATAATTTTGTAAATTACGATGAGAAAGTATCAGATGGATTTTATGATGTCTACGGTGTTTCCTCAAATGCTATTGTGCAAGGGAAGATGCCACTCCTGGTTGATCTTCAGGCAATATCTGTTCTGGATAGTGTTGACTATGAAGTGGTTTATGTCAACCGCTTACTTGATCTTGAGCTCCAGCAACTTGAGGATAGAGCATATTGTATTTCCACAGGGTGTATGGCTTCTGAGCATGACCCAATTTTAAGTGGGTTGGTTCAGAAGATTGCTGATCTTGTTGTTGCCCGCATGGGTGGCCCTGTCGATGATGCTGATGAAATGTTGAAAAGATGGACACTCAGAAGCTATGAGCTGCGGAATTCACTAAACAGTATTATCCTTCCTCTTGGCTGTCTTGATGTTGGACTCTCTCGTCATCGTGCCCTGCTTTTTAAGGTTCATTTTAATCTTTCCAAACATTTATTTGGACAAAGTGAAGATGTGTCCTGATGGTGGCTTATGCCTTCTGCATCTTTATTCATCTAATGTCTCATCCAATAACTTTCACATGAATAGGGTGATTAAACTGCTACATTCCTCAGCAATCATATTTATTTAGTCCTTTCTAGATTGCTTGCATCCATTATGCATAATGCTTCCTTTAGGCACGCATACTTGTAATTGTTCTTGGTGATTTTCATTTCATTGAAAAGTTATTATTTATTCTACTTTTGTTAATATTTAGCTGATCCTAGTATTGAAGAAATGATAGCTGGAGTATCGAATCCAAGATCTGATGTTGATCATTTTTGCTGAACCTGGAGATATATAGGATAGGAGAAGGTGGTTTTGAATCTTGTAAAATATGAAACCATTGTTGATAAGATGTTATTAAGTTGGATATCACTATGGTGATGAACATCATATTGGTTACATGAACTCTGATACCGTTCTTGGGTTTGGGTATGTGTTAGACAGGTGCATATGCCTCATTTCAATGTCATTTCCACTAAAACCAAGTGTTTGGCATCCATACACCCAAGCTGTGTCCTGTCAACATAGGTTACAGCTGGATAAACCAAATAGTCCATGCGAGATGCAAAATACATTGAAAAGTGTTAAAGAATATCACATAAGTAACCAATGGAATTTCATATTATAAGAAGTCTATGATGGAAACTTTTGAATCCTCTTCTAGAAAGTTTTTATATACAATTTTGCCTTGTTCCAAATATAGCATGTGTCCAAGTACAGAAATTTTGACATGAAAACATGTAGTTTTTAATCCATACCAAATTAAAATTTCTCTATAGAACATTTTGAAATAGTCATTGTTTAAAAACTGTCTTGGTCAAAAAGTTGCAGATTTAAACACAAAAAATCAATAAGCTCTTATTATAAGTCATTCCAAACTCTCCCAAAGTCTAGATACAGCTGAGAGAATTATGTACATTAATTTGTGGCTTCTGATCACCCAATGTAAAGGCTTTTTAGTTTTTTTCTTCGGGAAAAGAAAAAGCTCACCAGTCAAAAAATGAGGCACAAGGGCAATCCACTATTTCTAACATGTACAGGAAGAAAGCCCTCCATCCCATTGTTATTGAGATGATCCAGCCAACACGGAGGAGCTGATTGATATAGAATACATGAATTATGATACTCCTATGGTTCTTCCAAAAGGAGATTACCAATTCTTGTTATTGGAACTTTTGATTCTGTGTGACATATTCTTGCTTTATCAGATAAGGGAATAAGTTGCGTCAAGAAACTGAATATTTTTAAACTTTGGTAGCTCAATGGATTAAGGTATTGGCTTCTCCACCTGAGACTTTGATTCGACTCCTCATAGGTGCTTCGCTTCTTCTCTTAGTTTGGTTGCAAGATGCCTCAGCAACTGGGCCTTGTGCCCGTGCCCCTGGTTTTTGAGACCTAGTGCCTGTTTGTTGGTTGTCGAGCTTCTCTGCTTGTATTTTGTGAGTATCGTTGCCCTTCTCCAAGGAACTCCCCCCTCCTCCAGAAAAAGGATAAAAGCCTCTTCTGGTTTGCAACCAAATGAACCTAAAGCAGCAGGGGGGTTATTTATGTGTTAGCAATCAACTTTTATAAAGAGAATGTTGCTGGTGCATGTGGATCAACTCTTATAAAGATTCACCTTTAAGTCATTGGGCAGTGAGAGAATCAGTGGCAAGAATCAGAAATAGGGATGGCAATGGGTCAACCCTGAACAACTACTCGAATCCCCATCCCCTGTCTGCTTCCCTATGGAGCAATGAAGGCTGCCCCAATCCTGCCCCTATGTGGTGCGAGAACTCCGAAAATACCCTGCTCCACCTCTTATCTCGTCCCCCAATCCCCCAATAATAGCTTAATGTTAAGATTAGAGTCTTGGCTTCTAAATCCCCTTTGGTTAATCTTACTTCGTAAATAATTTTGATGCAAGCAAAAAATTCCCGATAATTTGTTTTCTGACGGTTGACTTGGTAGTGGGCAGAGGAGATCTCCCCCCCCCCCCCAAATAAAGAAAATGAAATTGTATTAGATGTATTAAAGAATGCTTAAAAATTTCAAAGATGAGAAATCCTCAAAGAATGAACAAAAAACTAAACGAAACCTAATAGATAACTGCCTTCCAATAGGTTCTTAACCCTTCTAATCTATAGTCTTTATGAATCTTGGAGGCACAAGCTCACAAATAAGTAGCAAATACAATCTTGTCCCATAGAAGAGAGGAATTGATGGTCTAATTTCCAAATACTCTGCTGTTTTTCTCTTTCCAAATACACCAACAAATAACCGTAAACATACATTTCCAGAGTAAGCAAGCATCTTTCTTCCCTCCAAACCTCAACTTCGTATGAAACAAATCAAGAAGACTCCTAGGACAGACCTAATCATTATCACCCACTACAGATAGGCGGTTTCACATTTTCCGTGCAATTGAACCTTGTAAAAACAGATGATCTATTTTCAAAATTATTATAACATATGACATGCACAGCCAGAGATATAGCTTTAGAAGGTCTCTTATTAGTATTGATTTTGTTAAGCGCCATGAACCAAGTAAAAGTTTTAACCTTGGCAGGACCCTTTGCTTTTCAAAATAAACTTGTGAAGGGAAATGGGGGTGTTGAGGAAAACTAATAAGATGCTTTTTTTTAAAAAAAAAGGTCTGCCAGTAAAAGCACCCGGAATATCAAGACTCCAAATCCAAGTTTCAAAAACATTGTGAGAATGCTCATTTTCCTTTAAGAGAACGATGAGAGAAGAAAATTCTACAACTTCTCTGTTATTAAGATTTCTAAAAAAGCAAAAATATTAAGAGATTGAATTTCCCTCCCAATTGTAAATGTCTTTGATAGTAGCTAAATAAAGCCCAGACAACCTATAAAGATGAGAGAAAGTGATAGAGAAGAGAGAGTCTCCAATCCAATGATCCTCTCAGAAAAGACTCTCCCACTCTGAAAACACAAGAGGAATAAAAGTATGATGAAGTTGAGAAATGAATTTCCAAGGATTATACCGAGAAACTCTTACTCCAGCATGGACATTCCATCCATTCTGTCGGAATCCATAATTACTTCTAATTACCATATGCCATAGGGAATTCAGTTCTAAGGGAATCTCCAAGGCCATTTGTTTTCCAAAGAAATGTTTTTGAATACCATATTACCGGGACCCAAATCACACTCAGACTCAAATTTTGTAACCTAATTTCAACTCACCAAGTGATCTCTTTTAGCGAGCCCCCTTCCCATCCAGGTAGAGGAGATTTTTTCAAGAGCATCAGTTGCCTGATTGTTGCTAAGCCAAATCAAAACCTAAATTTTGGAACAAAACATGCTTAATCTCTTATTAATAATACCAACAGATAAAAGGAAGACAAAATCATCTTTGCCAAGTGATCTCTAATATCTGCCACCACCCCTGTTTTTCTTCTTTAGATCTGCACGTCTTTTTCAAATTTTCCTCTGGTTAGATTTGCTATATTTCTTGCTTATCAATGGATGGCTGCTTTAGGATTATAAGAGTTGCATCTTTGATGTTGAGGGAAAAGAGAGAGAGCTTTGGGGAGGTTTGAATGCATTGAGATTCTGTTATTTGCAATGTGATAAGTATTTAAATACCTTGGTGATAAAAATATAGTTAATATATGCTTACACTCAAGGGCGGGTGTGAGTAAAACCATTCCTTCCTTGCCCTCGGATATTATCATTTGGCTATTACCTCATACATGCTGAAACCAGCTTGGTCAGAAGACCGTACCACACCGACAGGGGTGATGGCTCAATACCTATAAGTGCCCATGCCCTACTGAAATCATGATGCATCATAAGAACAAGGGATTTTACTGCCCTAACTATGGCACCTTCAAATTTATCTTTTTGTTGGAGTTTAAAATCTCAGTTCTTTCTTGTAACTTGGGCCAAGAGTTGAGCAAAGCTAAGGCACTTCCAATTTGTTTATGGTGTCCAGTTAAAGTATTTGCCAGAGCAGTGGTTTGCATCATTGTTTCTCTCGCATGCGTTCAAATGGTAATTTGGGCATTTATAATTACCAAGGTTTGGTAGTAATCCCTTTTCCCAAGAAAATTTCTTATTTTAATCGTGTTTCTTTTTCTTGTTATTATAGTAATAAGGCCGCAGTTGAATTAAATGACATGCTTCTGGTATTAGGTACTTGCGGATAGGATTAATCTCCCATGTAGGCTGGTGAAAGGAAGCTACTATACTGGCACTGATGAGGGAGCTGTAAACTTGATTAAGATTGATGATGGAAGGTGATGATTCCCTGTTGTGTTAATTGACAGTAGTCTTATCAAATCAGCTACAAAAATTCAAAAACTAAATTGCTGCAAACATTTTCTATTAACTTTTTGCATGTTATTTCCATTCTATCTTTGAGGTGTGTTTCTTTATGATTTTGTTTTCTATTATAATAATTCTCTTATCCCCTATATGTCCTTTTCAAATCATTTATCAAGGAAACGTAAAGCAACAATTTGGCGGTCCTCTTAATGGCTGTTTTTGGTTGATCTTACTCAGTGAATTTATCATTGATCTGATGGGAGCTCCTGGAACTCTCATTCCTGCTGAGGTACCTAGCAGTCAAGTAGAAAATTCTGGATTGGATCTATGGTGCCCATCAAACAATAGCCAAACCTCATGTGTGGCACTTGACAGAGGAACTGGAACTGAATGTCTTCCCCTTAATTGTGATGGACTTCTTAAAGTTGGTACTCCTGGTTCTGACAAAACGTTTTCTGATGGCACCATCCCAATGGAAGATGAAAGCAGCGTTGTTGAATGCTTTGAGCATGAATCTGGAAAGCTTCTTCCTTTACAACTAAGATCACAAGGAGCCACCTTTGAGACTGGCAGGGAGGCTTCAACTGCACAAAAGATGAAGGTTAAAGATGTCTCAAAGTATGTCATAAGTGCTGCTAAAAACCCAGAATTTGCTCAGAAACTGGATGCTGTTTTGTTAGAAAGGGTTGCATCACCTCCAACCAGTTTGTTGTCAGATATTAGGCCTGGGGACATTAAAGAGAAGAAAGTGATTGAACAACTATGTTTGACAGGAGAAGAAAAGGTTGTTGACGGGTTTCGATGTCATGCTGGACTGTCCTTGTCAGAGAGTGAGCAGTCTCTTGGGCTTCCTCTAGAGGTGCTACCTCCAAACATTGTTGATTACAATAAACAAGAATATTATGTTGAAGGGGCATCAGAACAAATCAGTCCAAGTTATATGTCATGAAACCTGACTGTTCTTTACCCTTGCAGACTACGAGGGAGGGGTATCTGCTTGTTAATGGAGGACTCGGTGAGACAGACCATCCTGAAGCCAGAGGTTTAATTGAGGAACAAGTTCACAGGTTTCCTGGATCCTTTGAACTTAATCCAGGCCCGAGAAAAGCCAAAAAGACTCGGGATGATGATCATGGGCTTCACATTCAGGACATTAAAGGGGCAATTAGAGAAAATGTCGAAGTTGACAAAGTGTCGACTCTGAGGTTGATTGAAGCTCCAAATGGTGCAATAGTGGTTGCTAGCAATGATCCCAGTGACAGGACTAAGGTTGCAGACTGGGAAATTCATTGGGAGGAGCTTCAGGTTGGTGAGCGTATTGGTATTGGTAAGTAAATAAACTAAAATTCCCAACTTTTATGAATACCCTTGAATTCTTTATTATTATATATTTGTGGAATATTTCCTGGTGGTATCTGTTATCCCATATTTTCGGCTTAATCCTAAAGAAATTCATTGAGGGGCAATTGTATCATTATTTTCCAAGTATGATCAATAGAAGTAGATCTCAAGTTTTTGTGATTTTTCTCATTAAAGATTGCTATGTTGTATTTGCTTTCTCTTAGAACATTTTAATTCTTTCAATGTGATGTTACCTAATGTTTAACCTTTGGTTCTTGACTGCCATATTTCTCAATTTTGTCCTTTTTCATCATTTGCATTTTAATTCTTTCATGTGATGTTACCTAATGTTTAACCTTTGGTTCTTGGGTTCCATATTTCTCCATTTTGCCCTTTTCATTATTTGTAGATTTTATTTAATTTTTTGTCAAGAGGTTCAATATGAATGCAAATTTAAGTGCAAGGTATCCGCCTGATGTATTTACTTGGAATTTTATTGCAGCCTGTGGCCTTTTAATGCTTTTCTTTTTGGCTTTTTGTCTTGAGCAAGACAGAAGTTAAATTATTTTAAGATTCAAGGTTTGATTACGATTACTTTCATCAATTTCTATGTTACTTTGCCTGCAATGTATTTGCACATGTTTTTTATGTTTATTGAATTGATGACTTGATATGTTGTGTTCACAACTATGTTTGGCAACAAAGTTGAAATACTAGCTTTTAGTTGGCATTTCATCTTCTTGTTTATATTGCAGGTTCGTACGGGGAGGTCTATCGTGCAGATCTGAATGGCACTGTAAGTTCTGCTTCTCAGAATCTATTAGTCATAACTCCTCTATTTTCAGTTATCCTTAAATTGTACCATTGAATGCCAGGTATATTGCTAGTAATATTTGCAATTGTGAAGACATTGATAATGAGTTTTTAGCATAATTATTAAACCTGACCCACACATTGACCCGTGTGTCTTGAAATTTATGATTCAACTGGTTGAACCATTGGCTCACTATTCAATTGCTGATTTTTTTGTTATTATTTTAAAATATAAAAATATATATAATAGTTGATAAATCAGCAATTTGAATTAGTGCAGGTACCAAATATATGTTGAAGGGTCAAAATTCTTCCTTTCATATTCAAACATGGAGAAGAGGGTAATTGATTGTAATTTTTTGAGAATTGTAAATCTAGAGGTTCTGGTCAAAAATAAAATTATTGGTGTTTCCTAGTCAACTAAAATGGTTCAAGTCCCATGAATAAGAATAGGTCTATTTATTGAATTAAATGTATAAGTTGGGTGATCCATCTAATCCTCATTTTTTATAAGTAAAAAATAAACAAGTATAACTGTTGGGTCACTGGAAGGCTACTAATGCCTAGGTCAAGAGGAAGAGATTTTTCCTATTTTCAATTTTACCCCTAAATTAAAATTATTTATTTAAAGTAGGGTTGAAATAGTCTTTTATCTTCAAAAACAAAACCCATGGCTGTAAGCTTTTCTTCTCAGAATCTATTAGACATAACTCCTCTATTTTCTGCGATCCTTAAATTGTACCGTTGAATGCCAGGTATATTGCTAGTAATATTGTGAAGACATTGAAAATGAGTTTTTGGCATAATTATTAAACCCGACCTGCGCATTGACTTCTGTCTCTTGAAATTTATGGTTCAACTAGCTAAACCGTTGGTCATTGGTTTAACCGCTGTTTTTTTTTTTTTAATTATTTTAAAATATAAAAAAATATATAACAAATGATAAATCACCAATTTGAACTAGTGTAGGTACCAAATATATGTTGAAGAGTAAAAAATCTAGAGTAGGGTAATTGATTTTAATTTTTTGAGAATTGTAAATCTAGAGGTTTGGGTCAAAAATAAAATTATTGGTGTTTCCTAGTCAACTAAAATGGTTCAAGTCCCATGAATAAGAATAGGTCTCTTTGTTGAGTTAAATATATAGGTTGGGTGATCCATCTAAATCCTCATTTTTAAAAGGGAAAAGAAAAATTATAACTGTTAGGTCACTGGAAAGCTACTAATGCCTAGGTGAAGAAGAGGAGATTTTTCCTATTTTCAATTTTACCCCTAAATTAAAATTACTTTAAAATTTAAAATGGGGTTGAAATAGTCTTTTATCTTTAAAAACAGAAGCCACGGGTTACACGTGTTGAGGGACAATCTGCCATTGATCCATGGGTTTGTACAGGTTGACTGTATAACGGTCTAATTTATGAACCAACCGTATGGGTCAAGGGTCGACCCAGTTTGGCTGACGGATCGGTATGGTTTTAATAACTATGGTTTTTAGCGATGGCATTTTCAGTCGAGTGGATGGCATTTCTAACATTTATGGAAATCTGTTTATGTGCATATTTCCCCTTTCCTTTGATGTTGGTTCGGTGAAAAAGGGGGTTATGCCTGCTTTTGTCTTCCATGAATGAAGTTTCTGGATTAGCCTCCTTGTGTTTCTTTGATATTTGCTTTGTGATTGCAAATATGAGGCAATTTTTTCCTACAGGTGTCTTGGCGACACTATTGAGGGTGCAATTAAGATCAATGACAGGGCCTGATAACCATCATCGGCGTTGTTAGCTTAGGGGCTCTAGATGCTCTGCAACCAAATAAAGCTGATCCAATGGCAAATGAGCAGCTTCATGCCATTCTGCATATGCAATACTTGTGAATTGGATTCTCTGCATGTTTTTAGTTGAAGGAAAGTAAGAGAGAGAATGCAGAAAAGAGAAGTTAGGCTGAGATAATGCTTGTTGCTTGCTTTAAATTCTAATCTACCCACTTTCACATGCACAAACACGCACTCACTATATCACACAGTGGTATATAAATTACATAAATGCATTCACTTGAGCTATCATGACTCCCCCTCAAACATCATGGTCGTTAATATGTTGTTCCTATCTTTCTTTTTTTTTTTTCTTTTTTTTTTTAAAATAAACTTAATGGGACTTGTAATGCATTTCAGGAAGTTGCTGTCAAGAAGTTCTTAGACCAAGACTTCTCAGGTGATGCACTGACTCAGTTCAAGTCTGAAGTAAGCATAACAACATTTCTACCAATATATGTACTCATAACGCTTTGTCAATCACTAATTCAATTCGTCTCCATCAATAATTTTAGATGAATGCATGTTGGTTTCTTTGTGAAGGTGGAACTGATGCTGAGATTGCGTCATCCTAATATTGTTCTTTTCATGGGAGCTGTTACTCGACCTCCGAATCTTTCAATATTGACAGAGTTTCTTCCAAGGTGTGGCATATTTTCTTTTGAAAGTTGTTTAGTTGTGTCCGCATAGATTAGCACCTTGGGATGCCATTGACATCCATCAATATTGTTAAAAATGCATAAAAATGGCAAATTTTTCTTGGCACTCTCTTTAATATCTTTAATGCTTGGACAGCTACCCATTCTTTGCCTCTCTTTTCTGCATGATTACGGCATACACATGCTTAGGGCGCTCGTATACTTCATTTGTTTCCTTGTGGGAAGTAAATTTATCCTGATTAACCTTTATTGAGGATTTCATTGTATATCTCTTGTGCACTAAATAACTTAACAATTTAAACCGTTAGATTTTCAGAAATATTTTTATTTATGCTAATATGAATTCTCTTGCATGTGCATGCTTATAGCGGGGGATAAAGATCATGCATTCAGTAAGAACCTTTAATACTCGCATCTTAATTTTAGAGTATGCGCATGCTTATAATAGAGGATGAAAATCAAGCATTCTGTGAGAACCTTTAATACTTGCACCTTAATATTAGTGCTCAAAATGCTTGCTTGGATATAGTCAATTCAACCCAAAGTCATAACTGATATGTTACCTGCAGGGAAAGATCCTTTTGTTATGTTACTAATGGAAATTCTAAAGGTTTAAACATTTGATTCATGAATGGATAAATAGATCATGTTTTTAATCCTGATTAATGTTTCTCATCCTATTCACTGTCTCAGGGGTAGCTTGTATAGGTTATTGCATCGTCCCAATGTTCAACTTGATGAAAAGAGGCGTATGCGAATGGCTCTTGATGTGGTAAAACGGATCTCTTTTTCTTTTGGATTTTCTCTTCCATTTTCAGTAATGCATTAAAATTGCTTGCAGGCCAAGGGAATGAATTACTTACACACTAGTCATCCAGTTATTGTGCATCGAGATCTGAAGTCGCTGAATCTCCTTGTTGATAAAAACTGGGTCGTTAAGGTTCTGAGTGGATCATAGCTTGCTGTTCTCTTTTATTTCGAATTTTATTTGTAGCTGCTTGTTTTTCTTTCTTCTACTGCAAACTAATTAGATACATTTGGAATGCATGGTTAGTCATGTTACCTGTTTCATTTTCTCCCCTACCTTAGGTTCTGTGACGTTCTAAGTTTCCGTGACGTTTTAACATCTGTTTTCTTACAGGTTTCTGATTTTGGATTATCACGAATGAAACACCATACTTTCCTCTCGTCCAAGTCAACTGCTGGAACGGTAATACTCATTTGAGTAGGTCTATTCTGTGTTTTAGGGCAATGCAACAAAGTGATTTTGTGCATGCGTGTGTGTGTGTGTGTGTGTTAAACTGAGGTTGCTTTTTCTTGCAGCCTGAATGGATGGCGCCAGAAGTTTTAAGGAATGAACCAGCCAATGAGAAGTAAGTGAAGCTGATATTTAGACGAGTTCAAAAGCCATTGTGTTGGAAGATTTTAGATCGTTTCACTTACAATGTTTCTAATAATATGGTTGCTTGCTTACAGATGTGATGTGTACAGCTTTGGTGTCATATTATGGGAGCTGACCACATTGCGTATGCCATGGAAGGGGATGAACCCCATGCAGGTTGTTGGAGCTGTGGGTTTCCAGCATAGACGTCTGGAGATCCCAGATGATGTGGATCCAACTGTTGCAGATATCATAAGTGACTGCTGGCAAACGTAAGTTTCCAGACCTTGTGGATCTGTTTTATGGGCACTGACCCCTACATTTCTGACCACTGAATGCTTGTCCCTTTGTGATGAACCTCTCTGAGTTCTTGATTTAGAATATGCATGTTCACTGCTGCCTTATGTTATTCGAGAAGTACACAAGTAGCTAATTTTTTTATTCCCCTTTAGGATTTATCCAATGATCACTAGAAAAACCTAGTTGCAAGTCCCTTTTGGCACTAAATTATGGTCCAAAATCATTTTTGGCCCCCTGGCCTTAAAATGCTCAGAATGCTCTATCCTTTAGAAAAAGTGCCACTTTTGGTGCCTTTCCTAATTTGACAGTATGGCTAATAAATGCTTGCCTGCATCTTTACGTCATAAAAATCATGATGTGGCATATCCAGGTAATAAAGATAATAAAAAATTGCAACTTTTAGATTCTAAAAATAATTGAAGATAATTTCAGGGTTGATTTATTGATTAACACTCAATTTCTTAATTTTTTCTTAATAAAATAATTATTTATCATGTACTAACTAAGATATAATCTCTTAATAAAATAAATTTCAGGGTTGAGATAAAGTGTATTTATTAATTAACACTCAATTTCTTAATTATTTCTTAATAAAATAATTATTTATCATGTACTACGTAAGAAATAATTTCTTAATGAAATAACAACTTAACTAAGATGTAATTTTTATTTCTTAATCAATGAATTATTAATATTTCTTATTTATTTATGAATATAAAATTTTTGTATAAATTATTTTGAATTATTTTTAAAGTTAAAAGTGATTTTTTTATGCTGTGGCAATGTCATATGAGCATTTAATACTAATGTAGACATCAGTAACACTCAAACTAATGGAGGTTCCAAAAAGGGTAACTTATAAGCAATATTAGTGCTAATAATGTGCTTTAGTTTGTTTCTATCATAAAAACCTTTTTGATTCTATTCCATCCCAGAAAAAGTATTAAAGAAAAAAAAAGACCTTTTGGATTCTAGTAATATTAGTCCATGATGAGAGAATAAAGCCTTAGGAACTAGCCTTCATGCTAGCAATATCTCATGGTTGAATTATCTGTGTTCATATAATCAGGTGTACTGACATGGCATAAGCAATAGACTGTTCTTAGTCTCCCTCCTATATTAACAACGTTTTATAATACACCCCTTGAGCTCTGTGTGAATGTTACTCTGCTTCTGTCTAGGGTCTAATGAAACTCTTCTATGACCTCTTGCAGGGATCCACAATTGAGACCCACATTTGCACAGCTCATGTCCCGCCTTAGGCGCCTTGAGCGCCTAATTGTTGATAGAACATAGACCCTGCACAGCTCAAATAAGAAAAAGAAAAAAAAAAAAAGGCAAACCGACACAGCATAAGCAATTGTTGTATTGATAGCTTAAAAAAAGGTTTTTCCTGGCTCAAAGAGCAGGAGCAGCATTTGAAGTCATTAGTTGGAGTTTTCCTTTGATGCAGAAACAACGACACATGAGAGGATACCGGATTGGGAAGTGTTGGTTCATTCGAAGTGGGAACCCTAGCACAGCCAATTCAGGGTACAAAATTCTCATCCTCTCAGCGAAAACCAGATGCACGAAAGAGTGCATGTGGAGGATATTGTTTGGAAAGTCTTCTCCAGCTTTTTAGTAGCACAAGTATTTATTGCCACAAAAATGAAAAAAGTCGAAAGGAAAATATTTAGAAAACCAATGAGAAAGGTGAAAGGAAAGAAAAATAGGTTGTTTCTTTTGTGTAACCGAGGCGATGTCAATTGTAAGTTCCATTTGTTGCCTTGAAACTGAAATGTAACATACGGTATTTCATTTTTTCTTCAAATATCATTGTGAAAGATTCAAAGAACTAAATATTTGCATGACAGTTCTGCATCCATGTTAATTTGTCTTTGAGATTCCTCATTTTTCTTTGATTAGCCTTGGTGGCTGAGTCACAGCCACGACCCCAATGCAAGTGAATGGATTCCAGTGCCAATCTGATTGCCTCTCATGATCTCTTGTATAGGTAGTATGTTTTTTTTTTTTTTTTTTTGGGTGGGGGGGGGGGTGAGGGTATAAATTATATGGGCGGTAATATTGTAAGTGGGTTATAAACTTGACCCTTCCAGTCTTTTATATGGGTAGGAGTACAAGGTGGGGTTTTCGCAGTTCAGTCTTTTTGGTTCTAAAAAATGGTCTCCATCTCCATCTCTCCCATTCCCTTAACGGGTGATATACTGTTGTATTTTTTTTTTTGTTACATTGAGATTTAAACCCTGAATCATAGGGTTAAGAAAGGAGATTGTGACAATTAAACTGTCTGTTTGGGGATGGTGATGTACTGTTGAGTAGGTTCGGTGCATCAACTAGTACTAGTGGTGAGTGTGATTGGGCCTAGCTGGGTTGTAAGTGGGCTATAGAAGGTTCCGACGCTCTATTAGATCTCAAGCCTTGGAGTTGAGCCAAACTATCTTGCCCAAGTAATTTATATTTTGCTTAGGTAGGGAGCGGTCAGACCAACTTAACTAATCATGCTATAGCCAAGATGAGGAAAATTTTTACAGCTTCTAGCCCAAGAAACCAAGTTGAACCTTATAGCTATTATATTCAATTGTTGATACGCAAACAAAGCATGTATGGAATACTAGAGATTCTTCAGAATGAAATAAGTGCAGGTTCACTCATGGGATTGAGGTGAACTTGTGAATCTATGGAGAGTGGAGTGAGGTTAATGTGATAAGATGGTTACTAGTACACGAAGAATTAGAGAAGAAAGAAGAGGGAGAAAGAAAGAGTAAGGGAGGAAGGGGGAGAGAGAGAGAGAGAGAGAGACAGAGAGAGAGAGATGAAAATACTCAATCAATACAGTTCTGAATTCTTCTTGCCATTACAACTTTTTATACATCTCTTTGCCAAGATTCTAACTTTTCCAACTTCCTAACAATTTACAGTTGATTTGTAAGTCAACCAACTAATCTTATAACCACTTTAGTTTCCCAAGTGGTAGTTAGCTTTCAAATTTCTGTTACTACAGTTGCAGCTTATAACAATATTTTCCCCTTTAAGAAAATCCTTGTCCTCAAGGATTAAAAGATGGAAACTGAGCATGAATGAAATCCAGATCTTCCCATGTTGCTTCTTCAAAACTGAGATTCACCCATTTGATCAAAACTTGAGTCACAGACTTGTTGTTTCTCCAAATGACACGCTTCTTAAGTACTATTTCTGACTCCATGAGAGCTTGTTTGTCAGTCCCAATTTAAGGCAACATGGGCATTGGAAGCTGATGAGAGCCTATCTTCTTCTTTAACAGAGTTACATGAAATATAGGATGAATTTTGGACTCTGGAGTTGGCTACAGTTTATAGGTCACCTTCCTTATTTTTGCAATTATCTTAAATGGTTCATAGAACTTAGAGGACAACTTCAATTGTTTTCGTAGCTCAATAGACTGATGTCTATACAGCTGCAACTTCAAATAAACCATGTCTCCAACTTGAAACTCTCTTTCTGACCTCTTTTGATCTACATAAAGCTTCATCCTATTTTGTGCCTTGGACAAATGATCTTTTAAAATCTAAACCATGTCACGCCTGTTTCTAATGAATTCTCCAACTGCAGGGGTCACTGTGTCAGCATAAGGACCTAAGGGAATATGCTTAGATTGGTATCCATATAATGCCTCAAAAGAAGTCAATTGAATGCTGCTGTGAAAGTTGGTGTTATACCACCATTCAACAAGACTTAACCACTTAAACCAAGATGCAGGTCTGCTGCTGTCATACACCTTAGGTAACACTCTAAATATTGATTTAATCTCTCACTTTGCTCATCAGTTTGTGGATGATTTGCACTACTAAGTTTCAATTTAATGTCCATAAGGCTGAATAACTCTTGCCAAAACAAGCTGGTGAAGACTTTGTCTCGGTCTAAAATAATGGAATCAGGAAGGCCATTCAATTTGAAAATGTTACCCAAAAATGATTGAGCTACTTTGGCAGTAGAGAAGAGGTGTTGTAAGGCTTTGAAATTATTGAACTTAGTGAGTCTATCTATGATCACAAGGATGGTATTATAGCGTTGAGAATCAGGCAACCCTTTAATGAAATCTATAGTCAACTATGACCATGCCTGGGTTGGGATGGATAGAGGTTGCAATAATCCTGGACAGAGAGTATTATTATGCTTGTTTCTTTGGCAAATGTCACACTTTTGTACTAGTTTGATAATTGTACTCTTCATTCGGGCCAATAAAATGCTGTTTTAACTCTCTGCAGTGTTCCTTACTTACCCGAATGGCCGCCTATAACTGATTTGTGCATTTGCTGCACAATCTTCTCTCTAAGCTGGTTGTCACGGCCTACTACAATTTTCTTTTTACATTTCAAAATCCCATCTTAATACTGAAACTCTGAGCTACAATCTAATTGAAGAGTGAGTTGAGCTATCAATTTTTAACAATATTCATCTTCTTCATAACTTTGCAATACATACAAAATCCATCTTGGTTGAATTACCGAGATTGCTGTAAGACGTGAAGTTCCTTCCTCCTAAGGCTCTACTCTTGAAAGTGCATCAACAACTTTGTTTTCAATACCCTTTTATATTAAATCTCATAGTCCAGGCCAAGTAATTTTGCCAACCATTTATGCTGCACAAGGTTAGTGAGCTTTTGATCCAATAGGTATTTGAGGCTCTGGTGATATGTCTTGATTATGAAATGATAGCTTAACAGGTAATGCCTCTTTTTGTAACTGTCATCACCACAACAAGCAATTATTTCTCATATATAGACAATACTATACTTCTTGATCCCAAGGCTTTGTTGAGATAAGCTATGTGCTAATCTTCTTGCATTAGTACTGCTTCAATTCCACGAGAACATGCATAAGTCTCTACAACAAAAGTTTTTGAGAAATTAGGTAACCTCATCACTGGAACTGAACTCATGGCCATCTTCAGTTGAATGAAAGCCTTCTCTACCTCCTCATTCCAAAGAAAATTGTCTTTTTTCAGAAGATCATTCAAGGTCTAGCTATTATGTCATAACCTTTCACAAACCTCCTATTATACCCTGTCAAACCTAAAAATCCTCTTAATACTTTAACTAAAGTTGGAATTATCTAAAAAGTGATACATTTTATCTTCTGAGTGTCAATTTTAACACCTTCCCTCAAGATTACATGTCCTAAGTACTCAACTTGATTTTGTGCAAAAACACACTTAGACAGTTTAGCAAAGAGTTGGTGTTTTTTGAGTATGATTAAGACTGTTCTGAGGTCCTGGGCATGGGCTTCAATATCTGGATTGTAGATTAAGATATCATCAAAGAATACTAAAACACATTTCCATAAGTAAGACTGAAAGATGTGGTTCATCAAGATTTGGAATGTAGCATGAGCATTGGTCAATTCAAATGGCATAATTAGGAACCCAAAATGTCTATGGTGTATTTGGAAAGCTATATTCTCCACATTAGAAGGCTTTACCTTGATCTGATGATAGCCTACTTTTAGGTCTATCTTAGAAAAGACTTTAGAGCCATGGAAATCATCCAGCAACTCATCTATGCTAGGTATTGGGTACCTATCTTTAATTGTTAATTGATTTAGTTAACTATAGTCCACACAAAATCGTCAAGTCCATCTTTTTTCTTAATTAGCAACACTGGGGAAGCAAAAGGACTGGTATTTGGTTTGACAATACCATTGTCTAGCATCTGTTTCTCAATTTCTGATTTTTGGAAATGTGGATATCTAGGCTTCAATTTGAAAGGTTGGGAGTCAGGTTTGAGGGGAATTGAATGGTCATGTTGTCTCTTTAGAGGAAGAGTGGTTGGTGTGGAGAACACTTCTTTGAATTCAAAAAGAACTGCATGGATGACTTTTAGAGTTTGGGAGTGCTGTGAGTCATTGTTAATGTCTAGTGTCAAGTAGCTCTGCAACTGTTGTTGCTTAAAGACCTTTGTTTCTTTGCCTCTAACCAACTTCATCCTTGGGTAATCCACCCTTTCCTCCAATACTAATTGATTCCTTTCAATGAAAAATTTGACTTGTAGTTTTTTAAAATCAAAAGTGATGGGACGTAATTATACATCTAGTCCACTCCAAATATCGCATCCCATCTTCCTAAGGTGATCACTCTCAAATCAAAGGAGAATGTATAGTTCTAAATAATCCATTTCACATTGCTGACTCTAATGGTACTAGTAATTATACTGCCATCTGTTATCTCTACTTGAACTGTGGTAGTAGGTTCAATATGAAAACCCAATTGTGTGGCTACTTTGTTATGCAGGAAACTATTAGAGCCTTCTGTGTCCACATGAATAGTTATCTCTAATCCATCTAGGTGATACTTTGGGTCAATTGTTGGTGGAATTGAATCCTTCTAATGTTGCTTTAGTTGAATTAGTGAGTGGATGAGAAGTGGAATTATAAGCTCTTGAATTATTGTGTCTAATTTGAGTTTCAGCAGAGTTCCATGGTTTCTGAGTTACCATCTTTCCCTTCTTGGTCAGCTCCACAAATTGCTCTTGCAAGTTTGCAATTTCAAAAGCTTGAAAGAGTGTAGATGGTTTCATTAGTCTCAACATAGGTTTGATATTTTCTTTTAACTCACTAATGAAACTAGAGATGAAGTAAGACTCGGTTAGTTTAGGATTGTTTTGGAGCATTAGGGTCCACAATTCTTCGAATCTCTCCTGATATTCAGTTATTGATCTTAATTGTTGCAATTTTTTAAATTCTTCAATTTCATCTTACAACCATTTTCTATCAAATTTTTGACAGAGTAGCTGTGAGAACTCATTCCATCCAATGTCTAGGTTAACCAACTTCATTCCTTGAAACCATGTTTCTGCTTTCCCTTCCAAATACATCTTAATGGTGTCAACGCAGGTGCATTCTAGAATATGATATACATTGAAAAACTTATTGCACTTCCTAAACCACATTCTAGGATTATCACCGGTAAATAGAGGAAGTTCAATTCTTGGGGGATTAAGAATGAACCCTCGTTGGTTATTATCTTTTCTCAACAAGTGAGACCCATGTTTATTTCTAGTTCTCACTTCTACTGGTGTGGGTAGAATAGGGGATCTGTTTATTCCTCCTATTTTTGGTTCATCACTTTTATCTTTGTGAAACAACTTCAAAATAGAACACAATCTTTCATCTACACTTGCCATGTATGCATCTAACTTCTAGCTATGTTCTTCTATCTTCTGGGTCAATCTTTCTAGCTTCATATCAACATGTAGCTGAAAGTCCTTATTTTCATTTGTCAATTCTTGCAGCTTGGTTTCGTATTTTTTTGTTCTGCTCCTCGTTGATTTTCTGTCGAGTACCTTTCGCCATAGATTTCTTTTAAGGAACCAGAATTCACTGTTCTTATACCAAATTGTTACAGCTTCTAGCCCAAGAAACCAACTTAAACCTTATAGCTGTAATATTCAATTGTTGATAAGCAAACAAAGCATGTATGGAGTACTAGAGATATTCCTCAGAATGAAATAATCACAGGTTCACTCATGGGATTGAGGTGGATCTTGTGAATCAATGGAGAGTGGAGTGAGGTTAATGTGATAAGATGGTTACTGATAGACGAAGAATTAGAGAAGAAATAAGAGGGAGGGAGGGAGGGAGAGAGAGAGATGAAAATACTTAATCAATATAATTATGAATTCTTCTTATTGTTACAAAATTTTATACATCTCTTTGCCAAGATTCTAATTTTCCCAACTTCCTAACAATTTTCAATTGATTGGTAAGTCAACCAACTAATCTTTTAACCACTCCAGTTTCCCAAGTGGTAGTTAGCTTTCAAATTTCAGTTACTACAGTTGCAACTTGTGACAAAAATACGAAACCATCTTGCCTTTAGCTTGGGAGAGGTCTCCTCAACCTTGGGGCTCGTGGCATGATCTTATATTTGACAAAAGTCTAAATACATTGAACATGTTAGTAGATAGAGACTTTCATATTACTAGGCAACTTTTATAGCAAGAAACTTCAACTTCGTCAAGAGATACAACAAGCTCAACAAGAAAATTTAGAGAGACTAGAATTGTAGGGTATTAATTAATAAATAATTGATTTAATAAAAAAAATGTTAGGTCTTTTAATCAAAATTTAAATTCAAAATTTAAAAATAATAATAAAAAAAACTGTATCGAGAGAGTTCCTCTTTTAAAGAGTTTAACAATAATTCAGACTTAGGTTAATATTTAAATGGACAGCTTTCAAAATCTATTGGCAATACTCTCTCTGCTCATCAAGGATACTCAAAAGGTCAGAGAACCTCAAATTATGTGGGGGTATGATTGTGTTTACGATAGGTTGTTAGGTTTAATTTTTGTTTGGGAATTGTATCGTATAATGATGGACCTATACATATATATTTATATATATATAGATACAATGGTGGACAATTATATTCTCTTAAATTTTTTATTTTTTAAAATTTAATTAAAATATATATATTTTTTTATAAAATTATATTTTTTATATAAAATTTTAATAATAACAGTGTGTAGGCTCGGGTCCATCATTCGTACCGTACCATTGATTGGTTAGTTATCATGGGCAACTGATTTGGAGCTGTGTTAGTACAGAGTAATTTAAATTAAAAATATTTATTAGTCAACCAGTCCATTTCAACTTCTAAACAAAAACTAAAGCAAACTAGGACCCTTTTTTTCCCCTAACGATTGGATTATGCAGTCGTGATTTTTTAACAATCCAAACATTGAAGAATGAAGATTCATCCAGAAACACTACACCTTTTGTAGTCTACAGTTTGAACAAGTAGTAGCAGATTACAATAAAACCAAAGCAAAATATCTTACTTTTGGATGTGGATTGGATAGTGCAAACAACAGTGAACATTGAGAAGAAGCAGAGAAAATCTCTCTCTCTCTCTCTCTGTCTCTCTCTGTGTACCGCCACACCACAACTCACCAACATGGCTACAGCGACCACAACACTCCTAATATCACCAAAACCAAACCTCCCACAACCAATCCTCTTCTCTCCCTCCAAACCAAACATTTTTTACCCCAAATTCAAAAGATCCATCTCCACAATCACACTCTCATCTCCATTCACTTCACCAGAAACAGAGTGCCCTGTTCCCCTTGACCAACAACCTATCAATGAATACCAAAATCTCTCCGATTCATTCCCTTTCAGTTGGGCTTCTGGATCTGTTGCTGACTACTATAATCGCCTGATTTTTACTGGGGTCTCCTTTGCTGTGCTTGTGGGCCTTCCTGTGGCTTGGCTTGGGGTTATCAACCCTGAATCTGAGCCTCTGAAGGTGGTTTTGGGAGCAGTTTCAAGTGGGGTTTTTGCTGTTACTCTTGCTGTTGTGAGGATGTATTTGGGTTGGGCTTACGTGGGCAATCGATTGCTTAGTGCCACTGTTGAGTGTATGCATCATATGTTTATCGTTTTTATTTTACCCTTTTTCACTCATGGGTTCATTTTATGGTTCTAGTTCCTATATTTGTCATCACTTCCTGACTCTCTCTCTCTCTCTCTCTCTCAAACACACAAACAGATGAAGAGACTGGGTGGTATGATGGTCAGGTAATATCTTAACTTGGGCCTTTTATTGTGAAGTTGGAATTTTCTAAGACTTCTATTTCGTTCCATTTCTTCTCTGCAAATGTACTTGTTTAATACATGTTTGCATGTTTTTAAATTGCAAATTGGTATCCAGTCTTTGAATAACTTTTCTTTTTTGTGTTGGTTGTAAAATTGTACGCTTAATATTGTAGGGGTAAGTTGTTGTATTAATTTTTAATTGAAGATTTATGCCACCAGCATTAGTATTTTTTACATGGTTCCGATTTTAATTAGACCATAGGATTTTGCAGTTTTGTTGTGAAGTTTAAGGTGACTGCTCAGACTTTAGTAAACCATAGTCACTTACATAGGTAAATATGGGAGAAACTAAATTGAAATGATCTTCTTTTAACAGATATGGGTGAAAACTGCAGAAGTTTTGGCTCGGGATCGGCTACTTGGTTCATTTTCAGTAAACTTCTCAACTCTTGCTTTCCCCATTTATGAATTTCAAGAATCCAATAATGGCTTCAATTTTTTTTCACCAATCTTACCTGCTTCTAATCATTAGTGAAAAAAACTTCCTGCATTTTGTTGGCTGAGGTTAATGACCTTGCTTTACTAGTGCCATTCCTCTCAACCTTTGATATGTCAGATAAAAAGTATCATGAGCAATGCAGATCCAACAATAATCTTTATCTTCTCCTAAAACCTTGCATTGTGCATTACTCAACAATTTTTTTTCTTTTTCTTTTTAATGTTAATGCATAATTCACTTTCGGGTGTTACAATACATTCCTGTATCGAATACCCTCTTGCCTCTCTTTTGCTAGTCATGGTCATTTAGGATCATCTCTAACTTTGTTGTCCTTGGATCCCATCAAAGTTAATTAGTGTTTTAGGACTACAAATATGACATAGTTCTCCACTTGATAGCTACTTAGCTAGTAGAATATGGTCATCGTTCCTTGTTATGCCTTAGCACAACCCCACAAGTTAGATGTGAAGAGGCCAAGTTCTATCATGTGTGTCATACTTTCATAGTATTTTCCCATGTATTTCGGCATGGTTTGAGACTAATCATGTGCATGTTAATCTTTTGTCCTGTGCTACAGGTGAAGCCTGTATTGAGCAGACTGAAGTTCACCCTTGTGGGTCTTGCAGCATCCTTGCTTTTGTGTGTTCTCCTTCTTGCCAACATTGAAGGAACCCAGGACTCTTACAGGTCAAACCCTTCAACTAGAGCTATACCCGGAGTTTACAATGATGAATCAGCGCGGTCATTTGAGCCTGATGCATTCTGTGGTGAACTCAGCAATCCATAATTTTGCATTCACCAGATTTTCTCTCTTTGTTGAGTGTCTTACAATCTAGTGTATATATGCCCTACTGTATAGATCCAAGTGTCCTTTCTTGTTTTCCGTAGATGTTATTCTCCTTCTTGCTGATTATATATTGAAAAAGGAAAGGTTGTATGCTTTCAAAGAAGCTCATGGAATTGGGAATAGAAACTTTTAGAATGAGTTAAGTACCAATAAAGTTGATCACATTTTTATTTGCTTGATTTGAGTGAAATTGAGGTGAGTAAATAATATTTTTATTAAATTTTTGTAGATTTTTTTGTATTTTAAGAAGGATTAAAAAGCTTCAAATTTATCGTTATTCATTTCATTTTACTTACGATGCTTTCATTAATCAACATAATTCTAGATATTCGGATAAAAATGTTGTTGCTATGCACAAACATCCACCTAGTAGGTATTACTCTTAATAGTTTGGTTCTGTCCTCTCTCTCTCTCTCTCTCTCTCTCTCTTTCTCTCTCTCTCTCACGCGCATCCTAACACACATGCGGACATCTACTCTTTGCATAAAAAAGGGGGTCCATAATATAGTGTTTAGGTCTCTTTGTCTCCAGGTAGTTTTCTGACAGTATCTTTACTTCATGATAAGATTATCTCAGACATGGATATAAACAGAAGAATTAGACAATTTTTGGTTCTTTAGTAATTTTGATTTACATTTGTCAAGCCATGAGCAAAAAATAGAATTGGGGTTGGTAAAATGAGGTGAAAAGGATAGATTATCTAATCCTTGTCATCTTTGATAATTTTCAACTTTTAGGTTGTATAATTAACAACTCAGGTTTTTTTTTTTTTTTTTTTTTTATTATTACTATTATTTAATTCTTGAGCGTTTGGGTGATGCTCCTTTGTGACATGTAGTTCACACACAATCTTTCTGCTGGAAATAGTTTAGCTATGTAAATTTGGAGCCTAGCCTCATAATGAGGATGAATGTGGTTGAGGAAATTTGAAAACATGTTACTTGGCAATAACATGAAACTATGCACCTTGTATTTGTTCCCTACTTTGAAGAGCAATCCTGGTGAATTTCTGCATAGAATTGAGAATAGTCCCGGATGGATTCTATTAAGAGTAAAAATATCAGCATGATAAAGTTTCTTGATTTCTTGATTTGGCCTTGCTTGAAATGACAACCACCAGCAGAAAATAATGGGCATGTTGGAGAATCACGGAATTGGTATGAATTTACGTTTCCACCAAGTCCAATTTTTCAGAAATCTCAAGAACAGCATTATTGAAAATTTTCAGAAAGCTCCCACTTTTGAGTTCACACAAAATGCCCTTTGGTCTGGTCTTGCCAGCTAGATCATAATACTGGTCTGAGGTTCCATAAGCGCATCAGTCAGGGCATTTTCCTGTTCCTTGACTAGGACAAACAAGACATACTCTTAGCAGTAAAAAGAGCACGAGTGGACTCTCAATCATTGGTGGAACAATGATCTAAATTAAAATTTCAAAACTTCTTCAACAAGAAAATGTTCACAAACAAGATACAAGAATCAGCAACTGAAAGGGCAAACAAATGGACAAGCATGTTGTGTTATTCACTTGTAGGGTCAATGTCAAATGATGTTCTCACAATTAAATATAGCTAACTTCAGCTTCATATGACCTATGTGTTCGGAGAACTTTATCCTTGCCCCATATCAGACGAGCGGAATAAGAGGACTGAAAACTTAAAAACTTCATGCTCCGTATTTGGGGGCCTTCCAAAGCTTAGAGGCGATCTCATGTAGAAATCTATCAGCCGGTATCACAAGATTTCCACCACTGCAGGAGGAAAAAAATGCAACTTTTAAAGAACATATCTACCCTCTAGGAATAGTAATTATTTGATAAAAGAATGGACTATAGTTTATCAAATATTCATAAATAGCATCAAAAGCGTGAACTTAGCAACTGGATTCAAGAATTGCTATAAGTTGTCCTCACAGATTATGAAGTATTATCCCGCAGGAAAGCATGAAACAAAGTTGCCAACCCAGGATTAAGTATTTCAATTATGCTGCAGATGGATATCTCATTAGGAATGGACGAGACAAAATGAAAATGTCCTCACATTTTCACCAAACTATGCAATAAATGGTTGTGGAATGTTGGACTATTTAGTCTCTGGTGTTGAGTTCTTGCATCTATTTTATGTGACATTTCTCTTGTAGAGGTTGATTCTGTGATTACCACTAGAACAGCAGTAACATGTCCAAGGTGCCCGACATTGAAATTCTAACATTGTCGTTCAAGACAATTCATTTCAAGGAACAATTGCTTCCATTCAATTTAATACATTTTCTGGCAGATACATTTGAAGGGAAATGTCATGCCGAAGAGTGCAAGTTTTTGGAATGATAATCTGGAAGGGGATTTTGAGTCGGATGCAGGGTGATGTTCAGTGTTTAAAGAACTCCAGAGATGTCAATTTTGTATGCTGTAACAAATATTAAAGACAATGGGAAATGAAAGGATGTTTTCGAGACTCTAGGATAACACCGGTTAAGGAAATACCTCCTTAAATTCTTTGAAAGAAGAGGTCTCTGCCATATCCTTCGGGTCACAGCCTCCTGCCACTGCGGGACTAACATTGGGCAAGAGTGCCTGTTCTTCAACAATTTAGCAGAAGGCATAAACCATAAATTAGTGAACAACCAGATTTCAACTTAAATACATACCCAATGTTCTTTCCAGGACTTTCTCCTCTCATGGCATAACTTTGACGAGGGAAAAGCACCGAAAGATCATTCCTGTTTGGGTCCTGCATTCGTAAAATTGATGAACGGGGTCCACCTCCTCGGACACAGCACCAATAACTCATCACAACAGACAGATGCAAAAGAGAACCAATTTCGCTTCTAGGTTGAGCTATATCAATAATTTTACCAGCCAAACCATCAACGAGCTCTATGTCACTGATAGTGATTTTGTGTTCTAAAATATTGGCCTTTTCACCAGCTCTAATATGAACAACTACTATATCAAATTGACCTGTTTTTACTGCCTTCCCATATTGAAAACCAAGCAATTCCAATATCTTCAACGTCACAACTTCTAGTGATGCTTCACAATCTGCTAAAAGTTCCTTGAACTGTAGAACACTGAACCCACCTTTTCTCCAAAAGATTTGACAGCTGTGTTGTTTGTGATTATGACAGCTCTCATTCCCATAAATCTGGATTTATTAGGAAGACAAAAATACTTGATAAAATCTATGGCTGAAGAAATAAGCATTTCTGCTAGTTAATGTCATCAATTCTACACGCCAAACTTGCAACTTACCTATCTGAAATGCTTGGTATTGGCTCACACCTGGATCCACTGGAAGTGAATTTGCCATCCTGAGTAGGTTGGAGTCATCAGCATGAGCTCTAAAGATCAAAACATGGCAGAAGGCTGACAATACCAAATCCCTCAAAGTTTGCAAATCTCACCATGCTGGAATCAGCTTCACAAGCATCAAGCAAGTTAACTCGAGACATGTGCGAAATTGACTCAAAAAGAAAAAAAAAATTATTAAAACAACCTCTTCTGCAAACTTATTCCAAAATTGACCTACGTTGGTCGAGTTTTGAAAACTCAACCAACACTATTCATATGTCGGTCGAGTTTTCAACACTTGACCAATACTATTTATGTACTATTCATATATTTGTCGAGTTTTCAAAACTCGATCAATACTATTCACATAGAGATTGGTCGAGTTTTGAACACTCAGCCAACTTATGAACGGTGCGTGAACAATATTGGTCAAGTTTTGAAAACTCGACCGATCTTGATCGAGTTTTCAAAATACGAACATGTTGGGTTAGAAACTGAATTTTTTTCTCCCGAAGGTTGTTTTAAGAATTTTTTTTTTATTTTATTTTATAAATTGGGTTAAATCCGTACAAATCTCAGTTAACTCCCTTACTGTCCTCTCATCCTCGCTTTCTGCAATAAAAAATCACATGAATTTTCCCAAGAAAGAATTGAAAAAACATTAGTCATGCAACTACCATATTCCAGAAGTAAATGAAAATGAACCAGACAGGTCCATTTCCTCCCTTAAAATACAGAGACATGAGGTTCTCTAAAGCAATTGTCTGGTGGATGAACATGGGTTCCCACATAGAAAGGTAAATTCACACCCACATGTTGCACATGCACACAAAAACTCATAGCAAGAAAAAGGCAGCCGATTTTTTTTTTTTTTGGTCGGGGGTGAAGAAACTCTGCAAATATAGAAATCAATAATATACACAAAGTTCAGTTGTCTCAAGAAATGCTAATATTCCAACTACCAGAAGGCTTATAGCTGGCTTGCTATTTAGAACTGCAAACTGAATAGCTGGAGAGTTATTTTTGTTATTATTATTTAATTTTTCTTTTTTGTTTGGAGGGAAGGAATGGAAGTGTGGGTTCTTATGGGTTAAACTTCCAAATGAGCAATGTTTAATTTATGCCATTTCTTGTGGATTTCTAAATGCAATGCAGCATCAACCCTAAGATTTAGCTCAAAATTAATGAGTCCGTCCATTCACGTAAGAAATCACCATCACCCATGGTAAACACCTTATGAAAATGATCTCATTTTCACAATTATGCATAAATGGCTCTCTTTCTCTCTCTCTCTCTCTCTCTCTTACACACACACACACTCACACACTGAATGAGAGTAAAAGAGTGAAGACAAATTACAACACACACAGACAATGAATGAGAGCAAACATCATGTAGCTCAAAGAGTGAAGAAAAAATACATATAAAACCACAACACCAACTCAGGGATACTTGATTAATAATGCATTCACATATGATGTCACAAATAAGACTACTAGGTAATTACAAAACGAAGAAACTATCAAAACACTAAACACCCAAACTAAAATATTGGGCAACAATCACGTGTAATCAACTATACATTAGAAACTCCAATTAAAATTATCAACACAAGACACAAATCAAGTTCAATCTCAACAAATACAGAGAAAAATTAAAATGGGCAGTACTTATTTTTCGCAATTAGCATTTGTACGCAATCAAATTACAGAAAAGTTGACGGAAAATATGGAGAGAGAGAGAGAAACCTGAAGGGGGGAAATGAGGGAGAGACAAGAACCCGGAGCAACCACGAGAAGCGAGAGAATGAAGATTGGCATGATCAGAACTGATGAATGAAGCTAACCCATCTCCGTATAATACTAGCCCTCTGTTGGTTTGTCCGCCATTTTTTATTCTCTCCATCTTCTGTCCGTTGTACCTTCGGTCCCATACCGGAGAGGAAGGAAGGAGAGAGAGCGAGAGGGCGCACTTGCGCATTGGTATCAAGAAAGATGGGACGTGGCCCTCACGTGAGTGTCGGGGCCGGGCCGGGCCGGGAATTCCGCACGAAGTTTAGGCCCAATTTGTATTGATTGTAACTGGGCTTGCCCTGTAGATCTGGTGTTTACTTATCAGCAAAATAACTCATTTATTTTAACACGCATAATTCATGAGTTATTATACGTTATTGATAAATTTATTAAAAAAAACCTTTTTATTATATAGTTTAACAAAATTCATAAAATAGTTCAAATTTAGAATAAGTTTTGAATTTCATAGCATTCATTCATCATCTTTTTTTTTTTTTTAACATTCATTCATCATTAATTTCTAAAAATAATTTTTAAAAATATTAAAACGTGTCATTTTGGATTATTAATCATTAATATTTTCCCAAGTTTTGTCAAAAGTATGAATTCGAGATTCCCAAGAGAATAATTTAGTGATCACAATCTCCTCTCCGACCTGAGCGGGATTCAAAGTCTTTTTGAACCAAAAAAAAAAATCCCGGAATTTGGGTAGACTAGGACAAGAGGGCTAGGGCCGAACTTCAGACAAAGTTGAGCGGAGGCCTGAAAAGCATAAGTTATTTACCTTGGCCCGCTCGTTCACCCCAGCCCATTGCCGTTGATTTTTCCCATTGAATACCTATCAACAGTTAGACTTCTTTCTTATTATTGGAGAAACGAAAAAAAATAAAATAAAATCAGGGGGCCACCGCGCAGCTTTCCAACCATGGCAAAGCATGACACTTAAACAAAACATACAATAATATTGCTACACAAGTGATGAAGATTCTCATCATATAGATAGACATCAAGCGGAAAATCATCACCACGAACTGCCCCACAGATTAAGCAGTGGCCTGCAATCAAGGCCAGAAGCTACACATTAATCTGTAAAGAAAAAATGTACTAGGCACTGCATTGCAGTGAAGGAAGCTTTCTGCATGCACAAGGAGAGGTATTGTCACATAGGCTGCTCAAAAACTTGAATCTGCAGCACCTTCACCCTCGAGGTACCTGTGCAAAAATTTACCTGGAGTGAGTGAGTCTTCTATCAAACAAGACTGGACAAGGTTGACAGCCTAAACCAGTTGTCCTAAAAGATCTCCAGGCCATATAACAAATCTTCAAGGAGACTCTCCTTGGTGATAAATGAGCTTCAGATTCTCAGTTTTTGACCTCAGTATTAGAAACAGAGCTTGGGAATGCTGTGGGGGTGTGTCTGAGGGAATAGCCATAAGGCGAAAAGGAGAATGTGGTCCACTGGTCCTACCGTTTAGTACATGTGATAGTGATGTACATATATGTTCACAAATGTCGGCAGATTCGAAATAAGACTGCAGCTTAATTTTCCATTTACAGTTATCCTCTTTGGCCTGAGTGACAAAACTTTTAGTGCGGAATGATGATGCTTATACTTAGGTTGTGATTGTTTTCTGGAAAAAAGTCTCCACAATGAATATATTTTTTTCCAAAATACTTTCCTAAAATAAATGTTTCTTGTCCTAGAATTTACAAATCTTTTGCGAAGAGTTTGAATCAATTTTTCCAGATGAACAGGTGACTTAAATCCTAGAATTGTTCAAAATTTTCCTCCAAAATATCTTCTATTATTACCAAATTGCAGCTGTCCACTTTTTTATATACTCAAAAAGTAACATCATGGAAAATTTCCAGGATGTTGTTTTCCCTGATTTTATACCTTTTGAAAACAATCCCAGATTTGAGCCAATTTTCAGAAAACAAACACGAGAGAAAATCTTATTTTCTAGATTTTATTTTTGTTGGTTAATATGCCCATGTGTGGCATTTTTGAAAGAATAAAAATTAAATTCAAATTTAATTTTGGAGATAATGGATTAACACCCATTATCCCCACTACTTCCATAACTACCCTAACATTATGCTCCCTAATTCTCTCCATCAATTGTGGATCATACTTTGGAGACTAACCTCTCAATAGCCATGGAAGATTCACTAAGCGATGGTAGCAAGTGTGAGTTGATTGAGAGAAAAAAAAAATTCTCTAGAGTGAGAATTTGTTTGAGAAAACGAGAAATTTTCGCATAGGAAAATTTTTCCTGTCATTACAATCATCGGATCTAGGATTGTGGTGCTATGATATTGCGGTGGTGGTTCGATTAATATCGTGATCACTATTTTGACCGCGGGATCCGATCAAGGGATTTACCGGTTCGATCGATTTTTGGAAAACCCTACACGTCGAGATACATACTTTATACCCGATTTTCATTTTATTTTTTCAAAAATTGTTTGTATACTTCTACTGTACATGAGAACCCTAAAATTCTAACATTGGTATCAGAATCAAGTTGGATTAGTTAAGATAATTTTCGGAATTATTTTCGGGTGTAAAAAAATATAGGGTATGAAATTTAGGGTTCGGATCACAGATGAATTTCGTGAATCCGATTATACTACGAGATTACCCATGACACGTAAATTACGAAAATAATTTTTTTGTAATTTTTTGACCACATTTAGGGTACGAAATATGAGGTTGAAATTTTTGACCCAAATATTGACCGAACCTTTAGATCTTAGATCTGTTGAGTTTAAGGACAAATTGATCTAAATAAATGTGTTATATATGTTCTACGTGTATTGATCTATATTTTGATATAAATATTGTATGCAATTATTGCTGAAAAATTGAGTTTCTAAAATGGTCGCGAAGAGCCAGAATTTTGGACTCTAAATTCATCGAGTTTAGGGCGTGAATCTTTCAAAAATCAAGTCAAAATGATTAGAAAATAGGGAATTAGAGTTTTCCAAGAAAATCCAGTGAAAATAGGGCCGAAAATGGTATTTTCTGGCAACCGGGTCAAGAGGACCCAATTGCAGAGAGTCGGGTGAAGAAGAAGAGCCCAGACTAGAAGGGTGCGTGTCTTACACACGCCAGAAGGCGCTTGTGGGCGTAGACATGGCGTGTGAAGCCACGCAATTATCGTCGGAAAATTGAGTTTAAAAAATGGTCGCGAAGAGTCGAAATTTTGGACTCTAAATTCACCGAATTTAGGACTCGAATCTTTCAAAAATCGAGTAAAAAATGATTGGAAAATAGAGAATTAGAGTTTTCCAAGAAAATCCAACGAAAACAGGGTCGAAAATAGTATTTTTCGGCAACCGGGTCAAGAAGACCCGGTTATAGAAATTCAGGCGAAGAAGAAGAGCCCAGACCATAAGGGTGCGTGTCTTACACGTGCCAGCAGGCGCTTGTGGGCATGGACATGGCGTGTGTGAAGTGACGCGCCACACTTTAATAATTAAAAAAAATGAAATAAAACAACTTTGAAATGTCAAGGGCAAGAATCAAACCCGGGAAGCACATGAGGTTTCAAGCGCCCTTAAGCATCAGCCCATTTCATGGGGCTATGGTATGTGGTTACTACATTTAATATATACTTTTATTAAAATTTATCACATTAATTATTTCTCCTGCATCAAGTTGCAAGTCACACATGTTCAGGCACGCAACGACACGTGGGACCTCCGGCGACGTGTCAGGCTTTGCTGGAATGAAATTTTTTAATTTTTTTAGGGTCCCATACCATTAAATGTGACTTTTTGTATGCCGAATCCAAACCCGAATGGTAAGATGCGATCCCAGGTTGTGATGTATGGTGTCCGTTGACTCATACGCTAATTTTGGGATCTATACTCGAATCGTTTAGAATTTGTTGATTCATAGAGTACACAAAATGTGAGAATAAATATCGATAAGTCACTAAAATCTCGAAAACTGCTTAAAAAATTGTCATATTAGATTTTTACAAGAAGAATAAAACTGAATGGTGATAATTACGAGATTTTACACCGGTAGATTTAATTTATCCTCAATGAGCAAGATCTAACTGAAATTTTGAGGCATGAGATGGTGGACTCCAGGGAGAGTACCACACTTCAGAGAGACGAGATTATGAGACATTATGTGCATGGAAGAGAAAGGATGGCCGAGTTAGGGCAATCTTCCTGAGCATTATGCATGATAATGTGATCCCGGTTTACGAGTAATATCCTATGACTGTGTCGGTTTGGCTCGCTATATAAAGAGTATTGTGTTGCTCTTACAAATCCTAAAATGAGGATATTGATTTATAAATTTAATAACTTATAAGAAAAAGGTTGATCATACGATGATGCAACATTTAATGAAAATGTCGAGTATGAACGCCGAGTTGGGGAATATGAATGAGCTTATTTCGGATGTGTTTTCAAACATTGGATGCGATCTAATCTTTACCTGATTCATGAAAAATCTTGAAAATCTATTTTACATTCGATGAAAGTATTTGTACTTTTGCTAATGTGAATAGACATAATAAGCTTGAGTAAGAGCACCTGGAGGCGAGTAAGCTAAATTTGAGTAATGCTTATGCAGAGGAGTCGAGCAAGGACTTCCGTGGCACCGACCACAAATGACATAAATATGAGTAAAAGACTCAAGATTTAGGTAGAAAGAAACCATTCAAGAAAAACGACAACTAAATATTAAAGCGTAAAAAGAAGAAGTTGAATAAGACCAAGGTGTAGTACTACATCTGTAGTAGATTTAGTCATTTCACTTGCAAGTGTGACGAGCAAAAATTATCTCTTTCTTCTTTTCGTGGTTTGAGATGCTCATTGATTTCTCTCCTTCGTGGATTGTAAACTCAGGAGCAACTGACCATGTAACTCAAGACAGGAGCGCGTATATAGAGTTCCGTCGAGTGAGTCCTCAAGTAGGAGGATTTACGTGTAGAACGGAGTGTTTGTTATCATCAGAAGGAAAGACACTTGCAAGTTGAAGTTGCAAAATTGCTAGACTCTATACGTTATTCGCTCAGAATATTCGACGGAACTTGATTTAAGTTTAGGATATGCTATGTTAATTTAGAAATTTTATAGTTTCCATTCAATACGACAGTTTTTTGATTGGTTCTGGCTTAGTCCATGATGGACTATATGCACTGGAAGTGAATCCTTCTAATAGTGTTTCTTGTTATCCTCATACGGTGAGAAAGGATGAACCGGTTAGAGTAAGTGGTTTGTAGGGCCTGCTAGTCAATCTTACTTAGACGACAAAATTATAAGAAAATCATTCGACAATGCAATGAGAGCTGAGACTCTATTGTCGTCGGTTTACTCTAACATATGTGGTCTAATGAACGTGAGAACACAAATAGAGTTGTGTACTCTATTACGTTCATAGATAATTATACGCGTTTCAGTTATGTCTACCTGATATCGCATAAGTCTGAGATATTGAGATGTCTCAGGAGGTTTATTAACGAGATTGAGAATCAGTTAGACTTGAGAGTGAAGACTCTCAGAACTGATCGAGGGCACGATTATTTGTCTGAATAGCTCTGTTTCGATAAGGGTATTATGAGATAACTGACTATTCCTGCTACTCAGTGGAGTAGAGTAGCCGTGAGGAGGAATAGGATTCTGATAAAGATGGTGAGGTCTATAATGATACAAACCAATTTGCTAGTTTCTCATTGGAGAGATACGTCATTGGCTGCAACCTACGTCCTCAATTGTGTTCCATTGAAGTTTGCAGTCAATATCTCATATGAGCTTTGGACAATAAGGTAGCCTGATCTTAGCCATTTGAGATTATGGGGTTGTGTCGCGTATGCTCACGCTTTCTCGCATCTACGCGACAAGTTAGGCCTGCGAGAAAAGATGTGTATCTCTATGAGAAACTTAGAACACTCAAAGGGGAATGTGTTCTAGGTGAACATATGGACGATACTCTCACTAAGATTGAGTCTCGTGTTATCAAGTTTCTTGAAAATGATTTATCTATGAGAGGTAAAATCGATTAGAACTTTACCTTTTACGAGATGGGTAAGCCTAGTGGTTTAGCTGATCCCAGCGGCGGGATCTTAGAATCCATTACGGATCTTGGTTCTAGTGGAAGCAATCTATCTTAAGGTGAAAAGGTTTCCCCTACTCGTAAGAGTAATCGAGGACGCGTACCTAACTGTCGCTTCCCGATTGAGGTAGAGGCTCTCATTTTGACTCTTGGGGATGATGAGAAATCTTAAATGTTTCTAGAGACTCTTGAGGGTTTTGTGAAGGACCATTGGTTAAAGGCCATGAATAAGAGAATGAGTTGATGAGAATCAATGGGATCTAGGATCAAGTTGATTTTCCTGAGGGTAATAAGGCCGTTGGTAACAAATAGATTCTCAAAATCAAGAGAAAGACTGACGAATTGGTGAAGAGGTATAGGATCAGTCTGATAACCAGGGGTTAGACTCAGACTAAGGGTGAGATTATCTCGATCTGTTTACTTTTGGCGATTGTCGCGGACATGATATGGATCTGAAGTGAAATCAGATAGATGTTGAGACTCTCTTCCTGAATGGGAGTTTAGATGAGGAGATCTACAAAAAACATTCATCTGGCTTCATTCCTATAGATCAGGATGATAAGATCTGTTAATTTCGGAAGTCGACATATGACCTTAATCATCAATTCAAACAGTGGTACTTGAGATTTCATGAAGACGTGACATCTCACGGTTTCGTGATGATCAAGGAGGATCATCGCGTACACCTTATACATTCTTTTAATTCTTTTGTGATCATATCCTTGTGTGTGAATAACATTCTGTTGACCGGAAACAACAGAGAGTATCCGATGACTACGATGACGTGGATATTGTCGAGTCTTGACATGAAGGAATTGGGTGAGGTTCAGTTCTTCTTCGAAGTTAAGATCCAGAGTGATGGGTCGAAACAAGTATTGGCTCTTTCACAGGAGTCCAACATCAAGGAAGTTCTTGAGCACATCGACAAGAACGATTGTAACCCTATAGATACTCTTATCGCTAAAAGATTAAAACCTAATTCTTGATATATGTCCTATGACTTAGGAAAGGGTAAGGGAGATGAGTAGAATCCTTTGTTCCAGTACACTGAGTAGTCTGATGTACGCAATGTTGCGTACACGATCATACATTTACTTTGCAGTCAATATGGTAATTAGGTATTAATTGAATCCTAAAAGGGATCGTTGCAGAGCAATAAAAAGGATTTAGAGATAAGGGAATTACAGACCTCTCCTTGTGTTACGAATGAGGTGAATTGCGTCTCGTTGGGTATTCAGATACCGACTGAGATGGTGATCTGAATAGACACAAATCAACAGATTTTGTGAGAAACCTGTGTATCTTTATCTACGATAGAGACTAAGCTTGTGGCATGTTTAGCAACAGTTCAAGAGAGTGTTTGGCTCTGAGATTTTCGAATGATTTAGGAGTTGTGGCAGATAGTGGGAGGTCAGTGATGATTTATTGAGAAAATCATGCCACCATTGATCACACTTGAGACCCTAAGTATTACAATAAGACCAAATACGTTAATACCTAATATCACATTATGAGAGACATCATCGAGAAGACTGAAGTGACTATTAAGTACAATCTTATACCGCGTGGTGGCTGATTTCTTCATTAAACTCATTGCGAGAGATTCCTTTGTGAGATATATGAATCATTGAGTTTACGTGTTTTTTTGACATTTCATACTTTGTACTGATATTTATTATGTTTTGTATATATGACATGTGTGCATGATTGAGTCATAAGTTTAATTTATTGCACTATTTTATTGTCATATATTTTGTGATTTATTATGATAAGCAATATATCAGGCAAGCGGAGATGAGACGGTTTCTAGTTGTAAGAGACTTTGAGAGTGGTCCTGCTAGAACATAAGTCATCCTGATATGTGTTCTGGATGAGGTTATTGTGATATGGCCGACATGGACATACCCACATCCATGTTGCCTGTAAATAGCCAGATTTGAAATCTCAGATATCACCTGCGACTAGTGATATTGTCTCTGAAACTTTTTCTAAGATCTCTAGGTAAAGTTTTATGTGTAGACTGAGTCTCATACCTGCACAGTGTTAGAGAAATCTGATATATGCCTTTTGAGAGTTGGAGGAATAACACTGTGGCACGCGTTTCATACCATGTGTGATATGTCGACCAGGGATAATGGGAGTATTATTTGAGACATTGATATGATTTAAATTCTCGTTCCCACTGTGTAAGACCCGAGATTCATTGGGTGAGATCTCTTGTACCTTTATCACTTTTGGCTGTTTCTAGAAGTATTGGATTAGTGTTGTTATTTTAGTCCGTTTATCGATAGTCTGGAAGATAAATTGAGTTCTGAGGGACAGATCTAGGAAAGTAATTGAATTGAGGTTAATAGATTCGAGTTTAGGAAAAAGAAAATCAATTGATATTATATCATTGTGTTGTATTCACCGACTAGCCTATTATGTTTGTCCATGTAGGGATGTAACCATAATAGTGGATATACAGTCGAACGTTTATTGGGAATTATTTTCAATGAGTAAAATAGTTCGATGGATATAACTAGTTTTGGATTTGGGGTGCAGCGAGTTCTTTTTTTTTTTTCATACTAACGATGGATTATCGATCATCCTAATAGATGTATCAAAAAGTCTTTACTTGTAAGTGTACTCACCGGTCGCATGGTATCCAATCTGTATGAAGTCCAGCAAGGTGATGAGATAGATCGCATGGGTTGTGATCTTGTGACAGATGTTATATGCTTTCATGTTCAAGTGAGAGATGTTGGTTAATATGCCCATGTAGGACATTTTTGGAAGAATAAAAATTAAATTCAAATTTAATTTTGGAGATAATGGGTTAACACCCATTATCCCCGCCACTTCCATAACTACTCTAGATTATGCTCTCTAATTCTCTCTATCAATTGTGGATCATACTTTGGAGACTAACCACTCAATAGCCATGGAAGATTCACTAAGCGATGGTAGAAAGTGTGAGTTGATTGAGAGAAAAATAAAATTCTCTAGAGTGAGAATTTATTCGAGGGAATGAGAAATTTTCGTATATGAAAGTTTCTCCTATCGTTACGATTATCGGATCTAAGATTGTGGTGCTGTAAAATTGCGGTGATGGTTCGATTAATATCGTGATAACCATCCCGACCGCGAGATCCGATCGAGAGATTTGCCAGTTCAATCGATTTTTGGGAAACCCTGCACGTCGAGGTATATACCCTATACCCACTTTTCATTTTATTTTTTCAAAAATTATTTGTATGTTTCCGTTGCGTGCGAGAACCCTAAAATTCCAACAATTTTCTTTTTTGAGATTTTTCGGAAAAACAAACACAGCCTTAGATGCAGATGAGGGACAACATACCATGACCAATGACCATAAAAGAGTGCCGCAACTCAATATAGGCCGAATACATATATTTTCAGCCAGTAACCAGAGAACGACGAATAAGAAATAGGACAGAGAAGCATATCTAGAATAAATGCAGTTGCCGTTGACATACTCCAAGAGAGGTAGAGTCATGTGCTTCAAAAGACTTGGATGTTGAAGAACAAAAGCTTTCCATTCATCTTTATCTATTCTTCCATCCTGGTTAGCATCGGCAGCAGCAAATGTCTGCAAATGGAAACAAGATCCCATGAGGACGAAGTATCTACAAGAGACACAATATGTAAAAATAAAATGGGTCATCCTCAACAAATTTTTACGTTGTCTAGGATTGCCTCAAGATGTTCATCTGACAAATTCATGTCGGACTCCACCGAAACAGCAATTACCATTTGCTTGACCTGAAAGGGAGTGCAAACATGATTTGTCATGAGTTTGAATTAGGAGAAAGGGTAGTCCAATGATGATTCTGAGACCCATAGTTAGAATCAGGTTAAGATAAACAAGGATGAATAAGATATCTTCAAAGCATCAGAAACTTACTTCCTCCCGCTCAATGAACCCTGTGTGTCTTAAATCATACAACCTAAATGCAACTGCAAGAGTTCAATAAACACAAACAACACTCAGTGAACTGCACTTCAAGACTAAACAAATTCATTTCTCAGATACTTACAATCTATTTTCTCTTCCATGGGAGTATACGGGTGGAAGACATTAAGTGCATGAACAAACTCCTCAAACCCAATAACTCCATTTCTCTTTTCATCAAAGAGATCAAATACCTATGCATGAACATGCAATTGTTCAGCGTAGAAGTTAACCAACAGACATGCATATCATTTCAATGACACGCGACAACTAAGTTGAACAAAATAAAACTTTTGTATATACAATACACACACTCAGAGACAGACACAAGAAGCATGGCACGTAAAGAAGAAAGAAAACACTATCCTATTTCATAAAAGAGACATTGACAAGAATTGACTTTCGAAAATTCTAGAATTCCCTTCAATCCAAATACACCAAATCACCGCAAACATGCCACCATTCCAAAAACAGATATGGCTGTCTCCCACATATATCTCTCAAATAAACTGCATTCTAGTTTCGGCAAACACCATAACCGCCCCCCCTCTTCGTCTCCTACAGCACCTGAATTTGCCTTTGCACTATTAACAATATCCCAATTTCACAAGCAAGTTAATAGCCACTGTGAAATTTTGAAGTTTCAGCAGCGGAGAAAGTTTTTAACTCACATAATTTCCAATAGATGGAAATCTTTTTCCAAACACGAGGGAATCCAAATTAACTTCCAAAATCTACACAACTCCCAAGGAAAAAAGTTAATTTTGCCGTCAGGACTGATGGCAAATTTTCATACTCGTGAGGTGGAGATGCTTATGACCTTTTATAAAATCGAAGTGCTGGTGCTAAAAATCTACACTTGAATAATTACCCTGTCCAGGAAAAGATTCTCCCCATATGGAGTACGGAAAATTGCTAACCGAAGCTCTTCCTGCAACACGACAAGATCACAAAAGATATGCATTAGAATCAAAAGCTAAAATAAAAGCTGCATGTTTATATTTACCCATCTGGATAATAAAACAGAAAGCCAAATTTTATCACTCAAGTTGCTACATTGCCCAAACAGATTGTTGTTAAGTGGAATTCTCAGTCAATCATTGACCTTTATTCTATGAAAGAGGAATGCTTCCTAGTAAACGAAGCTTATTCATGAGCGAAGGAACAAACCATGAAACATGAATCGGATTAAAATATTTTTTAACTAGAAGCAAGTGCCAGAAATATTACTTAAATACGATTGAAAGAGACTTAACTTAAAAAACCATTAATTCATTCGGGCCTTGCTACCCAGCCTATCCATGCTCAACTGAAGCCGCATCACTCCTGTTGAAAGTTAACATTTCCATGCTTCTTAGTACAAATACAAACCTAGATCACTTTTTCCATGTGAAGAATACTACTAGCCACTAGAAAAGCCTTGTGAGGAAAGGTCAATCCATTTGTCCCAGGTGATCTTATCATTGTGTATTGGCAGTGCTGCCAAAATCACTTCTTTAGAAGTAAACTTCTTTAGCTAACAATATAAAATAAGCAGACCCTAATGCTCAGGATGGTTGGACAAGACAGCAAGGTGGTTCCCTCTGAGGAAAGAATCATATTGGGTTTTACAATACTTTCTCGAATCAAATCATTTACAAAATCGTAAAATCATACCAGTTGAATAGAGATTTCATAACACTATGCATCTCCAAACATAGAAACAGACCATTATGCCATATACCCATTCCTAATTGCAAGGTATCTTTTTTAAATCCTAGAAAGAATCGAACAAACAACAATTGAAAACAAACAGAGAATACATAAATATATTAAACGCTACCTTATGAATCAACCCATCATCAATGATCGAACTGCTCAACTTCTTAAACAATTCATACAATACCTCCACTTCATTCACCGTAACTGCAACACACCCCCCCGAGAAATCAAAATCCAAGACCAAAAACATGAAGCATCAGATAAAAAGGATAACAAAAGATTACATAGAGTTTCATGGGCAAGACGAGCTAGGTTGCGAATTCTGTAACCGCATTTTTCCTTGGTGGTGAAAAAATTATCATCGAAACAATAAATAGCACAAAATATTGAAGCTTCGAACCATGCAAGGAATGGAATGCACGCCGTACAAATCTTCTCTCCAATCGTTGACGAGCTCGAACTCTGATCCTAAACCAAATCTTAGTAAATGAAAGAAGAACTTGAATTTTTTTCAAAAAAAAAAAAAAAAAAAAATTGACATATTCCGAAAATTGTTATTTGTTCATAGTACCGATGAATTTGTTCTCGGATACATTGCTCTCTTTTTAACAATTCATCTCTCTCTCTCTCTCTCTCTGTGACGTTAATGGAGGTTTTTAACAACTGTCGTCTTGTATCCAGATATTGGATTTCTATCGTTTCTGGATTAGTAAAGAGACGTACGGAAATAAATAAAAATAAAGATTGAGAGACGTACAGAAATGTGGACCTAGAGGAACTGAAGCTGCTGTTTTGCGACGACTCGATGGGTATTGCTCGTTATTTTTACCCCTTTTTCCTGTTTTCTTTGGAAGAAATGTTATATATATAAAAAATCCAAACTCACGCTCATCATTAATAAAAAATTCAGAAACTTTCCACTTGAATGATTTTAATTTATTAAAATTTAAATTATTTTTTGAATTAAATTCAAAAAAATTTACAATATACCGAAATAATTTCTCTCATAAGATTTAATCTATTTAATTCATAATTAATTTGTTGTATATAATATTAGGGTTTTTAGATTTCGAATTCGGTCCTCTCGCTTTCCATATCCTCTTTTCTTCCTTTTAATATTGTCCACATTTTCTATTAAAGAAAAATAAAAATATAATTTTTTTAATTATAATGAGATTGGATAATATATATGATTTTAGATGATACAAACAGTAAAAATTCTGCAAGTACAAGAATCATTGGTACACAAAAATTAAACATTTATCCTAATATTTTATAGGTAAAAAATTATTATATTTATAGCTTATCTCAATTATCAGATTAATCTAATAATCAAATAGAGAATAATTCCAAAATTCTATAGCAAATAATGAAAGACATTGCTAGTGAAAGTTTTCCTTAGCATCCTTTATATATATATATCACTAATATTTAGTAATTATATTAGATCTAAACTTGATTAAATTTAATTTAAATTAAATAACTTTAAGAGACAAAACTTTTATAACACCTGTTTTTGTCATACACAATACTCAAACCAGAGACTTTCCTCAAGGAGTACTCGTGTTCATAATATTTTTATTAATTTTTCATTTTACTATGCACTCAAGAAAAAATAAAGAAAAAAAAGAATTAATTCTCAATCTCATGATTTCATTTATATCTAGTTTTTTGCTTTTCTCTTTTTTGATTGGGCATGCTAGATTTTTTTTTTTTTTTTTGGGTGATAGGGCATGTTAGATTAGATCACCATGGAGTAGTATTTATCCAAGCTGGTATAGAAGGAGGATTCGGTTCTCAAAGGGACAGTCTAGTGGTTATAATCTCATTTCTCAATTCGATAACCTCAAATTTAAATCTCGATATAATAATAAAAAAAAAAACAACAAGAGGGTTCGGGTAGACTTGAACAAGAACGTTAGGCCCAAGCCCCAGACAAATTTTAGCATAGGCCTAAGAAGCATAAATAATTACCTTCTCTGAATCTCTCTGGCCCGGCCCAGCCCGGCCCGGAAAATTGAATATGCAGCATCTTCAATGTCAAAATCCAATGAGAAAATTTACCTCGAATGAGTTACAGACTTCTATCAAGTAAAACTGGAAAAGGTTGATAGCCTAAACCAGCTGTCCTAAGAGGCAACTCTTCAAGGACTCTCCCGGGTGATTGTGAGCTCCGAATTCTCAGTCTTAAAGCTTGGAAATGCTGTGCTGACAGTATCTTATTTCGTTCTGTTTTGCGACGACCCAATGATTATTACTCGTTTTTTTTACTCCTTTTTTTCCTCTTTTCTTTTTTTGGTTTTATAATAAATGTCATATTTTTTTCCAACTTTTAACAACATATTTTAACTTATTTTATATAATTAAAAATTAATGTAAATTAGCTTTTTTTTTTGTGTGCGCGGATGCATTTTTAGAGAAAACTAAAAGCATAATAAATTTTAATTATAATAGAACTGGACAATGTTATATGATTTTCAATCATAAAAATAATATAACGAAATTCTAGAAACAAAATAATCAACCCGAAACTAATATACAAAATCTAATTATACATGCAAATATTACAATATTTATAGAAAAAAATATCTTAGATTAATTTGAGAATTAAATAGAGTTTTCACTAGTATTTATCGTTAATCTTGTGATTTTTGTTATTCAATAAATTAGTTCCCTAAATTATAGATTTTATTTAAAAAGGTATAATAATATTTTTTTAATTGAAATTAAACTTTTTTAATTATGATAAAGTTTAAATTAGGATATTAAAATTGAAAAAATAATTTAAAGTTGACAAAAAATAATATTGAGTAATTTAACAAAGGTAAAAAGGAAAGAATCATCAATGGATTTCACACACATGTGCTCAAGTTATTACTAATAGCTAGTTTATAGCCGAATTTATATATGTTAACTTTATTCAACTAAATATATTTAAATTTTAATAATGATTTTAATTTATTTAATAGTTATATATGAAAGGTTTATTTATCGGGTTATAAAGGAGGATGTTCCTAATAAAAAAAAAATTCTTTTTTAAGTAAATATATATATATATATAGTTGGTGTAATGGATAAGTCACTATATCTTTTAATCGAAATCATAAATTCGATTCGTGACTTGAATATAGAGTCAACTATATTAGGAAATTTTTATCCATTAAAAGGAATCTCAATCGAATAGATCTAAACTAATCCGGATGAAATTGGATAGTGGACCAAATCCAATAGCATCAAAGTACATGTGTATGCGTGTGTATGTGTGTGTATATATATACTAGGAGGAAGCAGGCTGTGCTACGCACAGCCACTGCCCACTGTAGTGCAATAAACTTCAAACATTCTAAAGGACATTGCTCATTATAATGTAATATTGTCATGGTTGCGGAAGAGAAGCATCAAAGCAACCAAATTAAGCTAAAATTCTAAATTAATGGGGATAACAATAAGTCACTGATTATTATTCAGTCATATAATAAAAATGAGCTAAAATTCTAAAATCAATGGGTAATAATAAGTTAGATACAATACCATATCCAAAATAAGTTAGAGAGACAAAATTGCATTTTGGCTCTTCATTGTAACAATAAGTTATCCAAACAAGCATGGAACACTATCTTAATAAAACACAATCTTAATAATGCTATATGCTTCCAAAAAGGGATACCGGTCATTATTCAGTCATGCAACCATAAAGGGACGACTGCTCATTATATCTAATTCTAACAATAATGGTTCAATTAAAATTCTATATTGTGTAATGGTTGGGAAGTTCTAGATGAGATGACTATCAAGTTTGTTTGTCAAAATTATTTTTAAGTCGTCATTGCCTCTAGAACCATACAGGTTATTCAAATAAAACACTATTAAGTAATTATTATTATGATTTTGACAGCAAATGTTAAAATGAAAAAGAAAAAATCCTAACTTGTTATAATTTCTCTAGTCAGAATATCAGATACTCTAAAGTAAAAATTTAATTCCCAAAAAAAAGAAGAAATTGTTGAATTTAGTTGTTTTAATCCTCGAAAAGATTTAAGTGCAAATACCCAAAAAATAAAAAAATAAACTATAAACCCCTATATACTTCATAACAATAAATGTTCACACCATTTGTGCCAAGCAGAAGGGATGACTGTCAGTCTGATATGGACTAATCCAATGGTGGAAATAGGAACGGTAGGTTCCTTCATACACGAAAAGGTACCAACAATTCAGGTATGATTAAATGGAGAATTGTTTTCCTCTTTCTTGTCAAAACATGGAAGTTACGGTTCCAATATTATATGGTAGGAATGGGTAAAAAGACAATATCCAGGCATGGAGAAGGGCGAGATTAACCAGCAGCCATACATGTCTCAAAATATTAATAGCAGCGAAAACAAATTTCCCAACGACAACTATTGCTCCCACAACATCAAGCGGTTTTAGGACAAAGATTCTACTAAGTATTCTCGTCAAAATCATGCACAAGTTTTGCCAGGTTCAACTGATAAGCTTTGGAATGGAAGAGTCTGTTGAAGTCAGGCATTATGTGCCACCACAAGTGATTAATATAGCAAATCACTTACCCATGCATGCTTCTGGTAGTGTGTTCCTAGAAGCTGGTCTGATGCCAAATTCTCGTCCATTCAATTTTTAGCCTCCCCTTCCTGCTGCTCCTCCACCTCTTCTTCCCATGGCACCACAAGATTCTCGTTTGGCGCTGGAGAAGGCTCCCTCAACTCCTAAAACATCTATCACACTGTTCCCTGTTCCTACTGGTTCTGCTTCTGGTTTGTCATCATATCCTTCCATTTCTGAGGGTCATTCTTTTACCTAGGCAGTGCTGTATTCCACAATGCATGTTCAGGCACCATCAGGTTTTGGCCCTAAGGTATGCACCTGGTCTTGTACGCTTGTCAATACCATATATCCAAAGTAAGCTAAACAGATAATAATGCATTTGTCTGCTCATTGTAACAATAAGCTATTCAAAAAAACATCAAAGACAATCTTAATAATGCTATTTTTTTCCCCAAAAAGGGACCACTACTTATCATCTAGCTATACAATCAAAACAAACTAAAATTCTAAATTCAAGGGGTAATAATAAGATAGTATACGATATCCAAATAGCACATCAATTCATAGTTTACTATATACATATCATAAGTGTTAATGTTTTCTAGAGAAACTCAAACAGTTCAACTGCATAAATCCCACATTACTTATGTTGTGATCCATTAAACTTACATACTAAGATAATGGATGACAATATCGTGGTAAAAGAAGCTGTTAACAAAATAAGTTTATAATAGATTACCAAAAGAGTTTCTCAGTTCGTTCTTGTCAATCAAGCTGAATATAACTTCTATTCCTCTTAGCTGGACTTGTATAGTCTCTTTTGATTGATGGGTTGGCTTCTGCAGCACCACATTCAACTGGTTTTTCATCAACTTTTTGAACCTCAACTGCTGCAATGCTCTGACCAGTGTTGGAATCAGCTTCGGCCTTTTCGTCAGTAAACATGATGCTTTTTTTCACTCCACTTCCTGAGGTTGAATTGCTAATTGGGCTGACAGTAGCAAGAGCTATTTCATCGAGGATTTTCTTTGTTGTTGGAGTGAATATTTCTTCACTTAATTTCTGTTTATTCTTGGCACCAGGAAAATTAATATGATCAGCTTGGACATTTGTTTCTGAGAATGAGAAGGCCAGTAGACCTTGGGAGAGTTCTTCAACCGTATATGCTTTAAGCACATTGATCTTTTTTTGTGTCTGTCCCACATATTCAGTTTCATAGGACCTGACGAAACAGACAATTGTGTGGTTCTCTAAAGAGGCAACAAGCTCTTTGTCTATCATAGTACCATGTTATTGTAATTAGAAATAAAGATATCATGTATATATTTATCAATGCAAAGAAACCAGAGGAAAATAAATTCACTAACAATTAAATACACATAAGGGTTATAGGAATTGAGATTTGTTGCTTACATTTTCATGTGCTTCTTTAAGTTCCATAGCAGTAAAAGATATTAACTTTTCAGCATCTGAACCAGAGATAACACAATTCATTAAACCTGTGATATAGGTGACCACTATTGCAATACAACACCTTTGATATTTTCATCAAGTTAGTTTTAATAACGACGATAATGTAAATTGAAAATAAAGTTCCCTTATAATTACAAACCTGGCTTCCACTTGAGATTGCTCCTTGCATGAAAGGCACAAGATGGTCCAATCCAATTCAGTTGTGATCGATTTTTTACAGTTCTTATAGGCTGTATACCAATACTTTGTTTTGGTGTGGTTCAATCATGTTTGTCCTCGAACCCATGCTGTCTTTTGCTAGTCAATATAAGTAAAATATCTTTGATTTATTTTGTATATTAAAGGCTAACTTATGTAATCTACAAATTACAAATAATATTAGTTGTGTGATAGTTTGGAATGAGAAAATTAGTTGTACAATGTAGTTTTAGAGTTTTAACATAGAAAGTACTTACTTTTTCAAAAAAAAACCAATGTCACATCAATCGGCACAATATCGTCTTCGTTAGGCGGTGGTAAGAGGAAAGTTGGATCCTTGTAGGTCTTTGCCTCGAGCATTTTCTTCAATTCTTCTCTATGAGCAATATACCTGGAAAAAAGTATGAAACAAACATTCGAAAGTTGTTATGTATTTTGATTTTTATTAAGAATCATTGCAGCTAATTGTTAAATAGATAATTTATCAAACTTTACCACTCCCTCAACTGAATTTCTTCTGGTACTGGTGGGTTAAGGAGAAAAGCAGAAGATAATCTCGAAGATAGAGACAAAGCTGTCGATATGAAATATGCAGAATTTAGATTACTGAGTGGCATCACATAGGATTAATTAAAGCTGATGTGTGTTAAATTTAAGTAATGTTTTTCTTACTATTGAAAGTAGTCACTTTGAGTCTCATGCCAATAATCATTGGAACATTTGTGATAGTGGTAGCAATTTTGTTTCCCTCGTCTTCTTCAAAGTCATTCCACAACGCCAGCAATATTAGTTTTTTCCTTAAAAAGTAAAGAGTGAGTAAGGCATCTTAAACTGACATTAATTAATAGAATATTTGAATAATCAAGTTTTTGATTTCTTACTCTTGATTAACAATCACAAAATTTTTTGTCTTTGAGTTTGCACCTTGTTCTTTCGTCGGAAAAACATGAATGACAATAGCCTTGATGTCTGAAATTGAGCAAAGCACACAAAATTTAGAGAGCATGCAAAATATTAGTCTGTGGAAATACTTTCAACCTGTTAAAGTGTAGGGGGAGAAAAAAAGCTTACTTTGTAGGGCATCATTATCAGCATATTTGTAAAGATCACAGAAATTTGTCAACTCAAATGTACATGGAAGAGTTGGAGAGATCAATTCATTGTAGCTTTCAATCAAAGTATCTTTGTTGATGATCCATGAGTACTCATACTCACTAACCCGAAATTTATGAGGTGTATCACTAATGAAGGCACTTGATATGTAGTACATTTTGAATGGCCAAAGTAGTTTTAAGAAACGTTGAATGCAACTATCGTACATGACAGCTGAAACTTTTGTCCCCTATTTTAACAAAAAAGTTGACTGAACCATTATTATAGACTAAAGATAATGCATTAGAGTTACTTATATGCAGTAATTTAAGTGAACATGAACCTGGGAATTAGTGAGTAGGAAGCGTCTCATCTGTTTAGGTTGTGTTCCACTGATTTTTTGCACATTGCTTCTCTCGATGACTTGCACAAGAACTGTCCAGTGTCGCATTCCTTTCTTCACATCTAGCACTAATGAGACATGTCTAGGCATCTTGACCTAAATAGAACAGAGAAATAGTATTAGTAACATTTTGATATTAATTAGGAATAACAGTAACATGTATTGAAGCAAATCTAAAATAAGTAAAAAGGAGTTACAACATACTTGATTGTAAAATCTGAGAAACTTCCAAAACTTCTCTATACACAATATTTCTTGTGTGATTTATGTTAACAACATCAAAATAAGATGGTTTAATAAGTAGTTTTACTGCCAAGGATGTTCTTGCCCGTGATAACGCTATATAGAGCTGACCATGTGAAAACACTGGCTCTTTTAAATATATACCAACAAAATCAAGTGTTTGTCCTTGAACCTTGTTAATAGTCATAGCGAAACACAAACCAATTGGAAATTGAGCTTGTTTTTATGGAACTGGATATTGTTCGTCACTTGATGACTGCAAAGGAATTCTATGGATGAACACCTCTTTACCAGCAAAGTCTCCAACAGCAATTTCAGCACGAATAACATTTTTGGTCAAACTTTTACAGTTCAGCCGTGTTCCATTACATAATCCCTCTATTGGATCAAGATTTCTAAGGAGAATTACTGGAGAATTAGGCTTTAATAAGAGCTTATGCGGTGGCAGACCACTTGGTAAAAGAGTATTTAATAAATCAACATATTGAGTTTGGTCATTTGGATCCAGTGTTTCGTCAAAACTTACATATTCAGTAGGCTCTCCTGGAAATTTATCAATCAAAACTTCATTTATTTCATCAACAAAATTATTTTTTTTATTCAATATTGCTCTGTTCAATGAGAAGAAAAGATTTTCTGATTGATTTTTGAATTGTGCATAAACTACATCTATCAGCCTCTCAAGCGCCTCTACCTCATTGTCATGCCAAATTAATATCGAAGATGGAACTTGGATAATATCATTGTGATGTGTTTTTTCTATTCCATCCCCTATTCTCAAAAGAAATTCAGTAAATGAGGGATCCAATCTAGCTCTCATGTTTTCAGTCAATTTTAGCTTCTCTAATTGTTGCCATAGTGGTGAATTTATTAAACATGCAGTTATCATTTCAAATTTAGTTCCTCTTCGCACCACAGGTAATGTTTGTCTAAAATCTCTACCAAGTACAACAACTTTTCCTCCAAATATATGGTCTGAGTTCATTAAATCTCTCAATAAGTCATCTAATGCTTTAATTGTAGCTTTTTTTTTTTACATTGGTGCTTCATTCCAAATTATCAACTTTGATTCCTTTATTAAATTTGCCAAAGAACTTTGTTTGCTGATTTGACAAGTTGCCCCTTCTGCAATGTCAATAGGGATTCTAAATCGTGAATGTGTTGTTCTACCTCCTGGTAAGATGGAAGCTGCTATTCCAGATATAGCTGTTGCAAGAGCAATATATCCTTTTGATCTCACATCAGCTAATAAGACTCTATACAAGAATATTTTTCCTGTGCCTCCTGGACCATCTATGAAAAAAGCACCACTCTTGTTTTTATAGATCCTCTCGATGATGGCTTTAAATGCCTGTTTTTGTTTGGCATTAAGCATGTGAAGTGCATTTAAGTCACTTTCTGAAACAATGATATTTCTTTCTGCTATGATTTCTTTTGTCTGGCTTTCTATATCAGCATAGGATAAACCCATGGGAATCAAATTATAAGAACAAATATTTTTCCCCATAGATTGTAGAAAACCATCTATTTGTTGCAAAACTTTTTTTGTAACTTCTTTTGTTATTAAAGTTGGATTCCTAAGAAAATCTTCTGACATGAGTGCCTCAAATTTCAACCATAGTTGTCTAGGATTATTTGGACAGGAATAAACCAAAAGTATAGCAAAAAGCCTTCTCATTTCATATGGCATGTGAAAAAGAGAAGCTTCTTTGAGACAAAGTTCTTAACTATTGTCATCTTACAACAGGCCTCGCATCAAAGCAGCCTCACGAAAGGTATCTACTCGTGCTCCATTGAAGGTTCTTAAGTCTTCAAATGATGTTGGACATCTAACCTTAGATAAAAGAAGTCTCAAATAATACCTTTCACCTTCGGCTAGATGAGCAGCCATTATTCTTCCAACAGAATCTCTTTTTTCTCTGAGTTTCCATCTTCTTTGATCAGGTTTCCAAACAAAGTGATCTAGGAACTTAGAATATGTGCAGTTGAAATTTTGAGCTGTTGTATTTGTTCTATTCATGTAAAAGGATTCTGTAAGCATTGTTTTTTTCAAGTGAAAATTATTCATAACATTGTGTAAATTGTCTTGCTTTTTGAAACTTATTGGCTGATAATTTTCTAGATGAAGCTACAAGTGAATGACAGCTGGCTTCATTTCACTTATAGGGAACCTATAAATTCTCCAAAGAGCTTTAGGAGGTGAAATCCATCTAGCTGATACATATTGATTGATCTCATCAACTTCTGAGCTCGATTTATCAGCCACAACAGAAAAACTGGTCCTATCATGCCCCTTACAAATATACTTATAGATATATTTGACTGACTTGACAGTTGCACAGATTTCAACATTAATGTGGCAGTCAAATTTAGCTAATAAGTATGGATTATAAGGGACAACTCATCTATTATCTAACAGAGCTCCTTTGATTCTGACTTTAATGCCATTATCTCTTCTTCGATAGATGGGATAAGCATCATTTGTCTGAATTGTCTCTTCACAAAAATTCTTAGGATAATTATTCTTGCATCTACCATGTTTTGTCATGCAAATGTTTGTTTTATCAAATTCACCACAAGGACCATGCAGCAAGTGGTTCATGACCATTTTATAAAGGTGAGGATATTCTGTTTTATCTGGAATTTCAACGGAAACAATTTATCATATTCCTCTGAGCTGAATAGTTTATACCTAGATTTCAAGATTAAAAGAAAGTGTGCATGCAGAAGACCTCGCTTTTGATACTCTATAAAATAAATATATGCAGCAACCTCACCAAAGATATATTTTTTGAGAATTTCATTTTTTAATTATTCTAACTTAGCATGGAACACTCTTGAAATCAAATCTGGTTTGTTTTGTGTCTCTTCTTTTTGAATCAAGTGCTCTTTTATATCTAGCCAGTTAGGATTGTTATTGCATCCATATATCTGATCAACATCAGGATTACTTCGTAATAGAATTTGACAATTGTCTAGATTAGGAACATCTCTCAAGCTCCTGAAGAATCTAGCATAGGGATTATGGTCTAGGACATGCATGATCTTTCTGATTACACTTTCCATTAGTCTTGGACAAACGGCCAATCAATTTGAGATCTCATTTTCAGTGTCATGAAAATACAACTGAAGATTAAGGGCGGTGTGATTTGGTGGGATCAAGTCATTCAAGAAATGATAGATCTGCCCCTGGATTTTGAATGTATATACTTCTTTACTCCTCCTGACTAAATTTCTATCACATTTAATCCCAAAAGAAGTGAATGCAAAATAATTGTTATATAATCTTATATATGTTCTGAATGATTCTGCTTCCTCAGACAACGAAGTCAATAATTCTTTGAAAACATCAGGCAACTTGTTAGCGGCCAAAACTATATCACCATTAGAGCAACAAAAGTTTGTTGTTTCAGAATAGAACTTTTTTGCTCCACAGTGAGGGCAATCCTTTTGTTATGGCAAAATACCAGCTTTTTCAGTGATATAATCCATGATTTGTCTTCCTGTTGCAAGAAGATATCCTATAATGCATATTTTTTAGTCATTTAATACTCATCAGGTCGATTATGACCATCATCAATAACTATAATTGAAAAAAGAAATGTTTAGAAACTGTTAAAGTAAACCACTAACAACCTGAGCGCTTTCTTCGAACCACTGATGTACTCCTTTTACCAGCCTGGTGTTCTGATTTTTTAGTCATAGACGCTGTAAGTGTTTAGTAATATTAGTATAACTGTTTAAGGAACATAATAGTAATAGTAGGATTTGTTTTAATAATGATAGAAAATTTTATTGCTGAAATTTTATAAGGTAGTTTAGTAATACAAAAAAAAAAAAAAAAACAGTTCACAACTTAACATTAGTTTTTTATACACATAGATAAAGTAGCTTATATTTTGGAAGTTAATAAAGATACAGCAATAAAAAAGTAAATGTTGTATATAATTAGTATACCTATTACAATTAATCTTCATCATTTAACTTGAGAAATCACTGTAGCTTAGGAAGAATGTAACAAAAAATGATGATTATTCTTTATTAGAAAGAAAATTCATTATTTTTATCGATAAATAAGACTAAAATAGAGTTATCAAAATTACCAGTAGAAGTTCTGATATAACTTGTGCCATATGTTTAAAATAAATGGATAAATTAGTTTACCTGATCCTTTTTCAAAAACTCTCTGAGAAGATTGAACAGAGGAACAATGATCATTTAGGTTTGTATATTGATGACAATGTTTATGAGAAACATTTGTTTGCCCATACCACACCTGCCTATGCGATGTCTTGGATTTCCATCTTGAGAAAGCCTCTCTTCGATATAGTTTCTTTTCAAGAGCTTCATGGCTGAGAAGTTCAGAATAGGCAAAACAATGTTGGCCACAAGGTGCTGGAAATAAAGCATCTGTCGTAGCGGCAAAGATGTTTTCAACATCACTGCAACAAATTTGCTTATTTGTTGCATTGGATATTTTTTCATCCTGTTTTTTATCATTGTCAGCAACTTTTTTTTTCAAAATTTGAGTCTGAATATTCATTGTAGCTATACAATAATGCCTAGAGCATAAAGGTGGGTGTATAATTTCCTCTAATTGCAAAGGAAAATGATTGTTTAAAGCATGATTCTCTGAAGAACGTATGTCCAAAGAAGTACTTTGAAGTTAATAATGTATTGCACTCCCAGAAAGTTTAAGAGATTCCACGTAATGAAGGCTGGTTTCTGAACCTCATTCAGAACCCATAGCAAAAGGCAATCCAGAGGAAGAAAGCTGATAATAAGAAAAAGACTGATTTAGATTTTTGGATTCAGGAAAATTTCTAGCAGGAAGGTTGATCATTTTATAGTGTGACTGCCTAGGCACTACCCTAGATCTCCATCGTTTTTAGAGGCTCATTCATAAGAACCTAAAAATAGCAAGAACTACTATCATGAAATGGTCTATCTTATGAATTTGAGGCACTGTTATCCTCTCTGTAATAACCTCCAGCAAATTCATTGTTGTTCATCTGTCTTAGGATATATTATAGTTCTACAATCCTATTGAGATAATACAGAGGTCATAACCTGGCCTTCTCTGATAGCAAACACGGATGTTACTTAATTCCTTGAAAAATTAACGGAACATGCTCTGAGTCACAGATTTTCATATTGAACCAAAGAAGATCCCTAACCATAAATGACGAAGTCTAGAAGACAATAATATCAAAATTTGGAAAGGCACTGACCCTAATCGAGATGAGATTGTTAGAGAAAATCTTTTGTGCTGTCATTGTACTTGGAGAAGTGTTCATATTGAGAGACTTTTTGTCACGCTCTAATCCTCGATCCGAGGCCGTGAATAGTCGCCCGTCACCCCGTATGTTGTCGCCTCTCGACACGTATACCGAGATAACGCAGGCTAACATCAATACCTGTATAAAATATGTTTTCTCAAAAATATGATTTCCCAAGTAAAAGTATGTAAAATTTCCAACACAGCACCTCAATGCATAATTAAGCAATACAACTGAGAGTGTCAATTTACGTTACATAACATAATACAGTCATCCAATTAAAATATACATTGGTCATTCTATAGACCTCAAAATGAACATATACATCATCTAACATCACCAAATACAACACTGCGGAAGAATGGTCGAGACTATACCCGAGTCCAAGGTCTCCAACAAATCAGGTGTGTCAACTCACTCGACACGTCTCTCTCTCTGCCAGTTCTATAACTGAAAATCAGGGGAAAGTGAGGGGTGAGTATTTTGGAAAAATACTCAATGAGTGAGGGAGTCGACAATATGTTTTCAATATAGGTGTGAGTATGGAGTATCAAAATACATTTCAAAATCAATATAATATCAAAACCAAACATGACATATCCAGAAATCAAATGTTTACATAATACATATTATAGTATCAAAGTGTGCATCTATTTACAATATCCAAAATCATATAGAGTTTGTCAATAAAACATTCCCTGCAGTGGTCTACAATGACCAATGAAGGGTGCGTTGGAAGTTTTTCATATGCAAGTATAGAAACATTAGCTCTCTTCCCCAACGTTGGCCACGAGTCTCACCAAGTGCTAGACAGTGACGTAACACATGTTCTCCCCACATTTGGCTCAACCGGCTAGCTCGTGTCGATACATATACCCAACCAACCAAGTATAGTATCTCATTCGAAGTTAGACTATGGCGTAAAACACATCCTCCCCAAATTTGGTTCATCCGAGCGCAACTATACACATCACAACCACGACATTTGCGGATACCTCCTGCAGAAGCGTATCCGAACGCACAAGGAGCGCCTCTACAAATGTCCTTCGTAGCTACGGAATCCATCAATAATATCATCACATCATCATATCCATCAATTCCATCATAAGTAGGCATCCAGCCCACATATAATCATCAAATCATTTCAAAACAGTGTGCCAATGTATTTCATCAAATCATTTCAATTAAAATGCCAATGCAATGATAGCATATAAATCATATCACAATTTCTAAAGAATGACACGATATATTTTCAATACAAATCATGGATGCATAACATTTAACTAAATCTTTTGGGACACTCCAATAATCACAAAAGAGATAGCATTTATAAAACATAGGTCAAAAATCAATACTTACACACATTTCACAAAATATGTCATTTTGAAAACTGTAAAACATAGATTTTGTTCAATTGAAAACACAGTGTCTACAGTCTCACTCACTGTATACGGGAGGGTACGTCACTCCCAAAAATGCTCCACAACAACAGAAAGAGTTTCCTCTCGAACGATCGAGCAATATATTACTATAGTCACAATATATATAACACATATAAGTGTTATAGTATTGAAAAATTTAAATATTACATTTTATTTTAACTATCCCCTTCAATATGATTGAAACCTAGAACATTATATCTAGACTCCAATACATATACATACATTATATCCCCTTCAACATCCAAACTACAACTTCAATCACACATTATCAAAGATACCCAACACAAACTAACACTATGCTATTTTTATTTTTTTTTTTTTCTATCAAGGTCATCTTTTACATATTTAATCTCCTAGTATACTCACTTCACAATTTTAATTCTTTATCAAATTCTCCCCTTCAACACACCAATACAATACCATACATTCATCATATTAGCACAAACACATACTTGTGCACATTCTTTACAATTGCACATTTTCGTATCACTTAAATACACCCACATCACTATACATGCATACACATTTATACATCAATACATACACATATAAGCCTCCATTTTATTTACTAAATTTATTCTCAAACTTTCCTTGACAGCATGTCATTTCCTTGTTCTCTTTAATGCATTCGGTCAAGGCATTTTACATACGCATACACAATAAACTCCACCCAAAATTTCTGCATACATACTCATATAAATCCTCACACTCATAACTTCACTTTCATATACATACACTCAATAATACACCATAAAATTCTGCACACTTTCCTCTTTCATATACCTTATATTCCACTACATTTTTCACATGAAAATGGTTTCCTTTTTCATTTCCATTAGTACAGAAAATTCTGCACTCATTTTTTCTTCATTCCATTCACTAACACATATATATACACATCATACTTCAATGTAAAAATCCGGCACACACAAAAGTACATAGATTTCACATTTTAATACTCAAAATTTTATCAAAACCTATTCAATTTCATATCCAAAGTTCTGAATTTTTCTGCACAGTCCCCTTACGGTTTCTCACCTCAATATGTGTTCATTCAAGACTTAAATCAAACATCTCACATTCTAAAATTTTCTGCACACTTTATATCATTCATTTACTTATTTTTACACCTAAACTAAGCTAAAATCAACACATTAACATACCAAATGAAATGTTCTCAAATCCAAACAAAGTGCAGAATTTTTATACCTCAAGTTTTGGTGTCTCAAGCTCCAAACAAGTGTTCTTCTCCAAACATCTCTCTTTTCCTCTTAGATCCTACTTTTGGTCTACAAAGAGTCACCATGTTAGAAACTTCCTTTTGGCTCCAAATCAATATATGTTACACAAGAGGTAGAAAGGAAGCTTTCTTACCTAGATCTATTGAAAGAAAATGGAAGGAACCATAGATCTCTTCACTTGAACCTCATGGTTTCCATCCTTGAATCACCATACTAGACTTCTCCTTTTCTTCCAATTTTTGGATATGTTGTTCTAGGGATGAAGAGAGTTTGATTTATGTAAAAACATTAGAGGATTGTTTGAAGAAATCAAAAGTTCCTTCAAGAGATAGGTTATGGCTAGGGAGAAGAAGAAAATGAAGGGTTTTCTTTGCTCTCTTTGGCCTCCCACGAATTTTTGAAGAATAAAGGAAGAGTCTAGGGTTTTCAAGTCTATTCTACTTTATTCATATCTAATCTTGACCATCAAATGTCCAAATTTAATCCTAACCCTTGATTTTCACTAACTTATTCTACTTTATTCATATCTAATCTTGACCATCAAATGTCCAAATTTAATCCTAACCCTTGATTTTCACTAACTTATTCTAAAATAACCTAACTTATTCTCTCTTTCCCTCTCCTTCTCCCTCTCTCTCTCTCTCTCTCTCTCTCTCTCTCTCTCTCTCTCTCTCTCATTTGTTTAATTAGTTAATACATTTAGTATTATTAAAATTACATTTTTATTTTAAAATTACATTTTTATTAAATATGTGTGGGACCCACCATTTTTATTTCACTCTCTACAGCTCACACCCATATTTAATATGTGGGCCCCACCTCAAGACCTTAAAGCTCTCATTGGTCTAAATTAACACAAGTACCTCTCCACCTAGGGTTTAAATTTTCAAAGTCAAACTTTTTAACAACCTTGTTTTCATACTTGTTCACACTAGTCCAACCTTTGAACCAATCACATTCCGCCCTCTCTCTACACTTGTCCAATTAGGGTTTTAGGAAATTAAAAATAGTAGATTAATTCTAAGTTATTGTAAATTGCAAACAAGTCCTCTAAACTTTGAAATTTCTATTTTGACCCCAAAATTTTTCATAATTACACACTAGGTCCCTTACCTCATATTAAGTCTAACTAAGTCTATTTCGTATCGAAATGTAGTTATTTAGTCTTGTCGGGGCTCATTACCGTCCGATTAGGGTTTTTCAGGCACTTTTTCGAAAATCCTTGATTTAGCGATACAAAGTAATATTTATCTATATTTGAGGGCATTATACACTTTTAAAGTTATTCTGATCATTACTTGACCTTTAGTGGTTAATTTAGAAAATTTTAGTCTCTGGCGATTTTAACCAATATCTGTTTGGGGACGGTTTTATCGAAAAAATTTCTTAACAAATTTTCAATATCAAATATGAGTAATATCATACATAGAATGAAAAAAAGTATAAATATGAATATACCGAGGTGTCAATATTACACTTTTTAAACATTGTTTCTCAAAAATACTTAAGTCAAATTCGAAGAAAATAAAATATCATAATCACTTACTATATTACTTTTCTCTTGGGATTCTTATGTGCTATACACACAAATTATGAAAGATGTGAGAAAATTGGTTTCTTTTTTTCATTAATTTTTAACAAAGATCATCTTGATATTCTCACTAATCCTCACCAATCATATACTACAACAATTCATCTAGAACTTTTATCCATCTCTAAGCATTTTTTTTTTATAAATAAAATGTTAAAATCCTAAAATAAAAGACCGATAAATATTTACCCCAAGACAGATTACACATTACTGTAATTAAAGGTAGGATAAAAGTAGGAAAAATCTATAAAAAATTTAAAAAAATAATATAGGAATCCAACATTAACATAAAGTAAAATCCATAACCTAAAATCGATCATGAAAATAATTGAAAATAAAAGGCAAATGATCAAAAGGCCTTGCAGGCAAATGAGAGAACACAAATGAGCAAATTTAAATAAACCAAAAGTATATAAGAATCTACTTACAAATAGCAGCTCTGTTAACCAAAACAACTTGTCAATGAATCTCCATGTGATTTGTCCAAAACTGCAAAACATAATGTAGATAAGAAACACAAAAATCACTGCGCCAGTGTAAAAATGCTGAACAAAAAAAAATAACGTAACCAAATGAAGCAAAAAAAGAGGGGGAAAAAAAGACTACCGATGGAGACAAATAAGTTCCCTTTTTCCTCTCGGTTAGTTTGGCAGAAAGAAAGTGGGCAGTGCGAGATAGGCTAAAGTGATCTGGATATGTAAAACCTTTTAAAAAAAATCACGATTTCACTTATTTGACCTAAAACCTAACACCAAATCAAATCTAAGGGCTAAAATTAGAATATAGTATAGTTAGAAGTGATCAAATATAGCATGATTTTCTTGTTTAACCAGAGGACAAAATACTTTTATCCATGAACCCATGTTTCCCCCGATAGTCATCACACACAAGATCTGCAAACCCAAAAGACATTCACCGATTCAATCAATCAAGAGAATGGAGAAGGGAAGAGAGGGAGAAAGAGAGAGAGATAAGACTCAAATACCTCTTGCCTTCTTGTCGGCATAGACATCGAGTAGAGTCTTGGTCCTTTCACCATCTCTAGATGGAGAGAGAGATCTTCGTGCGGACAGAGAAAGAGAGGGAGGGAGAGGAAGAAAAACCTAATTTTTCTGATTTTTTAGAGCAGAGAAAAGTATATTAAGAGTGATCTGAACCGTTCAATCACATTTGTTGGATTAATTTATATAAATGTAGAAGTGACGTGGGAGAGAGAGAGAGAGAGAGAGGTGGAGAAACCCAACGTGCCTCTCTCTCTCTCTCTCTTTAATGGGCTATTCACGTGATAAGAAAAGTTAAGACAAGAAAAAAAAAACAAAAAGAGAATTCAAAATATAAAAAAAAAAAAAAGAAAATAAAAAACCTGTGAGTTCTTTTGAAAGACATCCATATCATGGTGTTGCCAATATGGGAGAAAATCTCAACCTTTCTATAAAAACATTTCTTCAATTGTGTTGGCCACGTGTCCACCTCAAAGAAGGCGACGTGGCTGAATAATGAGGAAGCCTCATCCCTTTTTAGAAAAAAAAACCTATGAGTTCTTTTAAAAGACTGTGAGTTCTTTTGAAAGACGTTCATATCATGGTACTGCTAATATGGGAGAAAATCTCAACCCTTCTATAAAAACATTTCTTCAATTGTGTTGACCACGTGTCCACCTCAAAGAAGGTGACGTGGCTGAATAATGAGGAAGTCTCATCCCTTTTTATATATAGGTAGATATTATCCTATATTATAAAGAGTGAGTTGGGATTACTGTTCATAAACAGTAACCCCATATTTTTTTGACTCACCCTCCTTTTTTTTCTTTCATTTGTATCCTTTTTTTTTCCATTTAGTTTTTTTTTTCTTTTTTCACTTGGGTCCTCTTCATAGCAGTAACCTCATATTTTTTGGACCTACCATCTTTTTTTCTTTCATTTGCATCCTTTTTTTTATTTTTTTCAACCAACTTTAGTTCTTTTATTTTCACTCGAGTTCTCTATTGTTCATATGCTTTGTTTTGGAACCCCCTAAGTGGTCTATTCATATTTTTGTCTAACTTCCATTTTTTTCATTCATATCCTCTATTGTTCATATATTTTTTCTGAAAGTTCCTATTTGATCATCTCATATTTTTTGTACTCTTCTATTTTTTTCATTTACATCTTTTTTTTGTGCAGCTTTTTTTTTTTCCATTCGTATCCTCTTTTTTAAGAGATGTTTTTGCTTGGTCGTTTTATATTTTTTGAACCCCACTATTATTTTTTTCCATTAAAGTTTATTACACTTTTTTGCGGACCCTGCTATGTTCTTTTTTTTTCGTTTAGGTCTTTTGCTTTTTTTTTTTTTTTACCGTGGGAGTCTTTGCACTTTTTTGAACTTTTTTCTTTTTGCTTGGGTTTCTCTCTCTCATCTTTTGTGAACCATGTTTTTTTTCCATTAAAATCCTTTCACTTTTTTTTTTTTAACTTATAATGACACCTTTAGTTTTTTTTTCATTCAACACCTTGCACTTTTATTAATCTTTTTTTCCGTTTAGATCTTTTACCTTTTTGAGACCACACTTTTTTTTATTTAGACTCTCTGCCTTTTTAGAACCACACTTTATTTTTTTTTTTTCAGCTTTTCATCTTTTTTTACCATTTTTTTACTTGGGTCCTTCATCCTTCTGAACATAGATTTTTTTTTCTTTTGTTTTTTTTACCACATGAGTAGTTGTCCCATTATCTTTAAATCATAACTTTTTATTTTTTTCATTTGGATCCTTACTCTTTTTTTTAACCTGACTTTTTTTCCTTTTAAATCCTTCATCGTTTTTAGATATAAGTTTTTTTTCTTTTGTTTTTTTAGCCTCACGAATGACCATCTCTTCATTTTTAAATCATAATTTTTTCTCATTCAGATCCTTGCTCTTTTTATTTTTTTACCTAAATTTTTTTCTTAAGTTATTCCTTTTTTTACAAAGATTTTTTCTCTTTTTTTTTCCTTACTTGTCCATTTAAATTCTTTTCTTTATCCAATTTTTTAAAAAAACTTTAGTTTTTTGTCATTTTCTAATATAGGTTTTTCTTTTTTATTTTTTCACCCCACGTATGGTCGTCTCTTTATTTTTAAATCACAGTTTTTTTCTATTTAGGTCCTTGCTCTTTTTATTTTTTTACCCTTTTTTTCTTCTTTGGTCCTTCATTTTTTTAACACATGTTTTTTCATATTTTTTTTGCTCCACCAATAGTCGTTCATTTATTTCTATTATATTTTTATTCTACTTATTCTCTATTTTTTACTTCATTCTTTGGTATTTTTTTAGAATTTTAATAGTTAGATTTTTTTTTATGTTACTAATATATACCATATTTTTTACTGATTTGGATAATAATTTAGTTTAAATATTGAGTTAATTATAAATTTAATAAATATTTATATGATAAGAAAATATGATTCATATTTTATGGGCACCCCATGGATTAATACGGGTCAAAAAAACTAGTATATATATAAAAGACTACAATTGATAAAATGCTAGGGTTAGCATCATGCTCACGTGAGCTTTCGATGATTTCAAGTCAATAGTAGGAAACACCCTCTATAAGGAATTATAAATTTAGTACGAAATAGATATTATAAAAATATATTGGGATTACGTGTAAAGTTTCAGAAAATGATTGTGAAATAATCTATAACCATACACTAGGTTACATAAAAGTATAATTGAAAACGAATACCAAACAAACGATACGAGAGAAAGATATTTATAAAAATAAAAAATATATGAAAAATATATAAAAATTTGTAAATAAATATTAATTACTTTATCTAAATAATAAAATAATTATATTTTATAATAAAAATTTAAAATAATCAAATATAATAATTATTAATCATAAAAATTAATATAAAAAATTATAATTATAATTAAATAAATAAATAATTTATTAAAAATAAAAATATAAAAATATAAAAATAAAACAATTTTTATATAAATTTAATTAATTTAACATGTTAAAATATTAAAAAAAATATTTTAGAAATATTTTTAAAAAATAAAAAATAAAAAAAACGTTAGCATCAAGACATTTTTCGTACATCAGAGCTTAAGTTTCCTCCTCGTACCTGAAAATGGCGAGCAATTAGAAAAATGAATAAATTTCATCTGATGAAATATTTCACTTCGATGATGAAATTCTTTGGAATAAAAGATGTGAATGATTGCACTTATGATTGAAGGAGGGTGTTCCTAATATACTTTTTCAGTCTAAAATGACGTGGAAAGGAAATAATGGATAGTTACGTAAGAATAACATGTGAACGTGATTGGTACGAGGAAAGGGACGAAGGAGACATTATATGACCCCATGCTTCCATTATTTTTGTCTCAGCACATGTTATAAAAATCAATAGTTATGGGTAATGATAATCTATGAATCAACTGAGGCCCTTCCTTTACTTTGACAAGAAATATTATATTGAGAAATTAGAATTAGTTGTTGTATAAAAACAAGTCAAATTTTGCTTATTTTGACAAAAAAATTGAACCCCTAGTAACTTAATAAAATTATTTAGAGAAAATAGGTATCAGAAGAGTTTTATCTCTTAAAAATTTAATCTAACTCGAATCAGATTTAGTCAGAATCAAAATGATTACAAGATATAAGTGGTTTATCCTAAAAAAATTATAACATAATTATATAATTAATTAAATATTTAATGGCCAGAAAGATGCCAACCTGCAAGTCTCAATTGATTTTCAAGAAATTTAATAATAAAACATGATAAACATCAACATCGTACTAGATTATTTTGCTGACTTCTACAAGAAGCATTCCTCGTCCTCATTATCGTCATCCCACCATTGTTGGTCTCTTTCAAGTTATATAATTCATGCAGGTTGGCAATTTCAATTTCAAATTTTCAAGTTATATATTCTATGCTCAGATGCTCCTCAATCCAAACTTGTTTAAATCACATCAGCTTGATTAATATCCTTGATTGGAACTAGTTGATTAAATTAGGATCATTATTTTAGATAAACTCTTACCAATTTACTTGGAAAAATTTAAAAAAAAAAAAAAAGTGTGTCGACTTATATATCTGTCATACACCATATAAATAAACTACCGTTTCGTCAGTTTAGTGGGAATGACACTAAAACTTCACACCAAATGTTCGAATTCGAGTCTTGATAGTGACAAAAATGACGTTAGGAGAGCTCCCTCTGAACGAGGACCCGATAGTGACTCGGTCTAGATTAGTCGGAGTAAAACTTCAGATATTAGGTTGTAGACCAAGTTCAGGACACCATATAAATAATTTCATTTGAGAAATTAAAATTAGATAAAATTTTGATATAAAAATAAATAAAAAAAGGGCGTACCTAATGTCGAAATTCCCACATTGTGGACTCTGAGGAGGGGAATACCTAGACACCATTCCCAAGCTCCCACCATATTTTTATTTGATATAAAAATAAATAATTAGTTTTATTTTTGGGAAAATAATTTGAATTTTATTTGTTAAAATTTATATTTTCTATGAAAAACTTTTATTTTGACAGAAAATATTATAAATAGGAAAAAAAAAAAAAACCAGTGAGAAAATCCCAAGCAAGATTGGGGCTACGGCCCACTATCAGCCCGATCATCTCAACCTCTGCATTTAGGGGCCTAGTGGGCCGCTTGGCCCATTTAACCTCTTTTGAATGTCTGCGTATCCGTTGACACCCGAAATGCTTCTACACTGTTCATCGACTCTGGTTCTTTGCAATCCATACCTTAAAACCCTCATTTCCGCAATCGGATTCTCTCTCTCTCTCTCTCTCTCTCTCTCTCTCTTAAAATTTGAAGTGGCTATTCTAATTTTCAATTTATTTTTTCTCTCTGTCTCTGGGGATTAATTAGGTTCCAGTGATATATTCGGCTTTATATGAAATCGTTTTTTCTCGGCATTGAAAAACTGTAAGTAGAAATATACAAACTTTGAGCTTTTGTCTTTCTTTCTCTGAGTTGATCAGTTCTGGGCCTTGAGTTGTACTGTCATTCTTCAACACGCCCTTTTCTTTTTGCATTTTGGCAGCTCAAACACTCTAGCTGGTAGTAATCAACTTTAACATTTATCAAGAAGAGTGTTTGTTATTACTCTGATTTGAAGATATACTTTTGATGCCATGTTTGAGTTTATGTTTCTGGAAACAGGAGTACAAGTTTATGTCGGCTTACAACAACATCAGCAATTTAGGTCTTCATCTCAAATTTTTTGGTCAGCCAGACAATTATCGAGGGAAAAAAGTGTTGATTTTATTCCTCTCATTTTTATATAAGATCATTTTCTCGATTAAACCCATAACTATCGTGTTTTTACAAATAATTTACATCCAAATTTTTAACGACCTACCTCTACGTTTTACTAAATCTCCTATATTTATATTTTTGATCCTCATAACCAGTCCATTTTTAGGTCTTCATTGCACATACCAAAATCACATTTTATCCATAATTAAATTAACTCTCAACTTTTTACGTATCTATTCGTTTCTAATTCTATATTTTCTAGTTTTACTACACAATCAGCTAAATATTCTCATTTTAGTTACAGTTATTTTATGCTCTTATTGTTATTTAATAGTTCAACACTCAATGTCACATAATAATACAAATCTTATTGCGGTCTAAAAGTTTATGTTGGCTTGTTTTAAATATAGCTTGGCAATATGCCAATCAAATTCTTCATTCGGAAATCAAATGGACCTTTTCCTGGGGGAAATTTTTATTGATCTGAGAGATAATATCTCTTAGTCTCACCCACTTTTTATTTCGTCTGTCTCTTAAGCAATGTGCCATCTTCTTCCTTTATTTTAATTTGTTCTTGACATGGTATGATTTGTTCAAGAAGAATAATTTCCTTCTTTAAACTAAAAAGCCAAATGACTCGGTCTTTTTTTAGCAAAAAATTCTTTTTTGGAATATGTAATCCAGTAGCCCCTCTCCACCCTCTAGCAGGAAAAAAATTTAAAAAAAAAAAAAAAAAAAACCTCTTTTGAATGTATGTTTTGTAGCTACTCAATGGGGTTTTCCTGTTCGAACCTCCTCTCAGATTTGGTCTTAGGTGCATATTTGTTCTATGATGTGTTGTTTACTGGGTTCTGAAATATTTGTAGGCATCCCTTTGATTCTTCAAAATGTGTTTCCTCGTCTTAGAAGGTTGCTTGGAGAAAGATCGTGCAGTGAAGCCTCTATAAGCCTCAAAGGATGATCTCCTTGTGGTAGCTTCTATACTTCTGTTGCAATAGAATCATTCTGTATGCCTAGTTGTCCTAATTTTTCCCTGTTGCTAGCAGAAGCTTATTCACTGATTCTACGGGCAGCAACTAAAGACTACTAAACTCTTTCCACATTGTAACAATCTGGATCCATACTCCTATATGTGAAGGTTTTATATGGTACAAAATTTCCTATTTGTCTCAGTCATAGTAAACTGAGGTAGAGGTGAAAGATGCTTACTTCTATGGGTTAAAGAGTAAGATGTGTGCTTTTCTTCTTGTAGAGCCTCTTTGTAAGAGGGTGCACCTCATTTGGTGAACTTAAGGGCATTGGTTCGAGGTGTGGAAATAATGTAAAAATGCAAGGAAAAAACTATTTATTACATATACATTCATCCTCCCTTTACCCCTGCACTATACCGAGGAGCACTTTTTGCATCAAAAACACCCTTTGTGTGATTGCAATGCGATAGTTTTAGCTGAAGAAAAGGAAGTAGTGACAAACATATAATTATCTCTTTTAGTTCAGTGCACGACTGCAGAAGCATTGGTGCAGAGTCAAAGAGAGAAGAAAGCAAGAGAATGATGTAAGAAAAACCAGAAGGAGAAGCAGCAAGAGAGAGAGAGATTTTCCAGCTGCTTTGAAGAGATTCAAATTCTCTGGGACAGAATCACAATAACTTTCACTGGGGTTTCTAAAACCCTTTTCAAGGTTACAATGTCGTCCTGGGAAGTTGATGCTAAGTAAATCCCTAAGATGCTCATAAATGATAAGTCTAAGGAAAAATTCAGAGTTGGCTAATATCAGATATGAAGTTAGAATTGAGCTTAAGATATAAACTTAAAGCTGGTCAAAAATCACAAAAGCCAACAAAAATAAAAATTAACTTCTATCTAATTGCTCTGCCTGCTCAGTAAGTGTGAAATGTCTTTGTTGTGTGAGTTTCTCATACACCAAATAATCATATTTTTCTTTGAGGCCACTGAATTGCTTGTTGTTTGTTGGTGGGTCTTAACTTATTTGGTGTTTACTATTTATATGTAATTGCTTACGCGAACCTGATAGCATATAATTTTTGCAGTAATAAATTTCTTGTGATTTCTCCCATCCTAAACATTGCTTTTTGAAACTTATATTAGGTTGCATCCTTACATTGTGTTGGAGGACAAGGATGGTCTTGCCAAGGAAGGAAGGAAGGAGTCGGGTATTCAGAGAAGGGATTGACTTTACTTAAGTCGTCGCAATTTGTAGAGCCTATGAAATGTAAGAATTTATCTTTTGCTATAGCTCCCAGAGGTAGCAATGTAGTCCTGTACAGAAAACCCTGACGCAAGTAGTTGAGTTGGCAAAGACCCCACCTTTGCCAACTCAACTCAGATCACAATTTTCAATATCTGAGTTGGGTTGGCAAGGGTGGGCTAGATTTGTTGCTTATATATACATCAACAAAGTACAGATTCATTGAAAGAGCAAACTCCATACTTTTGCAGCTCAAAGACAGCCATACAAAAGTGACAAAAACTAGATCAACCTTGGCTAGGTTTTATATTGAGGAGATAAGAATATAAAACCTCTTTATTCTTTTGCTTACGTAAAGGATTGGGAAGGCTTGAAGTGAAGAGGATCACCACTGGCATTGCTCAGAAAAAGGAGTAATTGTATCCAAGAAGACAAGGCATGAGTGCACCAATGTGTGTTAGCTCAATTGGACGTGGGGTTAAGTACTCTTAAGCATGATCGAGGTTCAACTCCCACACTGGGAATATCGGACCCTCATGTGTATGGAGCATTCCCCATATGGAGATTCACCCTCCGAAAGGAGTCACTGCAGCGGTCAGTCTGGATTAATCGAAACAAAATCCTAACTACTGGGCGATGTCCAAAACAAGGTAAAAAAAAAAAAAAAAAGACAAGGCATGAGTGCAATAACCCTCTCTTTTTCTCTCTCTCCTCGCTGTTGTGTTTTTTCTCCTTTTTCCAGACTGAAACGGCCATGGCATCTTGGTCTGTTTTTTTGTGAAAAATGATATCAGAGATAGGCTTGCAATTGGACATAACTTTTGTCAGCAAGTTATCCCCAAATCTTAGTTAGCTTTCTTTAAATAAACTATTCTTCTGCACCTGTGTTTCACAAGAATTCTGTTAAGATGCCAAAAACTCACGATATATCATCTGTAATTTGAGTGTGTCCATATATTTTAGGTATATTTTTCGTAAGGGATTTTTTTAAGTGGGGTTACAAAGTTAATTTTAGTGATTAAATATTGATTTTGTTTAAATGAGATTTTGAATTTGAATTTGAATTGTGTACAGAGAAAATAAGTATAAAGAGAAATTTATTATTTAAGAATTCAACCAGATTCAATCAGATTTAATCGGATCCATAATGATTATTGAATATAGATAATTTATTTCCAGAAAAGGTGATCCATTATTCCTTTGAACAATCATAACAGTAATAAATTCATTAATTTAAAATTTAAAAAATAATATTTATAATTTCTTAGTGCAGGTGAAATTTGACATTAGATAAGCATAAAGAAATAAATTTTCTCTGTATGCACAATAGGGTGAGAACTTCAATGCAAGTTATTGCACATGAACTTTTCAGTGTAGGTAAATCTCAACTTTGAGTGCATGGTGACCAACAAACAGATGGTGCACTCTGGAGACAAACTTCGAGGGTACCTTTTATAAGGGCCCCCAGACACAGTCCCTCCCCAAAAATCACAAAACTAAGTGGTGACAATAATGAGAATCGTTGATAAACTTTTTTTCTCATATTTCATAATTAACGTAGTTGTAAAATGTTCAAACTAATTGAATAGAGAAATTGAAATATATTAAAATGTATTATTATATAAAATTTAATGTAATTTTTTGTGTAGGTGTATCTACCACCAAAGATGTTAATGACACTCAAGTCGATTCAGATAGTGTCGATATTCGAACTCAGCTCAAGTGTTGGTTAGATAAACTTGAGCTCGTCATGTTTGGATTTCTTGAGCTTGAGTTCAAACTTGAAGTGTCGTTAGATAGTGTCTCTTAATTAATCAATCTCGGATAATATATTCAAAAAAGTACACCTATAAACATAATTTCATATATAAAAATTATTTTAAAAAATACAATTAATTAATTATGAGTAGCTCGTCAAACCTTCAAACTCGACACAATTGAACTCGAGCTCGGGTTCGATACTAAACTACCCAAACTCGAGCTTGGTTTGACCAAACTCAAGTCGGGTTTTGATCGGGTAGTGTCATGGGTACCTATGACACTCTAGTGTCATAGGTACTCATGATACTATCTGAGTGTCATAACAACTCTATCTACTACCAATCGGGTTAATCGATTAAATTCGATCCAAGTACTGTAGAATCTGTTTTAAGGATTAGCTTTTGACATCTATTTTTCCTTTCTCAAAACTTGAAATTGAGAAGAGTTTAATGTCCGACCATTATGGATCCATTTTAACACCTCTAATATTATTCAAAAATGAAATATCTTCAATTTTGTGACAAATATTTTATTCCAGCTCATCTTGTTAGCATATGATTGTAACTAAAACTCATAATTACATTATTTTATTGCCTTTCAAAATTTATAAGAAAAAAAAAAAAATGTCAAGAACTCGAGACCACAAATCCCCCCTCCAACAATATACAAAGCCATTCTTCAATCAAATGTATGTACTTTTATCGTATTGATCTATAAGTCACCCCTTATTTTACTCCAATACTCATGTTAAGTGGATACGTCAGGGTATAAGCAGACTAGCAATTTTATATGTTTGATGTCGAAGCATATCCTTGACTACATTACACCACTTCTAAAATGCCTTGAATTTATTTTAATTAAAATATGAATAGGCCATACTTACCCATATATTATGGTAGCTTAGTTGCAGGCCTCGATGAATATTACATTTTTGGAATTATAAATATGACATCAAACTTAGAATATATATATATTTAATTTAATTATAATTACTGATTTTAAAGCGAATCTATATATCAAAATCCCATCACAATAACAAGAATTACATGATATATTTTATAATTTCATAGTAAAATTTGAAGCCTTATAGTTAGGAAGTAAATGTGGGGTTTATTTAGTCAACTATTTGATGGGGTGTCAATAAAATGAAACAAATGTATAGGTTGGAGGGAGTGGAGGAGAAGAGAGGGGGAGATGCATAGGATGTTAGATTTTTTTAATCAAATATTAAATTTAAAGAATAAAAAATATTATATTTGAGGAATTTTTTTTTAAATTAGATTTGATAATATTTAATATGATTTTAAATATCAATCGGTTATAATAATTTAATTATTAAATAAAAAAAAAGATAGAGGAAGTGGAAGGGCGGATACGGGGCGCAAGGACTGGGCGGGTGGGGGAGGAATCCTGAAAAGTATAGTTTAGATCACGCGGCTCAGACTCTGTTTTGTCAAAAAGCCTTCTTCACATGATCCACGAATCTCTGCAGCTAATTCATATGCCTTTTCAACGATTGGGACAACACCCCCGCCCCCCTTTTTCTTCCCTTCCCTCCCTCTCTGCCTTTGGCTACTTACTTGTCTCTTTCATCTTTTCACCCCTGGTAACCCTAGCTACCCTCAATCCCAGGCAGTAATATTTTTCTCTTTTCTCCAAGTATTTAGCAAATCATAAATTAAATTTACTTTGCTCTAATATTTACATCAGATATAAACCAATGATGTCTTCTTAACTTAAGGACAATTCTACTTTTTTACAATAGTTAAAAAAAAAAAAAAAAAAAAAAAACTTATATTTGAATAAGTCAATCTGCCGATTTTACTCAGTTGCATCAGATAATATTAAATCATAGTTCATTAAATTTATTTTCAGGATATGATATATGCATTTGAAAATTAACCGTCATATAAGATTTAAAATAGAAATCAAATTTTCTAATTAATAACAAATAAATTTGTGTCACATTTTTCAATAGTACAAACTCAATCTAAGCCTTCCCCAATTAAAATACCCTTCAATCATATGTACTAAGTTGTTGGCAAAGCCAACGAATCATGTAATAAGAAAAAAAAAAAATTAAGATAATCCTTTCCTTTTCCAATGAGAAGACAAAAGAGAATTAAAAAATAAAAAAATATATATTTTTAATAATTGAAGTATATAAGTTTGCATGAGAGACTTTTCCTTATATGGTTATGTTGTGATCCACTCATTGGCCTCTTTCTTTATAAATTGGTGCATGACAAAGCCTTTTTGGGAGGGGACAAGTCCCTTGCACTGACAAAGTTGGTTATAAATTAAAAAAGCTGTCACCAAAAATCTTTTAAAAAAAATAATAATAAAATAATTTGTCTCCCCATCATAGTTATAAAAACTATAGAATATAAATATTGATCCTTCTCTTTCTCTCTCTCTCTCTCCCCTCTATATATATATTATACAAACCACAAAAAATAGTAAAACTAGTCATTTTTGGGGATGGAGAGTAATGAGCAAGTGGTTCCCGGAGGTCTAACCATGGAGGAATACGCAGAGCTCCAGCCTGTCATCAGAACCTACCACAAGCTCGAGTCGAAGCCAAATACGTGCACGTCGCTCATAACGCAGCGCATCGATGCACCGGCCAGTGAGGTGTGGCCACTGGTTCGAAAATTCGACAACCCTCAAAGGTACAAGCACTTCATCAAGAGCTGCAACATGATAGGCGATGGTGGGGTTGGAAGCATCAGGGAAGTGACGGTGGTATCAGGACTACCAGCCTCAACAAGCACCGAAAGGCTGGAGATTTTGGATGATGAGAGGCATATTTTGAGCTTTAGAGTTATGGGTGGTGAGCATAGGCTTAACAACTATACGTCCGTCACCTCTGTCAATGAATTCAACAAACAAGGTAAGGTTTATACTATAGTTTTAGAGTCCTACGTTGTTGACATTCCTGAGGGCAATACTGAGGAAGATACTAAGATGTTTGTGGACACTGTTGTCAAGCTAAATCTCCAAAAGCTTGGTGTCATTGCCATGGCTAATTTTCATCATGGAAAATGACGATGTGGGAGACAAAGTTTCATTGTGGGGGGGGGGGATCGAAATTGAATTAATTGGGGGGGAGGAGATCGAAATGTGGGAGACAATGTGTGTTTTTCATTATTTTAAGAATTTTCTTGGTTTTAATAATTAAGTTATCTTTGAAATCATATGTACTTCAAGTTCACATGAAATGGAAAATCAATTGTTAAGATTAATAGATGTCTTTCTTTTTTTTTGGGGGGGGGGGGCCTGGCCAAATAAAAAATGGTGAGAGTTGAGTAGAATATTATACATAATGTTATTATTATTATTATTTTAATTCTTGGAAACATATATATATTTATTTTATTATAACAGAAATCAAACGCTATTATACATAATGTTATTATTGTTATTATTTTAATTCTTGGAAACATATATATATATATATTTATTTATTTATTTTATTATAACAGAAATCGAATCCTATATCATAGATTTTAGGGAAAGAGTCTTGGAAACATACATGCATGTTATTTAAAAGTCAATAGTTTTAATGTTTGGCACTTGTTTGCCACAACCATATATTAAAATTATAAATAGTTTATTATTTTGCAAATCATACCATATCCCAGAATATAAATATTGATTTTTTGATTTCTTTTTAATGAAGGGTACTTTTCCTCTTGTTCTTATCACCAAATTATAGAATTGGAATTGGTCACAAATCACAGCTCACAAGTTTTCTTGCACTCCAACATGAAATCTATGAGTTTGTAAAAGGGCAAGACTTTATAGCTTTCGTGGACTACTAGGGGAGAGAGAGAGAGAGAGAGAGAGAGAGAGAGAGACCATAAATGGAACTGTATTAGGTAAGGAATTGGGCATGCAATGACATGTCCTCTTCACGTGGGCATGAATTTCAAACCCTCAAGTTTCAACTGAGTAAAGACAAGGATGGATGTCTTGGGAGACTTGTGAATAGCCTTTAGGGACATGTGACCTTCAAACTTTCAGCCAAAAAATTTCTTTTTTCTCTTTTGTATCAGTCATTTCACTCTAAATAAATAAATAAATGAATATGATCACCCAAACCATTTTATTTTCTTATCTTTTTTTCTTGTTATGGATAAACTGTTTTCTTGGACAATAGTTGGTGCAGCTATAGAGGTGGAAATGGATGTAAAAACATAGTGAAGATAGGAGCTTCGGTATTAAGAGCTGAACTTGCTTATCATATGGCACAGAGAGAGAGACAGACAGACAGACAGACACCCACTTCTTGGTTTTTGCAGAAAGTCATGACATTGGGCTTGACCCAAAGATTTGAGTTGGCTCACCCTAAGGCCGAAATCACAGTTCATGTGAACAGAAATTTGAGTCTACTGTGAGATTGTTCTTGCCTTGCTAAAACAGTTCCCTTTAGATAAATCAATTACAAAATTTTTAGTATACGCGCAAAAAAAGGGTCGGTCATTTTAAAATTTTCAAAATATATTATTCCCTTCTACTTAATTATTTTTCTTTTTATGTTCCACAATTAAAATTCCTAGAAATTACTTAAAAATCAATATTATTTTATCAATAAAAGATAATATTTTTTCTCTTACAACTAGTTTTCTTTAGAGTATAAATTATCAATATCTGATAATCATGTTGATCTAACTAAATACTGTTCGATTCGTATTGGACTCTTAAGAGATAAAATTTTCCATATATTTATTTTTGTCATATTTAAAATTCGAATTCAAAATATTATCTAAGGGATATCAATTACGCATCGATATTTTGCAAGAAGATAGAACCCTGTAACTTTAAGGACCAACCGAAGGTTGCATATGACACTAAAAGGCTGGGCTTGGGTCAGGCCCAGAACACGACCCGCAAGCCCATTCGGCCCATTTGAATGATCAAGTCCTCGAGCGGTAATGTAACCTAGGGCGTGGCCTTGCAGAAGCTTTGTTATCAGTTGCTTCTAGGACTATATTTTGCCTATTGTCCTGACCGCAGCTGTTCATGATCGGAGATTGAAGATGTTTTTGATTAACTAGGTTTGTATCATCGTGGTCCTGTTTTAAATATTTTAGGTGCGCTTTGCATCAGAACTAATCACTCATGTAAAAAAATTGAGAACCACCATTTTTTAAAAAATAATTTAATGATCATAATCTTTATTTTTTAATTTAAAAATCTAAAATTTAAATTTCTATATAACTAAAAATGAAAAAAAAAATGAGAATCAACTATATTGCATCTACATTAAAAATATAAATATTTCATTAGTCAAGCTGTCTTAAGAATCATTCGTAATAGCAAACTTGTAAAATAAATCTATTTATCATAAAGAAATTTGTTATTTTTTAACTTGTTTCATTTCAGATCAATTGCTTTATTATTATATAATGTTATTATTTATTTTTCTTAGAAAAAAGAGTAGTAAGCTAGGGAGGGAAGAAACTTAGGTTGGGGTAGGAGGGGCTCGTGATACATGTAGGCATAGACATCAACTTTTAATTGATTTAATAATTAAATATTAAAATTTTTACATTTGAGTCGTGGGGAAAATAATTATATTTTTCTCAATTTAATTTTGATTTTGTCGTATAACAATATCTTAGAAAAAAATAATAGAGATAAGGATAGAGGCATGTGCATGCGTTCATCATAGAATATGTCGATCTAATAAATAAAAATATTAGATCTCTTAATTAAATTTAAAATTAAAAATTAAAAAATATTATATTAAAAAGTATGATAATATTTAAATTAAATTAATTAAAATATTAAGCGATTAAAAAAATAAAAATAAAAACCAAAGCCACCGTAGAGAAAGGAGACAATTACAGTTTGATGCTTTGCTGTAATGATTGTCTGTTTTTCATGGCATATCACTTCACCAAAGATTTGATCCAAGATTTAGATTACGCTTTTGGTTTTCTCTACTTCCATGCAACCAAAAAATGAAATACCCCTCACTGACATACACTGCCCCTCCTCTTCCCCCACCCCTATCCTACCATTTCCCTTCCCTCAGCAATTTTCTTTTGTAATTTTCTAAAATTATCGATTTTTTTTATTTTAAAATTATATTTTTATTAATATAATTTAAATATTTATAAAAAAAAATTAAAAAAATATTTTTTTATATAATTATTTTTATTTTTAAATTTTAAATGCAAAGTAATCTATAACACCATCTCCCGGCCACAATCACCCATTTTTGCCCCATTTCATGCATGCAGCTTTTTGCATTTCTCTGAGCTCTATAGCTCGTAATGTTTGAAATGGTTGGGGGCCTTCTTTATTCTTTTTTGAGTGAACATCTGACCCTTTCTCCATCTTTCTTTATTCCCGTTACATATATTTTAGTAAGTCCAATTAAAAAATTTATATTAATTGTTAAGATATAAGAGGTGAAGAGACAAAGGATTAACAATCGAGATTATAACTTTAAGGAAAAAATTTTAAAGTATTTTAATAATATATTTTAAAAAAATTAATAATATTTTTAAAATTTTTAACATTATTTATAAAATATCGCTAAATATACTTATAAATTATGTTTTCCAAAACCTCGCGGTGGTGAAAGAAATTAAATTCTCATGTAATATGGGGTTAAATTTTAAATTTTCTCAAGTCTTAATTTTTTTAGACTGATTTCAAATCTTTATTTTTTGAGATTAATGAAATTGGACTCATAAAATTTGAAATAGACTGAGTTTGAATTTTATAAAATCCAATTTAAAAAGCTGGATTGTCACCTCTACTCTATTTTTATTTGAGGGTATCAAAATACAAGAAGCAAAACAGAGCACATATCCAATAAAAACTTTCTTAATTTCTCTTACAAGAAATTTAGTTTTCTCATTTATAAATTTTTTAATTAGAACTAAATAATTTATAAAAAAAAAATTGTGTAGGTTAATAATATGTAAACTTTATCTGAAAAGTAAGTTTTTTTTCAAAAAAAAAAATAATAATAAGATTAAACCTCGACTTCCCGGAACTACCCTTTGCAAATGGTCCAACTCCAACATATTCGTCAAAAAGATATCTTCCCCCACAAGATTCCCCTTTTGCTTCTCAACGAACCCCCACCCCTTGCTTTTTGCATCGCTTGCATACCAATTTCTCTCTCTCTCTCTCTCTCAAAAAAAAGTACTCTGCCGCCACACGGCAAATTGTGTAACTCTCTCTCTCTCTCCCTCTCTTCATTGCCTTTACCTGCTAAGATTCAAAATCAGAACCAAAAGCACATAAAATTTTTACTTTTATTACTCATCTTTATCGTATACAAGGTTCTCTAGTCTAGTTCAAAATAGCAAAATAAGTAAAAACCCTTTTCTCTCCTTCCCCCTCTATGGGGATGAGAAAATCTGGCATGAACAGGAGTTTGAACAGAGAGAATCACAGATATCTTGGTTGTGATGATGATGATCATTGCAGAGCAACAGTTAATGAGAGAGAAGAGAGAGAAGAGAGAGAGAGAGAGAGAGAGAGAGAGACATTACTTCCTTGGCTCAGTGTCACTCATTTCTGTTGCAGGCTTTTGAAAGGGCCCATCCCCCGCTCTCTCTCTTAATTAATGGGTCCAATCCATTCATCACCATTTCTCTGCAGAAGGGCTTTACTTGTCTTCCGGGTACTTCCTTTTAATGCGTTTTTGAATACCCATTTGGTGCTTTTAAGCCTTCTGTAGAGAGGGAAGAGAGATAGAGCTAATGATTCATGATGGGGTCTGAAAGTCTGCATTTTCAGTTCCTCGGGTTTTGGTTTTCTTGGAGAAAATGAAATCCCCACTTTTCTGATCATGCAAAGAAATTAACTTTACTTTTCTACCACTTTTCTGTATATGTGACTGAGCTTTTAAATTTTTTGTGGTCTAAAAGAGAGCTTGGAGTTGTGGACTACAGTGCGGGGATAAATTTACTAGTCCTTTGAGGTAGCTTAACTCTTTTCGAACCAGTTCTCTTTATCACAGTTTTCTTTGGCTTTTTTGGGGTTTATTCTCCTTTTGGGAACAAAGTGAAGGGCAATGATTCCTTGCACTGCAATCACTTGTTTTGGGTTCTCTGGGGAAGCCTACACATTCTGTTGGAAACAGATACGCTCCTTTGTCTTTTGAATGTAGGCAAGAAACATTTCTGAAAAGGAAAAAACATCAATGAATCTGTTTGAAGAATTCTCAATCCCATTTTTGCTGAGGTTTGGTGGAGAACACTGCACATTTGTGTGACTCTACAGATAAATCATGAAATGGCAGGTTAGTTTATTATGCTTCCTTTCTTTCTTTAGTCAGTACCATGTTTCTGCCAATGTCTTCCTTTACGTCCTAAATTGCCATAATGTTCATGATTTGCTACTAAATCATGATGTTTCTATGTAATGTTGTAGAATGTCGACATGTTTCGGTACTTTAATAGCCTTGCTATTACTGGTTTCTCATTTACAGAATCGTGGCTGGTGAAAAGGGATTTGCTCACAGTTTGTTTGTTCATCTGGTCAGTTTGATTTTAGTGACCAGTTTTGGCTGCGAGGCTAGTGCTTGCACTTGAGGAAAACATTGTTTCCCTCGGTTTCAAGTTGGCATATCTCCTTCTGAGTTTTGGAACCACGCTGCCTTTGTGAAGACCCCGGCGCCCCCCCCCGGGGGGGAGTGAGACTGTAAAACAGTCTTGATTGTGGAAATATTTTCTCTTGTTTTTGGCTATTATCTTGTGAATTTTCGTTACTTGGGCATCTACTATTACTCTGACTTGGAAATGGACTATAAATGGCATCTATAGCAAACTTGCTTGTAAGATGCTTAGTGGTGACAAAACAAAAGTTGGATTACGTCTAATATTGTTCTGGGGAATTGCCTATACTATTTAGACACTGGGGTTTATTTTAAGATAGACTTGGTTTAAGCAATGGATGGTGAAATGCTCCTAATTGTTCTCGTTCAGGTTTGTATCAGTTTTATCTCCTCCTCTCTCGTGATATCTTTCTCGTTATATCTCCCTCACTGCAAATCATGAGCAATGAACAATGCGAACAGTGTAGTGGATGGTAGGTGGCTCTGATATCAATTGATGTAGAAGAAGAAAATGAAGATAACTAGTATGAGAGGGAGACTGAAATGAAATGGAGAAAGAAACAGACAAACCAACGAAATGAACATGAACAAGAGTATTCCGTTTCAATAGTCCATTCAATAAACCAAGTCGGTCCTGCAATAAGTCTAAGGTGCTCAATTATGAATCTATAACAATTTGCTCCAAGCAAAAATACTGTGAAGTGTGGCTTGCTGGGACAAGTCATTTATGGCTCTGGAGGCACTCCTGCCTACGGAAAGAATTAAGCTCAAATGGGGAACTGCGACATTTTCCTAAATAAGATATTAGCTTGGTTGCTATATATTTTTGTCTTCCAGAACTTGAGGATATTCTGCTGAAATTCTAGTGGAGTTATTTAATCTTGCAGTAATTTACTTTTTGATCAGTTTCCATCTGTGAAGCATAGATAGATGTAGGTTGTGACATGACATGGACACGGTGACACGGCCAATTTATAAAAATTTTACACACTACTATAAGTATTAAACTGTGGTGCTGTGTTTCTAAAAACTCTGTATTTCATTTCTAGAAGTGACCATGTAATATAGCTTTCTTAACATCTACCTTGAGTGATGAAATCTTCATGATGCCATTGAGTTTCAATAACCTGCATTGATAATCGTACAAATGTGTTGTGGATAACTGTCAATGTGTTTCTTCTTGAATTGTAACTGTTGTTACTTGAAACTAGGTAGTAGAGCATGGGAGAACAGCAATTAATTGGTACAATATGCAACATCCACAAATTGGAACTTTGGTTTCTCTGCTAATTTTGTGAGCATTTTTCCCAGAGATTTGTTGTGCTGGTCTTGAATAGAGGACAAACCTATCCGCAATTGTGGTCGCATACAACAGGGAAATTTTTTATAGCTATTATATAAGGGGCAAGCTCCAATTCCCGATGTTCTAGGGTACAATGGAGAAAAATATTTTTGACATGCCAATTGAAATGCCCAGTCAGAGTTCTATGGCTGTGGCATGTTCTCACCAACCCTTGATCCATTTGGATGTTCTGGACTCCAACTCGCAAAACCAGATCATGACTGCAATTCCTATGTTTCCAACATTGCAAGGTGAACCAGTAAATTATGTCCACGGCAATCTGCATTGGACAAATGGAGGTAGAATTGTTAATTCTGATGTCACTGGTTCTAGAGACATATTTCATGGAAGGATTAGCAATAAAGATGCTTCAGCTGGAAGTTTACATACTACTAGTGACATTCGGGGCTTTGCTGATGAAACATCAGTTTCTGCTCCTCCAGTTGCTGACCTTTTTGCCGCAAGAAGAAGTCCTAGGGAAAGTCTAAATGATATTGTGAATACCATGCCTCCATTTTCTGCAGAAGCTTCAAAAACTTGTGATGCACAGGAGTTCTCTAATACTTCAAATACTGCCTTTGCAACCCCCGTGACATGTGGATATGAGGGAGTCATCTGTGACATGAACAACAAATGGGAAATCAGCAAGTTCCTTATGCCAGAGTTTCCTGGGACAGGCCTATTTACAGCAACAAGATATGAACCCTTTCCTTTCTTGGGAAGTGGAAGCCCCAATAGTTGGATGTCATCAAACAGTGCGAATATGGATGTGGATCATCCATATGGCTCGATCTCCAGGAGTGAACTGTGTCTAAGTCTTGTCACATGCCAACCACCCATTGTCTGTGGGACTTCACTTCCTGACCTAAGCTCAGAAGTGAGCTGCTCTGGTGTAACACATTCATCAACAGGGATGGGATTAGACCAAACTTCTTGTAACAATAATGAGCTTTCTCTTAGCTTCAGATCCCACAGGCCCGCCCATCTCTCTAGTATAGTATCCGGGTCGAAGTATCTTCATGTGATTCAGGAAATACTAGCTGAAATTGCAAGCCATGCACTGGAAAATGTAAACCCAGAAGGTACTGGAATGTTCTCTTCTGCATCAAGAGGTTCTGGGATAGGCTCTGATGAATATCCTAGCAGAGATGGTGGATTTGATGGTCATGCGGAACCAATGGTGCGAGGACATGAAGCTGAAGTAAAGAAAATGCACTTGTTGGCTCTACTACAAGTGGTAATATATATTAATCGACTTGATTTGCCAAAATTTCATAAGCTTTTATCTAATACGCAGTTCTTTGAGTTTGTTATAAATCTTAGTTGACTAGTCTTGCGCAATTAAGCAAATTGGGCAGATCATGTTTGTGATCAGCCCCTGATAAACGGGCTCGGTTAACCAGTCTGAATTTAATAAACTGTAAATGCCAATCTTTTATATTTTGATTCTAACAGCATATAACATTTTTCCTGATCTTTTTGTTCGGCTATTATGGGGTTCTGAATATATTACATGGTCAGTAAATCCTAAATGCAATTATGCTTTTCTATTTGCAGGTTGATGACCGGTACAACCAGTGCTTAGATCAGATCCATGAAGTAATTTATGCATTCCATGCTGCAACAGAGCCGAGTCCTCAAATACATGCTCAGTTTGCTCTTCAATCCATCTCATTTTTATACAAGAATCTAAGGGAGAGAATTAGCAAGCAGATCCTTGCAGTTGGTGAAAACTTGAATGGTGGTTTCGTGAGGGACAAAGATAGATCTTTTGAATCTTCTTTCATTCAAAAGCAATGGGCGCTTCAGCAGCTAAGAAGAAAAGATCATCAATCATGGAGGCCACAGAGAGGCTTGCCTGAAAGATCTGTCTCTGTTCTACGGGCATGGATGTTTCAAAACTTTCTTCACCCGTAAGCTCCCTTTGATTGAATTTCATCTACTTGTGTTACAAGGTATATGCCAACTGCCACACAAATAAAAGAGACTAACCAATTCGCTAAATGTAACTTAAAGTTGATTATAGGACCATTATGACTTGTAAGGTTCCTGAGACTGCCTACTGATGATCGTTTTCAGATATATTCAAGACAAAATCTAGCATCAAGGACAAATGATTCTTATTTCATGTAAATTTGGAATTTGTGGTCTTCAGGTATCCTAAAGATGCAGAAAAGCATTTGCTGGCTATTAAAAGTGGATTGACAAGGAGCCAGGTACTTAATGGATTTTCCACAACTTCTAACATTAAAATTTTGACTTGGATTTAGGCACATGTATTGCTGTTAACAAGATAGTGTCTGTGTAGTTTCATGCCTGTTTTAGAACAAAGCTTTATCCTAAATGCCATCTGCCAATTGACTAAACTGGTTTACTGATGAATTATTGCATCTCTCGTGTTCTTCTAAACTTAATTGTTAATTGTACATCTTTTGACATACACCTAGGTATCAAATTGGTTCATAAATGCTCGGGTTCGCCTCTGGAAACCATTGATCGATGAAATGTACTCAGAGATGAATGGTCGGAAGTGTCGTGGGAAAGATGAAGGAACTAACAGCAGTCATAGAAGCCATACAGGTGCAGATGATTGGCGATTCCATACTAACTAAAAACCTAGATTAAAGGAGCCTTGTCAACTATTTTGGAAAGAGTATTTCTTGCTGGGAAAGAGGTAAAAACATGTGCACTGGCACTGGTGGCAAGCACAAAAAATTAAAGGTTTTGAATTGCAGGGGGCAAATTACATGGGCTATGTAATTTGAACTCGGTGGGTTTTCAGTGGTTGTATGTCACCATTACATGTATATTGGAAAGGTCATAAGAGATGGCTCCATTTGTGGCACAAAAAATTAGGTCATGAAAAACCTTATCTTTTATCACATTAAAGCAATCTGACCTTGAAGGATCACGTCCTTGCCCACCTTTTTATTGTGGCAGCTGAGATGTTTGCACCAGCTAAAGTCATCTGATGCTTTATCTTTGGGTGGCAATATTTCGTAGTAGTTCATGTCCAACCAAGTGGTTTCCACCTCCACCATACCCAATGGACATCAATGAAAATAAAGGTTTGCAAGAATATTATATGTTTGCTTGCCCCTAGTCTTGATGTGTATATTTGAATTACATATTCTTATAAATATTTTGTAATTTATAAATAATAAATATTATATATACGTAATTTTGTGATAACACTGCATTTGCCACATCATCTGTAGAATTTTCTGTGGACGATATTTTTTTTTATGATTACTCTAGGGTTAGTAAGCAATCTACGAACCAAAAATTAGCATTTTAAAAGTTCGAGGACTACTCTGTTGTCTGCCATTGTTAAGGTGGGTTGTTTGTACAATAATGCTATAGATGTAGGACTTGACATGTAATTTAGTTATGAATTTGCTAAACTTGTATGGCTGTAACCGTGGGACATTGTATTTTCTTATTTATAAGTCTCGGGTTGTTTGAGTGATGGGAATAAAAAAATAGGATTTGGAAGAATCAATTTCTCTACGATACTTGACTAGATTAGTCATGCAAAACCTAAATAAACGATCGGTGGTAAGTAATTCATTTACACTAAAATAAAATAAAAATAAAAAATAAAACATCAGTTATGAATCTAATGCTATTGGATAATTTTTAATGCTTAAATTCAAGACTTCAAAGGAAAAGTGATTCAACTGAATTATACTGGATTGCAATGTTATTGGATAATGTGAAGCATCCAACGTGAGAAAATAAAGTAATAACTTTGTACTTGTATCTAATTCATCTTCTTCAATTCCACGTTGGTCCCACATTAAAAAAAAATGTTGCTTTAATATAAAATTTTATAAAAATATTTAAAATTGTTATCATAAGGTATTAATTACATATGAGAATCTCAGCTTCATCATTACAATATTGAACAAGAGGAAGAACATTGTTCATTTCTATTCCAAAAAAGGCTTGCTGTAGATTCAACTCATCTGCCTTAGCCCTTAAGTCTTGTCCTTCCTCTAAGGTTTTCATACAAAACAACATATATTCTTTTGTGGAAATTCTTAAGATCCAAATTAGATTAAAATCACTTAAATTTTTGTGACTACTGGGTATCTAAGATCGAGAAAATATCACGTAAATCGGATCATCTCATTATTCACAATTCAAACGTCATTTCGGTGATAATGTTGATCGATCGTTGTTCAAAACCCTTGTTTTACTTGTGACATTGGAAGAAATTTTTCTTCTTTCGTTTCTCTCTCTATTGCATATTTTTTTTTTCAGATGTCATCGAATCAAAAATGCCATAATACATTTTCATTCCCCTTCTGCATACTGAGGAAAAAAACAGAGAGAGAGAGAAAGTTAAGGGGGTCCTTAAGGGGACGGTACAGCTCTCCTCTCTTGATTTTATAATCCAAAATTTGATTCCTATTATAAAAAAATAAATAAATAAATAAATAAAAAAGAGTTAGAAGGGGGTTGAGGGGTGGTTGCCAAATAACCACCCCTCCCTCCTTTTTAAATTTCAAATGGAAGGGGGTGGGTCTACCCTCATGGGCGGACCCGCCCCCTATTCCTCGATTGAATGGAAGCAAGATTATGAACTTCAACAAGCAAAGGCAGGCCATTCCTATGAGGATGTTGTCACTTGTCCTAAGGGTATCAATGACAGGTATTTCCTCATCTGGAGTAATACATTCTGTTATAGGGTATCCATCGATCTACTTTTTGTACCAAAATAGGTTCATCGCAACATCCATTCCATTCTACATTTATTCAATTCCATGGTCTAACCAAAAAACCCTTTCTTCTAGTAATTTAATGTGCTTATATTACCTTTTCTTGCCGTTTATTAAGCCTCTCATCCTGACCCCAACAACAATAATAACCAAATCTTTATTCCAGAGTCGATTATATGGATCTTTCTACATCAATACTCTATTTTATATTACATAATTATCTATGTAATTATTTTCTTTATACAACATTAAAAATCATGCTTTTATTAAACCCCTTTCCCACCCCAAGATGGGGAAAAAAAATAAATTAGTGCCATTAAATGAGAATTATGACAAATGGGTCAATTTTTTTTGTTCTTTTATTTCTATGAGAATGTGAATTGATTGTGGACAAATGAGACAATGCATGAGTGGTAATCCACTTTGCAAAGGTTATAGCGCATCAACAATGGAGTGAAGGTTGAGAAGAGACTTTAATAAAGGGTTCTTTGCCTTGAGGAAGAGGAACAATGTGAAGGTTTTCCTTGATAAAGGAATATTCTTTGGAATACAAAACCACCATTGATGCTTTAACGAAAAAGGATCAATGAGAACAAGCATATTCTTTAAAATCCTGTTCTTCAATGTCTTCCAAACACGGTTGCCAAAAGTCCTAGAATAGGAAATAAAAAACACCAACAGCAACATGTGGTTTGAGAAAAATAATCGTAGGACCATAATCATTCCACGTGTCAATCCCACATAATTGCTTTTCTTAAAGGGTGCATTCATGAGCATAAAGTTAGAAATCCTACATAATATTCCATTAGGACCAGTCCCTTGTTCATGGGGTGATAAACCACTTGTTACAGTATAAATACGTATGATTTATAAGCATATTCATTACCATCCAACTTAGCATCTCTCTCTCTCTCTCTCCCCCTCTTCAAATGGCTGGTAATGGGATGGTTGTGATTTTTGATTTCGATTTTACCATTATAGACTACGATAGTGATGATTGGGTGGTGGAAAAAATGGGGGTAACAGATTTGTTCGATGAGCTTAAATCCAATCCCACCATATCTTGGTACTCTATGATGGTTAGTATTGCCTTTCCTTCCCTTGTGGTTTATCTTTTACCTCATAGATTTTACCCTTTTTTTCACATTACAGAATGAGTTTCTCTTTTTTTCTTTTTGATGATCACGTTTTAAGAGTTTGCATTTTTTTTTTTTTTTTTTTTTATGAACAAAACAGGACAGAATGGTCATTGAGCTAAACTCACAAGGCAAAACAATGGAGGAGATTGCAGGTTGCTTGAAGCAAGTCCCATTGCATCCTCATCTCATCTCGGCCATCAAAACAGCCCATGCTTTTGGGTAACTTTCCAAACCCACAAAATAAAGAAAGGAAATTAAAAAAAAAAAAAAAAAAAAAAAAAATCCAAGATTCAGTAATTAAATAATACCATTTTTCTCATTTTATATTTATGTATTAATTTGCAGCTGTGACTTGAGGATAATAAGTGATGCCAATACATTCTTCATAGAGACAATATTGGAAAACCATGGACTATTGGAGTGTTTCAATGAAATTAACACAAACCCATGGTTTATTGATCAAGAAGGCAGGTTTATGCTCTTGCCTTGTCATGACTTCAACAACTCATCTCATGGTTGCAGTCTTTGCCCTCCCAACCTGTGCAAGGTAAGATTTTTTTTTTATATACTTTCCCTAATTAGTTTTTGCCATCATCGGTATTTGGATTTTGTCTGACTAATACAATCGAGCAGGTTGACTCTCCCAATTCTTATTTCTTCATTTTCATGACTCGAATTCAAGACATATGATTAAGAGAATGTAGTTTCTGATCACTACATTTATAGGAGATTGGTCTCCTTAATTAGTTTATGAGTCATGGGGTAAGCTTTCTTGATTACATTGGACTGAAGGCCCAAAATTTTTGGGTTGGGGCTTCATTTAGATAGGAAAGAGGGGGGAGGTTGGGAGTTCTAAGAATTACCAAATGGCGAGAAACTCGGGTATATTCTATGTCTATTTATTTCTTATTTTAGTATTAACTATGATTTTGAATGCAATATGTTACAGGGTAAGGTGCTGGAAAGGATTAGAACTTCAGTTTTGAAAGAAGGGAAGAAAAGGTTTATTTATGTTGGAGATGGAAAAAATGATTTTTGCCCAAGTCTGAGGCTTCATGAGAGTGATCTATTATTGCCAAGGAGAGGTTTTGCACTTTGGGACATCATATGTAACAATGCAGTGGCCATCAAAGCAAAGATTTACGATTGGAGTAACTGCGAAGAGCTTGGAAACAACTTACTCGATGCAATTGATAGTATCTCTGTTGGAACAAATAATCAGGACACTTCCAACACCAGTATGTTGATACCTGTGGACTGCAAGTTTCAGACTGGTTCACTTGCTTCTCATGAATCTGCAGGAAAAGCTCTAAGGATTCAGAACTAGTTCCATGAATTTACCAAGTGTATATTATCATAATTAACCTCTAATTTGGATCATGACCTGATTTCTCAAGGAAACAACCCAAGGGACGAATTTTATCTTACCATATCCTATGGCAATGGAATATGCCCCTTTTTAGGTGTCACAAGGTTTTCTCTTCATTGATGTCTAACTAATTTTCAAGAATAGGATTCTCTCGCATTGTATTGCAAGAGTACAAGCTTGACCCATTTGGCTTAGAGAGTCATATATCAGCTCACTCCGGCTTAGAATACGATTAGTCCGATATGGGCTACATGACTCCCTAGTGGTTAACGGGAGAAATTGATGCTCGGTATTCCCAGCCTTCAAAGTAAAATGGGAAGTTTCTTAATCAGGACCAGCCATTCTAGTGTTGATAGCTAGAAAGTTTCAATTTAGAATCTTCCGGCTGCACAGAGTGCAATATAATCATAAAGCAATTTATTCTCTAAGACAAACAGCACCACTGTTTTTACAAGTTACAGAGAATCCATTCCAGAGAAGATTCATTGCGTTTGCATCCCGTGACACGAAAAACTTACTCTGTAAAGGCATAACCTGCAACGAGCCCATTCTCTTCTTTTGATTTCCAGAGTCACCACCCTCAAAAATTCCAGACAGAAACCATAACCATGTATGTACTGTAAGATGTCAGAGTCAGAGATTTAAAGACCTTCAATACCTCAAAGAGGTCATTGAGTTCTACCTTATCAGCAAGGATATGCATCCAGAAAATCAGGGGATGTTGGCAGAAAACAAAGAATGCCAAAAAACAGATGGATGCCAACCATTTTTATTATTATGTGCTTTTCTTGTTTGTTTATAAATAATTGTTTTAAGGATTTACAGATGATTTGGCCTATCATCATCCACACTTATGACCAGAAAATGAATGAATACAGATCTTTCCTCTCTAAAACCTTTCTACTGTACCTTCTCTCTTTTTATCTACAAACCCCGCACCCTCCATCAGTCCAGGAGAGGCTGCTTCTCCTTCTCGTCTCCATCTCCCACCAATCAAATTTGAGATGACTAGATTACAAAAAGAACACTTTGCCTTTCTCATCTTCCTTGCACATTTGCTGAGATTCTTGTTTTTATTGGTTTTAACTTCAAGCCCATGCTTTCTGGTGAGAGAAGCTCAGGCGAGATACAACATGGATTCAAGGGACTTCTTGGGCTAACGCTGAGTTTCGACAGCTTGTATAAGCCATAACCCATGAGGAAGTACTCCAAAGGAATCATCATTGCATCGGGTTGCTCCTCTGAAACTATTGATCCGCATGCTTGAACCTGTGAAAAACCAAATCAGCAAGGCCAACTTAATATTTATGCAAGCTTGGCTGAGCAACAAGGTTAGTGTAAAAACTTTTTCAATTACCTCCACTAGGGCACTATATCTCCTATCTAGTTTCGAAGTCATGTGGAGAGACTCCAAATGAACAGGAGAGTCCTCCCCAACAAATATTAACGAGCGGCATTTCAATTGTTTCAATCCATCGGAAATGTCTGGTCTCCTGCAAAACGAAATAAAAAGAGTTCATGCACAACATGCTTTTATGAAAGCAAATAGAAAGAACAAATTCATTTTAACTAGAAATTTTACCCATTAATTGCTTCAAGATACCGCAAAACATTTTCACCTTGCCTTTCATCCAGCAACTGAGAACCATGTCAAGGGTCAAGCAAGCATTGAACTTTGTGAATAATCAATTCCAGAATATAATTGAGCATGCCATTCTAAAATATTGGGTATAGGTAAACATGAAGCACTTACTCTTCTGCATGCCTGTACAATATCTGATTCAGGTACTTGAGCACTACCACGAACTTCCTGCCATGTTAGTAGTTCCATTTCTTAGTGTTTCCAAATCCTAGATAAGGAATACAGTCAACGGCCTCAATCAAAGGCAATATTACCTTACTGAAGTATCGCAAAAGCAGCAACTCCTTTACCACCCCACACATACCATAATAGTACAACAAATTTGACATTACCTGCAAATGGTCCTCTGATGAGAAGAAGAATTACATTCTACAGGTCAGCTATGGAAAAAGGATAAGAATAGAACCTTATTATAAAACCACTCTTTCCAAGAGGGTGCTTTGCATATTGGAGAAATAAGTATCATGCCAAAGACACGCTGTCGGTATTTCATCTGATAGCGAATCAGGCAGTAAATAGATCAGTGTGACCCAAAAAGTTCAAGATAATGGAAGTTATTACGGCAGAAAGTAAATGAAAGCAATTTTTAGGGAAATAAATGAAGGCAACTTACTGCAAACAGCGTAAGGATGTAAGCTCCAGCAGTTACCCCCATACACATGACCGCATCCAGTCTGAAAAAGAGAAACAGAAATAGGGTCAAAGGTCTTCTCAAAGAATTTGAACATTGGTGAAGGATTCTAAAGCAAAGCCATTTAAACTTCTAAAAACAAACACAGGATATGAGCAATGCTGTCTCAAACAAACATAAACCTATGAAACTTACCCAAAATAATCAAGTACATCAGCAACCTGATCTGCCAAATCATCTGTAGAAGGTATAGGATCATCGGAACTAATTGCAGCAGCTCCTAACTGCAATAGCTCTTGAAGAAAATGCCCAATAAGAATGAATAATAGCATCCGTGGATAAATATCATAAATACATGCACTCGACAATAAATTTATGAAGATTACTACGCAAACCAAATAGACAAAGGAAACAGAGCTATCAATTTACAGACCTCATGACCAGGAGGGCTTATGTGATAAATGCAGAAATTATGAAGCAGCAAAGAATATGCTTCGGGACAAAAGAACAGTCCTTGGAAACAAGACAAATCTGTTCAAGCAAATAAACTAAGAACTTGTTAGCAATTGGTGGCAATAATTCTGAAAGCACAAATCACATGAATGATGTGCTAACTATCTGAAGAAAATAAAAGCAAAAAACAAACTTTAAATTATTTCTTGGCAGCCAGGACTTAAAAGATGTGCTTATTGAACAGTTATTTCTGCCCACTTGCAATTTGGAAGTGTGATAGAAATGGAAAACTATTCTCAGCATATGCTCTTGAAGTTTAACAGAGAGATCATGCTTCATAAAACATCACACAAGTTTTATTCAAAAGTTGGACAACGAAAATTATGACATAAAGATAAAACTGACTCCACTCTAATTAGAGAACTCCCAATTAAAATATTTCTGCTTTATTTATATAAATCCCGTGGATTAATATAAATCCACACAATCCAAAACTTATGGTATAATGGATTAAGGAGATACAACCAGGTCATAGGGTTGATCATAAAAACCAAGAAAAGATGAAAGTGTTCAATAAATTTTTTCCTGTTTAAACATCACGAGGTAAAATATTCGCCATAGCACTTTGTATGTCACTTCAAACTAGCAAATTAACAAATAAAAGATTTCCTATTTCGTATACTTTTAGCTTTCTACTTACAATTCAAAGCTAAATCTGGATAAGTTACAAGGGCCGGCTTGTCATGGTCACCAATCACATAGACAGATACTGAACCACATCGGGTTTTAAGAACGAACTCCTGGAGTCAAATTCAAACAGCACATATGGTAAGTAACAAGGCCTCAAGTAAAATATGGCAGACTTTCAATAAAAAAGTAATCCCTAAATCAACTAGTAAAGCACTACATTCTTGTAAACATTCTTCTAGAGGAGGTATATTTTCCACTCACAAAGCTCATCTGTAATTTTTGTGAGATAAAAGGTGGGCAAAAGCATAGCAATTTTCTGCAGTACCTAACTTTCCATTAACAGCCCATTGGGATAAATCAACATCACCACTTCTTGGTCAGAATACTCCTTTTGAGATTTCAACATATTGAGTGAGGTAGTTTACCAATTCAAATATTTCAAAAACTATAACGGGTTCAAAAGAAAAGTCTTTGTCCTAAAATACATACCGAAAATTAATAATAACAATAGTCAAAGACATAATGGTTGGGAATCAAGAAATCACAACACAAACAACCCCATCAAAAACATATCCTGAAAAAGTAATCAATTTAGCAGAATCAAACATCATCCCAAAAAACCTATTTGATACAACAGTTCCCAATTTCCATGAACCATAAAATTAGGAAAATATATATATATATATATATATATATATATATATATATATATATATATATATATATATTGATAGTCCGGAAAAAGAGAATGATGTTCAATCAAGAAATAACACCACAAACTACTATCTCGAAAACAATTTCCTACAAAAGTAATCAAGATGACAAAACTAAAACATCCTTAACACAGATTATTTGGCATAATTTCAAAATACCCAATTGCCATGAATTTGAAATATATATATATATAAAACAAGTATAAGTTCAAATAAAAGAAGCGAACCTTAATTCTCATTTAACTTATAAAGGTCAATGAAGAAGAAAAAATCAACCAACCAACACAGAACCCAAGACCCAGAAAGGGGGAAGAATTCGATGATTAAACGCTACGCATTATCAGCTTTTCTTCACCAACCCAAGTAATCAAGAACTAAGATTTTAACCTCAAACAACAATAACCTCAGACGACAATCATCAATCGAAGATAACCCAGAAATCAAACGATGTAAAAAAGAAACGAAAGAAACACGGAAGAGAATAAATACCGCATACATTGTACAAAAACTTAAATGCTGTATAGAATATTACCTTTCCAGCAAGAGAAATTGTGCCTATGTCTATGGAAACAGAATCGCTTGAATCTGCCATGGCCTTCAACTCTCCTTGAGTTTTGAAAGCAGAGACCTTCCCTCTCTCTCTCTCTCTCTCTCTCTCACTAACTTTCAATTTCGAGTTTCTTTGGATTTCCCTATAAATATACAAAAAATTTCGCCTTCCCTCTCCACCTCTTCTCTCTCTTTTATTTATTTAACTCTTTTTCTCCATCATGGTTCTCTCTCTCTCTCCCTCCCGAATTTCCCTTTTTTTCTCTCTCCTATTCAACTTTCTTCTCTTCTCCCTCAATTTATGGTAATTTTGTTAAAATAACATAATTATTTTAAATTTCCCATACTAAATAGAATTGCCAAATAATTAAATATAATATTTAATCGATTATCACAATTAATTATTTTAATTAAAATTTATGAACGACTCATAATCAATATTTTTAAATAAAATTTTAAAATCAACTTTTTTATACGATAAGATAAATATTTTATCGTAATTATTAGATATCGATAATTTATAAAAAAATAAATTAAAATCTTATACAAATGCTAAAATAATATTCATATTTAATAATAATTCAAATAATTTACAAACTAAATAATTCAAATCTAAATAGCAATTCAACTAAGCATATTTTTAGAAATTTCTTATTTTTCCATTTTTCTTTTTTTTTTTCTCTCTCTCTCTTTAAATAATTTATTTTTATTTTATTTTCAATCTCCCGAAAAAGCTTAACCCGCGGTTAAGGCACAACAGGTCACCGACGCAAAGGGACGCGAGGCTTACGAGAGTTCCGTACTATCAGGAAAGAGAGAGAACCAAAAACCTAGTTAATTCTTAACCATAGTTTACAGACCGACAGATTTATGCAATTACCATAACACCCTCGCCTTTCGGGACAAGGACTTGATCGGATTGGTGTCGAATTTACTATTTTGTCCTTCAATCCCTTTTTGGCATGGGTGTTTGGTTGCTCGGTTATTGTCAAGGAGAGGCACTGTAATGGAGAGCAATTTTCCTAAATTATTATTTAGAAAATTTCTAGTGAATTTCCCACATGTTCAAAGGGCAATGTCAAAATTTAGACTTTATTTTAGTATATATTTTAATTAAATATTGAGTTTACAGTATTCGAATCAGATTAATCAGATGAATTCTGAATACCAATCGATAAAAATAAAAAAAAATTAAATATTATGTTTTGTTATAAAAAATTATTAATAGATCGTAATTATTATTAATATTAATAATTTTTATATTAAAATTTTAATTAATTTTAGTTGAATTTGATTCTAACTTTTTCAAAACTCTTACGAATTTTGTAAGATTCATTTAAACATTATATTATCTTCATATTATTTTAATTGGATATTACTTTTTGTACACCGAAGTCAATAAACCCAAGAGATTCAAAATACAAGTGAACTACAAAAAGGTGGTACCATCCTATATGTTACTATATCCTAAACAAATTTAAAATTTTACTTTATCATAATTATCACAAATTATCTTAAAAATAAGATTTGCTAATATTTTAATAAAACAGAGGGATCGACATAAATATATCACATAAAATATAAGTAAGATAATCAAAATAGAGAAACAAATTGAGTATTTTATGATCCAAAGATATCTTTAAAACTTATAAAAAAAAATTACAGAATGGCGATTAAAACATATTTATTGTATGAATCTAAATGTTGGATAATAAATAAAAAACACGAGCAGAGGATAGAGAATTGCAAAAATGATGATGTTAAAGTAAATGTGTAGACACGAGAATTGATAAAAAAACAAATGAGTATATTAGAAAGAAAGTCGGGATTATGTCTATCAAAAAAGTTAAGAAAAATACGATTAAAATAGTATGAACACTTACATAAACGTCCAATAGTGGATCCAGTTAAGTTATGCAAGATTACGACAAGTATTCATATTAACTAGGGCTATTACACGAACCGAACTGAGTTCAAACCGCTCGCGAGCCGCTCGGTTAACGACTCGACTCGACTCAACTTTGACCGAGTTTGAATCGAGTTCATCATGTATCGAGTGAAGTTCGAATAGTATAATTTTAAACTCGAAAACTTAATAAATTGTCAATTACATATATTAATATATATTATATATATTTATATATAATTATAATATAAAAAATAAAATAAAATAAAATATATTAATATATTATATAATAATCGAGTTTTCGAGTCGAATTTGAATATTTTGTTATATAGTCGAGTCGAGTTCGAGCCCCTGTTATATACTACTCATCGAGTTCAAGTCAAATTCGAGTTTGAGTTTAGAGATACTTAGGATCGACTCGTTTCGAATACACGTCTAATATTAACCGAAGAAAAGGGAGAGTAAAAAAAAAAAAAAAAAAAAAAGAAGCTTATAATATGAATAATCTAAATATAGATAAAGATACAATACAAGATATAACATAATATTGTCAACCCCATTTAGTGAGATAAAAGCATGATTGTTGTCATTGTATAGAGAAAACAATCATATAAATGTACATATGATATGAAATAAAATACAATGATATAAAAAAATATATATAGTCGATCCCACTTAGTAGAATAAAGATTTGATTATTGTGGTCGTTGTGGTAATATTCTAATAAAACAATAATTATAGGTCAATCTTTTATCTAACTTACTTATAAATATAATTTAGAATTACAAGGCAACATGTTTCACAAAAATCCATTTTTACATTTGCAAAAAAAAAAATAATTGCACAAAAAAGAGTAAAGCCCATTTGAATTCTTAAACTCAGGATCATAATAAACATAAGAAAAAATATATTATTTATAAAGATTTGTCATATGGGAACAAGGACAAATTGATAAGGTCACTAAGGTGCAACTTAATGCAATCAGAACTTGACATAATATATGCACCCAAAAAAAAAAAGAACTTGACATAATATCTTAAATAATAATTTTCTATTTCTCACGACCAACAAAATCATAAGTTAGTAATTTTTTCGACTTCATACAAACTATCTCGCAATTGATAATTAAATTTTTGTCTCGTCAGAATTGAATTTTTTATCTGCACTGTAAAAAAATTCTTTTTCTGCCTACTCACATGAATATAAAATCATTCAAAAAAAATACCTTGGTGCGTATTTCAAGGATCTATAAAATGAGGAAGTATCATATTTTGTCAATCCAATTATAAATGTTTTTGGTTAGGTACGCAGCAAAGAGGTATGGGTTTAGAAGTGTACCTTGCCATGTTATGGAACATGTGAAAAATGATATGAGCTCTAGGCTATACAGGAAGAATAGAGATATTTTGTGGAACTTCTTTACTAAAAAGAGTTTCTAAATCAGCTTGCGACCACAGGATTCTGTAGCTGAGATATCAATAGATTTGGTTAAATCCAAGTTGGTCCACAGCATTCATATGCATCACTTTCTTTGTAAGTTGGTATCTGTCCTTAACAATGAGTGAGAGGGAGAGAGAGAGAGAGAGAGGGTTGCCCTCAGGGTTCCCATATTCATATATTGACCCTATTATCTTTCTCTCTTTGCCAAAAGCATTGTTGTTTGTATAGAAATCAAGTACATTTTCCCATAAAGTTTTGCTGCCATAATTTCTGCAACAAGTCTTTGAAATTGAAATAAATACACATGGTAACCCCCTCCCCCCCCGGCCAAAAATCTCTCTCTCTCTCTCTCTCTCTCTCTCTCTCTCTCTCTCTCTCTCTCTCTCTCTTCCCCCACCCCCTCATAATATATTTACAAAGTAAGAAACTTCTTCCTCACTTTTAAATTGTCTGTGAATTTTTTTAAGTAACTTTGTTTTCAAGGGTCAGCAATAATAGTTTTAAGTCTTACATGCTCTTCCTTCTTTCTCAATCCACTTTTTCATTGTCATTGATCATCAATTCACACAGAAAGACTACTAGTTTTGAGTTCATTATTGTTTTTAAGTTTTCAAGACAGATTAAAATAAAACAGATTTTATTTGTTATATCGACCTGTAATTTTAAAAATGGATATTTGAATCTCAGTTACTAAGAGAAGACTGATTTCAATATTCACCCTAAATATAACACTAACCTTCAAAGTTGAATGTTGAGATCTATATTGGGTTAATTACATATCCGGTCCTTGAACTATGACTCGAGTTCCCAAATTAGTCCATGAACTGTAAAATACTATAGAGAAGTCCATAAAATTTCAAAAGTGTTACTGATTAATTTCTCTGTTATTAACGGAATCAAGTTGTCTATTAATAATTGACGTGGATTGACATTGCGAATGAGTTGAACATATGAATACTGATGCAACAGTGTCAATTCAACACCCAAAAGGCGCCAAGGTTCAAGGGATTGCCAAGCTTTTAGGTTGAGCCCTAAAATAAATGTCTCCTAATCTTCTTGACAACCCTTTACATAGTATTAAAAATTTAACCCATCTGCCGTCCAGGTGCCCAAAAAGCAGAGGTTGGACTTGCAACTAAAGACCACCAAAAAGGACCATCAAACGGCTGAATAGGTAGCCTTCGGGCTAACTACCTTAGTTCTATGATTACTTGTCCCTAATTAAAGTATCCCAATATTTTTTTTTTTCAAATCGAATTTCAAATCATAGGATTAATAGAGAGTACTATTATGATTGGATTGTTCTCCTGAGATAGTATCCCAATAATTTAATCAACTAGAAGTAAATATTAAGCTAGAATTTGGTATTCAATGATGCCAAACACACTCTTTTTTCATATCTCTCGCTAAAATTTTTATATATATTACCATCTCTTTTTTCTTTAATTTTTTGATATTAAAATAAAAAAAGGAATTAGATAGTCTTAAAGTCATACCATATAAAAGCATATACAATGCTGAGACAGGCCTTTTTTTTTCCAATTGATCAATCATTGATCAGTTATCTATAATCACAAGCAAAGGACCAAATCAAATAAAATACAAGCGAGACTTTTGCCAGTTGACCATAGGGTTTATTAAGAGGAAATAATGACTTCCTCATGGCACTACAATTTTCCCCCAAATTATTTATTAATTTTTAATTAACCTTTGTGATTATTGATAAATCGATTTGATTCCGTCCCGATGCTAAAAAAGTATATATAACAAAATATCCTGTAATTTTTTAAAAAAAAAATCAGTAATTATACATTTACTTCATAAATGAAAAAAGAAAAAAGAAAAAAGTTAGGGAAATTGCAGATTAAAGATATCCCAAGTTGTGGGTATTGAATAGTTGGAAATTGCAAGTGTAATGTTTGAGACTTGAAAGGAAAAGAAAAGGATATAGTAATGTCCTTATAGAGAATGGCAAAGAATTTTTATTTAAATATTTAAATATTTTTTTTGAAATCCCGTATTTAAATTTGTAAATTTGTATGTATTTCTATTTTGACTGTCCCTTCCTTATGTTAAAAAAATATATATATGGTAATTAATAGAGATCCACTCCAATGAGTTAGAGATGGGGCTGTCCTTAGTTGTAAAGGACAGGTAGGTTGTAGGGTACAAATTTGATGTCCAATTTCAACAACATTTCTGTGACAATTGCTCTGTCATTGCAGCTTCTTTGTTAGTGTTCAGCCCCATCAGGATCAACCTCAACACAACTATACCACTGACCAAATATTTTGTATACAACCAAGCAGTATTTGTTTAATAAACTCTGCATATATTTCTAGGGTTTGAATTTGATTCATAAATTTTACTTGCAAAAAATATTTTAAAATATTTGAATTAGATTTACGGTTCCTTCGCATTTTAGTGGGTTTTAGTGAAGAATTTGTCTTAAAAATATTGTTTGTAGTTTAAACTACATATTGAGTGGACTGTGATGACGAAAATTTCTCTATATTAACGTTTCTTTATTTTTGAAATTTTTTTTTTGTAGAAATGTTTTCAAAACCTTTCGCAAAAGTTTTAATATTTTCTATATTTATATTTTTTTATTTTTTATTTTTATTTTAAAATATGATTATTCTATCATTTTTATAAAATAATTAATATTTACATAAAAATTATTATATTTTTATATTTATGCATTTGTCTATATTTTTATTTCTTATATTATTACAAAGTGTCATTTTATACGACAACATTTAGGGAAACTGTTGTGACAAACTTTCTCAAGACATATCATGTTGGAACTTATTTGATAAAAATCATCATCAATATATAAATCATATAACTCTAAATCTACATGCTAAATTATTAAAAAATTACTAATAATCGAAAATGACAACTGAAAGAAAATATACATGAATCCATATTTTTCAAATCTCCTTAGATGAATTCCGATGGGTGTTGATTGTAAGTCTTTAAGAATCTTGAATTGGAAGCAGCGTTCTAGATTTTTGTATTCTCAATTAATCAAAATTTTAATAGATTATTTTTACATAGACTCGTATCATATGACAGTTTAAATATATAATTATTTTACATATTAACTCAAAATTTGATCAAATGATCCAACATATCAATCAAAGTAGATATAAATGTGGAGGTCCTTATATTAAAAAAGGATAATGATGTTGGCCATACAATATTACCATATTATATTATTATTTTTTCAATCAATATTCAGAATTTATTCGATTAATTTGATTTGAGTACTATGAAACTCATTAAGGGGTTGGCTCTTCCAAATTTCATTTTTCCATTCTCATGAGTCGAATCCGAAATCTATGTTCATATTATATTATATTTATATTATCTATGTACACGCAATACATAGACTTTGTTTAAAGAAGAAAATCTCTTTTTCTTCTTTTAAAATTTATATTATTATATTCATAATATTTTCATTAAAAAATTAATGGAGAATATAAAATTTTCCACTATCAAAAATTTGCAATTGTATACAAGTCAACAAGTCATGTCTCAATCTGGAAGTTGTCAACAATAAATTGGAACTTACAATGATATACTATCAAACTGGGGTACTCAAAATGCATTATTCAGCCACCTGTTGCGTTACATCAGTTGTTGAAAGTTCCAATTTTGAAATCAGTATGGCATTTTTTTCATGAATTGTCTGTTCCTTCTCTCTCCTCTGTCCTCTTCTATCTCTTTTTTCTGTTTTTTTTTTAGTATCAATTCTTGAATATCGATCGGTATTCAGAGTTTTGATCTAATTAATCCAAATCAATCACTACAGTGATTTATTTCAAAGAGTGAATCTCCCAATAAAAACGCTCTATACATATGAGGATTTGATATTTTTAATAAAAGTCAAATCTCGATCATATTTAAAAATATTCAATCTCACGTCAAATTGAATCAACCCACGTCAGCTCTTCTCTCCCTCTCTCGCTTGAAGGTGTCGGTGGGCATGGAGATGTCTAGATGAGATATGCCCCCTGAGATTCTGGGGCCTAGAGTGCATTGGAACATTCGACTGAGGCCTAAGATAAAGTTAAAGACCTGGGGCCCGTGGATTGCGTGGCAATACCCGTATGCAAAAGAAGGGTTGTTGGGGTTTCGTGATCTGTAGCTGTAGGACTCTCTCTCTCTCTCTCTCTCTCTCTCTCTCTCTCTCTCTCTCGTGCCTCTCACGTCAAAACTCATTTTGCCATCACACCCAACTTGCCACGTGGCGTTTGATCCACCCAAAAATTTAATCTCATGTTGCTTCAACTGTTCCCATGTTGCTTTAAGGTAAGAGTGTATTGATGTTTTAATTGTATCGTCGTGGATTCTACCGTCATGCCACGTGGCAATTCTTTTCATCAACGTGGGATTTTCAGGTTATTATTATTATTATTATTATTATTACACGCTACGGATTATTCAAAGATCTACCTTTTTTTATAAATAATAGCATATTAAATTTGTTTTGAATTGATTTAAATTTTTAAAAAATAAATTTCTTTCGACATTTATTTTCTTTATATATAAAAACTAAACTCAAAATATTATTTTAAAAATACCGATGATCAACTATTGTACTAATTAAGCATTGATAAAAATGATTTAAAATATCAATATTTAACAATATAATAAATTATAATTATAGTATTATTTTTATTTGCAAAATAATTTTACAGTTTAAAATATGTAATAACATACAAAAACACTTTAAAAACAAACCTATATAAAAAAAAAAAAGGTTTCTAAGATCCTAAAATAATTTAGTTGCAATTATCAGAACTTTCATTGTCATGGAGCTTGCTACTTACCGAACACATATAGGTCACCAGCACGACATACAGCATGTGTTGAGCCTGAGCTCATCAAGAAGTCATTGACTTCTTTTTCACTCTTGTTCACTAAACAAGGATTTCCCTCAATTTCGTGCTTACTCAATAATCATAACAACTAAAATAGCCTTGCACCTAATAGTTTTATTCATTTTCAAAATACCCAAAATCTAAATTTTCTTAAAAATGAACCCATAAGGTATTTTATATTTCAAATTCGAAATAATGTGCTTTTTAGAACCCTTTTTTCTCCATATATCATATAATCAAATTGAATAGCTTAAAAAGCACAATAATTGAAGTTTGGGAATGAAATACAACATATCACTCTCCTTTGATTACATCGTAATTTAAATCTTAAATTATTGGATCAGAGAAAAAAGGATTATAACTATCTAATTTCTCTCTCTCTCTCTCACACTCTCACTCTCTCTCTCTGGCACACGTTGCTAAAAAGGGTCCCATTGGCATTAAAGAGGAGTGCAGCCAAATGTCCTCCATCATGCTATAAAGTTCTGCACTGAAATTTTGATTTCTTTTCTTTATGTAATAGAAATAACTTGATTCACATTGAAGCTCAAGTTGCAAGATCTTTACGCCATGTCGAGATGGATTAAGCCACGATAAATAGCTCAAGTGTTTTTAATGCCTCTACGTTACTTACAATCAACAAGGTGGGTTGTCCATGAATAACAAATCTAATGTAGAATGTTCTTGGCCCGTTGTTGAGTGGGCCATTGTGGATCTCCCCATGGGCCTCAAATTTGGGCCGCATTCCAAGGACCACCAGCTTTATTTCACTTGATCTTAGCCAAGAGGCCGACCATGTATGCAACCAGCATTATATACATACACGTGGGTGATGTGCCCGCATTGTGATTAGTTACGGTAATGTTAATAGCAATCCAAAATTGATTCGGTGGATAAAAACATTAGATCATTTAATCAAATTTTTGATTTGAAATTTAAAAATAAAAAAGATTATTACACTTTGATCTTAGCCAAAAAGCCAAGAAAGATATGTTTGGACAGTTGTCCCCTAAAATAGACTCGACAAGTGTTCTAATCAGATTAGTCACAATCTCGGAATATGGTTTTGGATACTGTTAGTACAATACCAAAAAAATTTAGCTATGATAATTTTTTTTTTTGTAGATAATGGGATTCGAACCCGAGCCTATTACGAGAGGGGGAGGAGGGAGATATGGATAGTCCGTCCCTAAACTGACTTCCACAATATTTGAACTAAATTAGGGTGTGTTTAGTTATGGAAAGCAATGGTATTTTTCAAAAAATGTTTTTAAGAAAATAAAACTGTATTCAAATACTCTAGTTTTTAATTTTTGAAAATAAAAATTGAAAAATACGATTTTTCAATTTTATGAAGAGAAATAGAAAACAGCTCATGAGTGTTTTCTATTGTTTTCTGTTATAAATAAATCTGTATTTTCTAAAATTTTCCAAATTCTTAGAGAAAATTAAAGATAGAAAAATATGTATTTTTTGAATATATTTTTTAAATTTTCTACTCTTTTTTTTAGAGATAGAAAATATAAGAAAATTAGAAATAAAAAACTAAAAAATGTTTTATAAACGCACCCTTAATCTTGTAATTTGGATACCAATGGTAAAGTGCATTACTAAAAAAAAAAAAAAAAGACACATGATAAGGCTGCCATCCTCCTTCCGTAACCTTTTGCACCAAAAAATAATTCGTCCTTTTGGTCATTTTAAGACACTTTTTCAAATTTGGGCTGCAGCCGACGAGCCATGGGCTTGAATCTTGATCACGGTTTGTATCGGACCTTGCTTGAGATTGGCTGCTAGTGAACCAAGCCCACTAGCACAGCCCATTTGAACCAAGTACCAAACTGGCAGGAAAGCCCATCAAGCCATCCAGCCCCACGAGCCTGTCATCCTAGAGCCATTCTGCGGCCCGTCTAAGTAGAGCATTCAATTTAAAAATGATTAATATAAATTATAATATAATTTTTAATTAAAAAAATTCATATCCACTTACAAAAATTTATATGTTCTAGGAAAAATTTATTTAAATTAAAAAATATTATAAATAAAATAAAACACAATATAAGTAAGCCATAGCAAAGTGAGAGAAGTAAAGTGAGAGAAGTTGAGTCCCTCGTCAACAATTTAACAACTTAAGCGGTAGAATCTCTCCGTTTTACCCTTTTTTTTCCCGATTCAATTATACTTTATTGTATTTTATTGTACCAAAAAAAAAAAAACAGAGAGAAGTTGAGGTTTTCTCAACACCACATAAAACAACCAACATGGCCCATTTACCAAAGTTCTTTGGGTTGATCGATCGGCTATTCTACTTCCTTAACCAGAGGTCTTGACTTCAAATCCTGAGAATGAAGAAAAATGATTTGAAAAAATTAACACTTTAATGAACTCCACAATACTCAAATCGGATTAGTTGGACAAACCCAAGATACCAATTGATGAAAACCAAAAAAAAATAGAAAGCCCATTTTGACCCCCCTTTAGCTCACGGGGAGGTTATCATTGTACACAAAGCAGAATTTTTTGCAAGCAGTTAAGTTAGACATGCGGTGCCTCTCATAAATGCCGCTTAAAAGAATTACTGATGACATAAAATTTCTCTATAGGAATCATGTGCCATGGAAGTCTGCTTCCCAGTTGGTATCAGTATATCGACTATTCCAGTAATAAGCTGAGTGAGTCTTCTTCAAAATTACACCAACCAACAGGTGAGGTGAAGATCAGCAACTGTAACGACAGAGCTAATACAGGAGACCTATATTGGATCAGTAGGACTTCATTTAACATTGCATCATGGTCACGGACAAGCAAAACAAAATCTACTCAAGTAGAGGAAAAGCAACAGCCATCAACTCCTTTCCAATCGCATGAAGCAAGAGCAGATCGAAGTCACCAAATTATAGTGCTACCTCATATGGTAGTTAATGCTCCATAGCTGATATGTCTTCATCAGAGACTGGATTCTCTACTTCACCACCACTACTCGAGTAATCATCAGATCCAAAAGGCGAATGCTTTTCATTCAGTGAATTTTCCTGAATATAATACTTGACAAACTTAACCCGAGTTTCCCCATCATCATTTCCCATATCCTTGCGTTTTTTTCCACCGTCAATTTCTTTTAAGCTTATGGTATATGTGGGAGCAGAAGCCAGGGTCTCAAGCTCTAAGGAATCAACCATCTCGTGATCACCATCAGCTCTATCTTCTCCACCCCCTCCATTCTCATGGCAGCAGAGGATATTGCCGTCCGGCTGCATGCTCGTGAAACTCAGAACTGAGATCTCATGGTCTGATCTTGACTTGTAAGCAACTGCTCTATGTCGGAGCTTTGAAATACATTGATCAATTATCCTCACACCTTCGTTTTCAAGGATGAGTAGCCACTCTGCAAGGACTTGAACCAATGAGCAAACAACCAAGGCAAAACTTATCTGTCCAGTCTTAAGAATGTAAGCAACTAAATGAAACAGGTATAACTCCAATTGCCTTTTAAAATTTATCCACCGTAGAGCAGTACACATCACAACATTTCACCAGAAAAGCATATTTTCATCCAGTGTTATGGCACCTGTAGATAGATTTACATGGAGGCCAGTGCAAGAAGAATAATATGCTAGACATGTGTACATAAAGTTACAATAAGATATCTAGAAGAGAGCTGCTTACTGATAAGAGATGAGGGAGTGGAAATATCTGGTGGGCTTGCTTGCCCCTTGCAAACACTCTCATCAGTAAACCACTTAATTATTTGCGAGGTTAGAGGAGAATCTAAGAAGGCATTCAAATAATAGAAAGCCCCCGTTTTGTCACCATTTTTCCTGTAGCCATTTAAAGAAAATATTTAGTTGGATATTAACTCTTGCAATTAGCGCATCAGTCAAGATTTTGTCATATTCATACCAGGAATATTGAATAGCATCATCAACCACATACAACCACATAATAGCAAGTTTCTTCACATGGTTTCCACTTCCAGGTAGAAGAGTCCCTCTTTTGGAAATAAGGAGTGGAAACTCCACTACCACAGCTTGATACAAAATTTTCAGTAATTGAACTTCATCCTTGCAATCCTGAAATGTGACATTTCAGTAAAAGTTTGAATTGGAAGACACAAATCTGCTATCATATCTCCTTTCATTATATGCTTTCAACAGCACTTTCATGAGAACTATATCCAAATGACTATGTACATAAAAGCACAGATGGATAGAAGGTTGAGCATAATTGGACTATATGAGAAATTCTTGGCCATTAGTCACCATTATAAAAATAAGTAACACTCTCACGCTATCTCATAGCATAATAAAAACACAAAAGATTGAGACCTCATAGATTAAAATTCTAAGCATTCTGAAGGTACGAATTTGACCTGCTGCAGAACTGGGAGGGCATATCTATATCAAAAGAAAGTAAAGGAGCCATAAAGTTTATATACTAACCAATAGATTGGTGACAGGCAAAACTGGCTCCAGCAGGGTCCTGAAAAGTATATCTGATATCCACCAATTAGAAATCAGAAGGTATGCACTCCCCCGCAAAAAAAGAGTGAAAAAGGACATGTATAGTTACTTAAGTAGCTAGGACAGGTGAAACCAAATTCTTCATGATCTAAAGAAATGAAGATGTTTAGATTTGAGCACTTGAGGCACTCATAAAGAACCAATGATAGCTGAATGTCGCAACCCCAGCCCTTGGCCCAGTAGCCATGGGGAAGGAAATTGAAGCTTGCAATGGACATAAGTTAAAAGGTTTGATCCGCCTTCGCACAAAAAGTTATGAGATATGTAATGAGGCTCATAGTGTTTGCTTGGCCTAAGCATTGGTTTAGTTTCAAAGAGAACCTCAAGAAAGGAAAAATATTCCTAGCATATAACAGACTTGCATGAGCAGAATACTAAATTTTGAGAATGTGTGTAGCCAAATCTTTGTACATACAACTGTCACTCTTATCAGTTTATGGTCGGATTTCATAAGCATAAACAGCCTGCAAGCACTTAGACATAAAAGTGACAATCATATTGGAAGATAAAGGAACAGAGTGTGAGGTTCTAGACCAACAGCTACATGTTTTATATGTACCTCATGGGATGTCAAAACAAAAGGAAGGCAGACAGGATCTCTATAAATTGCTTGAAGCATGTCCAAGCCATTAAAGACTACAAACTATGATTCAATCTCAGAGGGCTCATCAATGAAAAAATGAGATCAAATGTGAATCAAAGAAACGAAAAAATCTGGAATCCCAAGGTACTTGCTTATCTTTTGAGCATTCTCCTTCTTATCTTCTTCCTTAGTCTAAGAATCTGAGCTTGCACTCTTTGACTTGCAAGCTCTGACTTGTTAACTATTTTATGTACAACTTCACTAGGCACTCTTTTACTTCATTTCATTTTCTTCTATATTTAGGGAAACAACCATAACAAGAAAGAGATGTATCCATATTCTCCAAGTGAGAAGCTAACAAAGGGGAGAAATAATCAAAATAATAATAGTAACAACAACAACAACATGATGCTAGTAAAATAAAAGCTTTTTAATATAAAAACCTAAGCTGAATCAAATAAAGAAGCACTCACCATAAAAATATAAACTCTTAAAACCTTGCAAGACTTCAATGGTCCAGCTTTGCATATCCTTCTGCAGCTCCATACCCAAATTCCCTAACCCAAACCTCAAGCATAGCCGCAACAAGAAAACCTCGGTCATTACCACTGCCGCTAAATAACCAACACTGACTTCCCCAATAAACTGAGAACGAACCTCATCGCCAACAAGTGGGAAAAACTTCCTCAAACAATCAATGCCCTCAAATAGATTCGCAGTCCAAACCTTAATCAAATCAACAAAATCACAACTCAGACCCACTAACCCATCTTCTTCTTTAAAACCCTCACAACAGCACAAACTTATGTAACTAATAAACCCTTCAACCAAACACAAAATCTCTCTCTTTAAACACACATTTTTCACATTACAATCCAAAAGGAGCTGAACCAGCTCATAAACCAAAGGACCCAGAACAGCTATTTTTTGAAGAGCACTAGAAGACTCAGAACAACAAACCAACAGCTGAAACAAGTCTTTAACTGTGAAAAGACGTTTCAAGGGCTCATCACTCATTAAATTACTGTCTCTATAATTCACTGCAGAGTAGAAGTAGACGATTTCAAGAGGTGGGTCAGGGTTAGTTTGCACTAATCGTGAGAAAATCGAAGCAAAACATGAAAAATCAGAGGTCTTGGCTTGAATTTGGTTGAGGTATCTGTGGATTGACTCTTTTAATATAGGTTCGTAGTTGAAGGCAGATGAACCCATTTGAGATGTGAAATTGATGGCGTTAGAGTTGAGGATCGGACGAATTTTGCGTTTTTTGTTCGTGGGTTTTGGGTTTGATCGTTGAAAGTTGGTGATTAACGGAGAGTTTTGGTTGAAAACACAAAACCCTAATTTTGCGGGTCGAGAGAAGAGAGGGAAGTCTGGGGGATCATACGGTAACGGGCACCATTTTGAATTCGAGCATCACAAGAGAAATTAGTTATTGTCTATCATATTTAAAAAAAAAAAAAAATACCCAAAAAATAAAATTTAAATTGATTTTCCTTAACTTAAACTTTAATCGAAATATAAAAAAGGGATAAAAACCTAATTTTAGAATTAAAGGATTTTCTTTAGAAAAGATTTTTTTAAGATAACTTTTATATTATTTTTAAAGTTTTGTGAATTAGGTTATTATTATTTTCAAATTATTTTCTTTTAAAAAAATTTAATTAGCTGTATCTATACCAGATCAAATACCCTTAATAAAAATATACTAAATATTTTAAAATTCTTAATTATTAATTTATTACAGATGTACATTGTTTTGACTCAAATTTCACATAAATAAAATATAAACGTACATTTTACTTAACTTTATTTTAATGAATATTTAATTAATCCGGTGACTAAAATCGATAGGATTGAAGATAGAAAATTCTTCTAGGAGGTCATAAAGCAATAATTAAAAAATGATCAAATTAATTAAAGTTAAAATCATTAAAATCCAACGAATCAATTATTAAAAAAAAAAAAAAAAAGCATTGAGTGAGAAAAGAGGAAATGTCCCAAGAATGACAAAGAAAGGACACAATAAAAAAAATCTCTCAATCGTGGCTTTTTTAAAATTACAATTATTTCTCTCAAGTCTCAAGATTAAACTTAAAAAAATTTATCATATAAATTATGGTTTTACCATTTTAAATTTTAAAACATCCTTTTTTTTTCATGCATAGTAAAGATTCAAACTCTAGATTTTTATAAAAAATAGAATGATATTAATTGAATTATAATTTATTGATATTTTTAAACATTCTTTACATCAATATAAATACAAATAAATTAATTTATCGACCATATAATTTTGTTTTTTAATAAAAGACGAAAGAATAATTAATTATGTATTTATGGTACGGCTGCATGACCATCTAATTTTATATTAAATGGATTCTTAAATTTAATAAAGTACAATGATTTTAGTAATATTCATATGGTTGGCTAGTTCTCATTTTATATTTATTACATCCAAATGAAAATAAATAAAGAAGGAACAAAAACACAATATCCCGTGAATTTTCTTACACAATAAACCCCCCAAAATTGGGCCTGTTCAGAGCATCCGAGCCCATATAGGATTCCAACATTGGGCCAAGGTACCCATGATTAATTAGTGAGCATTCGGTAAGAGGGTATCAAAATGAGAAATTGGAATGAAATTAAAAGATGATATTTGGATTAGTACTATGTGAATAAATATTGTGGAATCATACGCAAAAATTTAGGAATCCACAAAACCCAAATAAAGTGATGAGTTTTGTTGGAAACCCATATTTGATTCCCAAATAACCATTTACTCTCGCACTTGCTCAAAATTATCCATTACTCTCCACTCTTACACTTCATTTTTTTATTTTATTTTTTAAAAAAAAATTATCCATTACTCATATATATATATATAACTAAATAAGTAAAAATATATATATATAATATTTTTATTATTAAGTTTTTTTTTTTTGTGAAAAAGATATAAAGTTTACTTGATAAACTCATATAATATTTATTTTTTTCGTTATGAAATTTCTCATTACCCATTACTCATACAATATTTTTATAAAATTATTCATTATTCATATATATATATATATATATAAATTAAACAAATGAAAAAATATAAAATTTTCATTATTAAGTTATTTTTTATTTTTCTTTTGTTTTTGAAAAAATATAAAATTTATTTAATGAATTCATATAATATTTATCTTTTTTATTATAAAATGACTCATTACTCATATATATATATATTAAAAAAAACTAAAAAAAGTAAAAAAAAAAATTTATTATTAAGTTACTTTATTTTTATTTTTGAAAAGAATATAAAATTTACTTTATGAATTTATGTAATATTTATTTTTTCATTATAAAATTACTCATTATTCATTATTCATACAATTTTTATTTTAAAATTACTCATTACTCATATATATATATAAACTAAAAAAGTGAAAAAATATAAAATTTTCATTTATAAGTTATTTTTTTTTAATTTTGGAAAATGATAAAAAGTTTACTTGATAAATTCATATAATATTTATTTTTTTCAAGTGAAATTAATTCATATAATATTTTTAAATAGTTTATTTTAAATTATTTATAATTTTATTGTATATTGGAATAAGAGTAAAATTAAAAAATTATTAATTACTATTTCAAAAAAAAAAAACTAAACACTAGATATAGTAATAATACCCATTTCAGTGTACTGAACCAAACAGATGATTTGGAATGATTCCGTCCATTTCGATTTTAGAGAATATGATTCCGATTCTGATTCCCACAACTGAACCAAACGCCCCCTTAGTTCTCATCGGGTCCGTCCCAACCCCTTTTGTTTTTTTTGGTTAGTAAACGAATCTTGGATCACGGGATCGAGAAAATGAGATTATTATCACTAGATTGTTTTCTTAAGGATATCTCTTTTGTTTTTAAAATAGTTTCTTTTTTTTTACCGCCAAGCATAATTTGAATTTCATCTGATTAATCTGGTGCAAATATTATGAGGTCTATTAAAGAATTAACTCTTTCAAATTTTATTTTTCTATTTCCATCACTTGAATCTCCCAATCCTTCGGTAAATCTACGTATACCGAAGCTCAAAAAAGGAAAATCTAGGCTTTCATTTGTAGAAGGGTTCTTTTTGTAATTATGAAGAAATAGTAGGCGCTCAGAAGACATTTCACTTGAAAAATATGACCGTGCTCTTGAATTCTCTTAGTTCCCAGAGCGAGCGAGCGAGCGAGCGAGAACGAGAGTGAGAGAGAGAGGATTACTTGCTCTGTTTTAAATTTATATATATATATATATATCTTTTTAGCTTTCCTTAAAAATATTGGTTTAATTTTATCGATAACAATAACGAGTAGATAATGAATTAAGTAATTTATATAAAATATTAATTAAAATATTTCAAAATTCTTGGGGGCATGACTCCCGAGACAATACTGACTACATGGGTAAAAATAATTTTAAATAAATATTTTTATTTAAATTTCATATATAAAAAAATAAATATCCCGTGAATTTTATTCTTTAAATTTGTTTTGAATCAAATTAATAGGGTTTGACATAATTAATAGATATTATAAATTTTTTTAAGAAAAAAAGGTACTAAGCTATTTTGGACGTGAGATAGCAGAAGCTCAAGCATAAGTTATACGGTCGAACTTAAAACAATATTATCTTATTATTATTTTTATAAACAATTATCTGATAATCATATTCATTCTTATTAAATTCGATTCAATTTATATTAAATGTTAAGGGGTAATTCGATTCAATTTATATTAAACGTTAAGGGGTAAATATCTTATGACATATGTTTTCTTTTCACACAAAAATTAAAATCAAAATTTTATTCAAAGAGAATCGATATTGTGCTATTGAACTAACTAAATATTTATTATATTATTATTTTATTATATTTTTTTATATATATGTATTTTTTTTATTGATATTTTCTCCTACACAACTCAAAATTTATTAAAGATGTGAATTGATTTGACCGGCGGTGACGATACAAATTGGTCGAGTACCACGACGGTGAGGGTAGGTCAAACAAATTAAAAAATTACCATGGAATATTTGTACCATGATGATATCCCCTCCATCGTTATAAGATCAAACATAATCATAAAATTAATCAAGCATTTGAGTTAGCAAAATTAGTAAGCCTAACATAGATGTCTACTCAAAACAAGGCAGGACAATATAAATTCAACCATCGATTCATTGGTCCAGTAGGAAGATTATTAAAACATCACACTAACTATTCAGGTTTGAATCTTAAAAATAACAAAAATTATGTTGGGAGAGATTTCTCTGAATAAAAATCCGATCATGACTCGATCTAAATTAGTCGTAACGAAACTCTATCTTTAAGTATTTTCCTGCTAATTATTGTTTTTAAGATTAGTTATTCATTACAATCAAGATGTCAAAAAATTAAGATACATACCATGTAACTCACAACCCCACTAAAATATCAAAAAATTAAGGTATGTCCACGAAATTAAGTTATGCTTTTCTAACTTAATTTCATCAAATTACAAAACTATTCATTATTATCATCATTATTATTTTTGGTTTTCATCGACCTGCGTTCGGATTTTGTCTGATTAATCCGATCCGAGTATTGTGGAGTCCATTAAAGAGTTGACTATCTTAAATCATTTTTATATATTTTCAGAATCGAATTTGAGATCTCTAATTAAAGGAATAAAGTATCCGATCACTTAATCCAATAGCCAAAAGTTTAGTAATGGTTCATTATTTTGATTAAAAAGTTAACTCTTATGTTTAGACGACCATGACGTTCATTTTGACTAAATTCATTTCAAATTAAGTTGACTCTCAAGAGACAAAAACTCTTGTATTATTTTTTTTATATATAAAATTTAAAGTTGAGACGTGATCGTGTCCAATAACTAACTAAACAAGCCTATCACTGTAAACTATGCGGAATATAACAAAAGAATAAAAATCATTTTCAAACATTAAACATAATTATAAAACTAATAAATTAAGGTCCCTCAAAATATCAAAATATCAAAAAAGATGCACAAAATTAAGGTAGACATCTACACCCTGTAATTCAATCACAACCACACCAAAATATCAAAAAATTAAGGTTTGCCCTCAAAATTAAATTATGCTTTTCTAACTTAATTTCATCAAGTTGTTACAAGTTAATATAGACCATTCATAACTCAGATGGTTGAGTGTATGATTCATTATTTTGATTAAAAAGTGAACAACTCTCTTGTTCATACAACTATTGTTCATACAACTATGACCAGCTATCGTGAGTGTATTTGAATCGAGTCAATTTCGATTATTTTTATTTTCAATTTTGATTTTTTTAACTCTACTCGAATTTGAACTTGAACTCGACAAATAATAAATAATAAAACTCCAACTCGATTTGATTATATAATAAAACTATTCGAACTCAACTCTAGAATTTGATTATTATACAATATATTAATATATTTTTATTTAATTTAATTTTTTATATAAATATACATAATATATATTAATATATGTTATCAAATTACTCGATAAGTTTTCAAATTTAAAATTTTATTATTCGAACTCAAATTGAGATAATCATATTTGATCTGATTGAATTTGATTTGAATTGAGTTGAGATACAAATGCTCACATACTGTTTTATTCATATATAAAATACTATTTTATTCATATATAAAATTTCTATTCGAGACGGTATCCGGCAAGACATAACAAATTAAATGTGGAATATAAAAAAAAAAAGAAGTAAAAGTAAAAGTGAAAGTCATTTTCAAACATTAAACATTATTATAAAATTAATGTCATACAATAATTAAGCGTTAAACCTCATTTTCTACCGAACCTCATTTTTCTCTCCCATCTCATCTCTTCGTCGTCCGGTTAAAACCAATAAAATAAAATAAAACAAAAAGTTGGGGAGAGAGAGTGTGTGTGTGAATCGTATGTGCACATTGTTTGATCATCTGATGAATTCAACTTAGATCGGATGAATTTGTGACCATTGATGAAGTCGTTGATTTGATTTGATTGAATCGGATATAGTAGGTGTTGGAAGGGAGTTTTTTCCGCCGGCGGAGATGAACGGCGGCGATAATGAAGTTGCGAAGGCAGAGGTGGCGGCGGAACAGCCGTTGGAGTGGAAATTCTCGCAAGTATTCGGGGAGAGAACGGCAGGAGAAGAAGTTCAAGAAGGTATGAATATGCTATGTTTCTGGAGGAATCATGTGATCCGGTGTGTATTTGGTTAGGCTTTGGATTGATTTAGGGTTTGATTATGTGTTTCGACGGTTTTCTACGGGGTTTTGATATATTTTGTATTTTGACCGTGCATGACACTGATACTGATCACATGCCGCTTGAGTCAAACTATACTGCCATAATTTGTCCTAAATGGGCTGGGGTTTATCTTTTAGGCATGGGATGCGGAGTAAGATGGTTTAGATTGGGGTTTTATTTGGATAGAATAATAACGATATTAAGGGGAGAAGAGAAAAGTACATGAAGCTCAGAGAGGTGATGCTAAGAGACTGTAGAAGCACAAAAAGATGCAAAGCCATTAATGGTGGACTGCTTTCCAATCTCTAATCAAGTCCTCAGGGACTGTAAACTGTAAAGACTCCTAATGCATGAGCCCAAAATGAAGCATAAAGAGATCTTTTCCCAAAGGACAAAAGTATCAACAGTTTGATTTCTGGATATCCTTGCATTCCGCCATATCTGATTACAGCAAAGAATAAGAACATATCCCCGATACATGGAATCATCCTTCTCCCATTAAAAGCTTCTAAAATTTGTTGTAAGCGAATGGGATAATTTTTAGGAGAAAGTCTCAGAAATAGCAAAGAGGGTTTTTGCATCTCCTAAGCTATAGGGTAATGTAAGAGCAAGCAGTCTCCAGTTTTTTAAATTCTCGCATTAGTGGGCAGAAGACTTTAAACTAAATTGACAGCTTTGAAACAAACGATGTAGAGTTCTTGGATATCTTCTCAATCTAACAATTTGTATGTTAGGAATTGCATTCCTGGGACAATTGCGGGGGAAGGTGACACGGGAGTGTCCTAGAGAAGTCATGCTAGCAAGGGGCCTCATTTCAAAGTTCAAGCCAGCATGGTGCCGCATGAAATTAATGATCACATTTTGAAGCAAATGTTAAGATGTATAGGAATTTGAATTTCATTTCATGCACGTTCATAACAAGTTAAGATGTATTACAAGGCTATTCAACCATGAAACATGTGGAGAACCTCTAAGGCACACTTAATTCTTTGAATTTCAGCACATATTTTTACACACAAGAACTCAGTCAACAACAACTGTTGGAACCATTCACACAACCATTCATCTTTTAACTTTTTGTAGTCAATAATAGCTACTAGGACTAGCTTCTATGCATCCTAATCAATGGTAGTAAAGCTTTATGCCTGTGTAAGCTAGAATAGATGAATCTAGGAATTTGTTCACACTAGGTTGTTCTAAGTTTATAAAAGCAGCCTTGTATGAGGATAGCAAGTAAAATGTCTTGTTTGTGAAAACTTAATCATTGTGCTTCTAGTTAAGTTGTGTATCTCTTTGGTGGGTTCAATTGAGTGGTGAGCTTACTTCTTCGAACTTCTATATCTCTTATAATATTGGTGGTGATTTCTATGTCCATCAAATAGCAAGTTTCTTTAGTTCTATATCTTTGAAGGTGGTGATATGTGTATCCTTAGAGTAGTGGACTATTGTTATCCTTTTCCATGCAAACCCAGCCCGGTATTGTGAGGAAGTTACCGCATGATTGTGTTCATAGAAAATTAGATACCAATGTTTCACTCAAAAGGTTAGACCATTAGGTGTTGGACCAACTGTATGTATAAAACTTCATTCTTCCGCTATCTATTCCTTGCTCTATTCCCCTGCACATGTGAAACACTAGCATTGTCAGTTCGCTTGAGTCCTGTTGAGTGAAGAAGTTATTGACATCCACATGGATAAGCCTTCACTTTACTAATGGCTGAATGTGAGCTACCCTTACCTGGTCTAAGAGATGTTCCATCATCCTGTGTGCAATGGCTTTCGATTATTTTGAAGGAAGTCAGGTGAGGTCTTACTCTTTTAGCTTTGAGAACATTTGGTGTGGCTACCATTCTTTCAAGTTTGTCGTGAGGATTATCTGAAAGGTAGTTCTGTTGAAAGGGAGGAGTGTTTTAAGATTATGGCAAAATTAAGATATGTGAAGCTTAATTTGACAAGAGAGGATATATTTGGAGGCATTAGATTTTCTAAAATGTCTATTGTTCAGGATATTGTTAGCTTTGATAGATTAGAGTTTGAAAAGGCTTTCTTTACATCAAGTCTATGACAGGTCTTTTTTAAGAAATTCTCTGGAAGAAACCCAAAGTGAACATTGCCATTGCCTAGTAGGAGATTGCATCACTTAATTGTTTTACAAAGTGGCTGGTCGTAGAGGAAGGAAATGCTTAATTAAAAAATGTATAAATGGGGAAGGTGAAAGTATAAGAGCTTCCTACGTATGACTGAGAATATCAGTTGGTTTGTGGAGATCAAAGTATAGAGAAATTGATTTTGGAACGTGTTAGAGATGGCCAGGATCCAAGTCCCATTTCCAACACCAACGTGGATTGGCTATATATATATATATATGTATGTGTATATATATTTGATGGGAAAAAAGATTATATTAAATGTAATAGAGAATATACAAGAAGTCTAAGGATGGGAGATCTTAAGAAGTGAGTGAAAAAGAGCAAGACATACGCTAGTAGAGAACTGCTCTCCAATCCCCCTTCAAGTCCTCTAAACTATAATTTTTATTAACACCCGAGGAGGCATGTGTCCACAGGCAAGCATAAAAAATAACCTTGTCACAAGGGAGAGAGCAGCCATCTCTCATTTCAAAAATTCTAGTATTTTGCTTCATTCTATTCAGGGAGGCTTCTACAACACACCCATTCATTATTACACAAATCAAATCAGTGATTTCACATTTCTACACAAGTAAACGATGCAAAAATGTTTAATGTTTCAGAATTCTTATAATGCATGAGCAGACATCTAGAGAGATATTTAAAAGGCCTTCTTTTTCTTGTTAACGAATCATTTATATCGATCTTGTTGAAGTACCGTACACCAAGTAAAAGTCTCAACTGCTTTCCAAATGAAATCGGTTAAGGGAAAAAGGAGGGGTGGGAGGAAGGCAAATAAGATGATGCAAAAGAGATTTGCAAGAGAAAACAACGGAAGTATCGATATTCCAAACTCTAGTATCAAGAACATTGGGAGAAGGTTCATTTCCTTGTGATAAGGAAGTTAGGGAGGAAAACTCTATAATTTCTTTGTCATTAACATTCCTTAAAAAATAAAACTTTCAAAAATGAGTGCCCCTTCTGATTATAAAAATCTTTTGTAGTAGCCGAGCAAAGCATAGACAACCAATAGAGTTAAGGGAAAGTAATGGATAGAAGAGAGCCCCAAGGCCAAGGATTCTCCCAAAAGAGAACTCGAGAGTCGTCACCCACTTTGAAAATTACTATAGAAAGAAAATCTGATATAACTTGAAGATGAGCTTGTACATGCTTCGATGAGAAGTTCTCGCTCCACCATTGGCATCCCATCTATTGTTGGAGACCAAACCTGTCTTTCCAAAATCTAACTTTAGAATTACACCCTTATCTTACTTCTTGGCATTGTCAACTCAACTATCTTATTGGCTACAAAGGCTGTATCTTGAATCTATCTACCTTTTATTAAAGCTCTCTGATTACAAAAGATGGGTGTCATTATACACCTAGCACAACGGATTAGATAAAATCTTAGCCACAACTCAGTAAAAACTAGTGGTAAGGCTAATAGATCTAGTCACTGGAGAGATAGTTTACTCAATCGATAAAATAAAGCTCCTGGTTGAGATGGATTTACTATGGATTTCTTGAAGAGTGTACATATATGGTTCAAGATGATCTCTTAAGAATATTCCTAGAATCCATGCTTTGATGGGAGGGATAACCAAAAAGCAAGGACTTGGTTTTTTTTTTTTTTTTTTTGGGTCACTTTTGCTTGAGAAAAGTTGGTTCACTAGTGTGAGGGATTTTAGTCCTACCAATTTAGTGATTGTTGTCTGCAAAATCTTTACCAAGCTTTGAAAATTTAGGTTGACTTCTGTGATTGGAGATACCATTTGTTACAGCCGAAGTGCTTTTGCCTGAGGTGGACAGTAAGTTCATGCTTTGCTAATTGCTAGCTAGATGGTTGATACTTCTAGGAGAGGGAACTCGAGGAAATTATTCTTGTAGCTTGATTCCAACAATGCTTATAATGAGTTCAATTAGGGGTTTCTTGGAGGATCATGAAGTGTAAGGATCTTAGCTTCAAGGAGATGTTTTGAATGTCTTTCCTTTGCCACCATTTTTTTTCCTCTCATTGTTTGTAAGGAGTAGCCCAAATCCTGGTTTGGGGCTTCTAGAGACATTCAACGGAGTGATCACTAATCCACTTTCTTGTTCATTCTTGTTGGGATTGCCTTACTAGTTAATTGGATACAAGGATGAATAGAGGTTCTCTTTGGGGTTTCTTAGTGGGCTTGTGAAGAGGTTATGGTATCACTATCATTTTCTTCACAACTATTGTAGAGAATTTTGACAACATTATCTCCTAGAGGGCGATCCTTGATGCAATGGTGGAGTTGCTCCTTTGGTGACCTCAAGGTCATGGGTTTGAGGTATGGAAATATGCTCTTTGCAAAAATTCAAGGAGAAGGCTGCATACATATATGTCTACCCTCTCTCTATCCCCACATTAAGCTGGAGAGCACTTTATGTATCGGGTGAACCCTTTATCTCCTAGAAGGCCTCTATTTTAAAACTTATCATGACTAAGAGTAGCCTCATTTGGAGTCATCTTAGGTTGGCATCCCTTAATTCCCTGAGTAATTATGAGACATATAACCTTCCATGACCTATTTAGGAGTTTTTTAGGTGGTCTTATTTCTCCTGTTTTGGATCCTATTGTGGACTGGATTTCCAATAGTTTAGATGGGTAGAAGGAACCCCTTTCTTGCTTATGAGTTGTATCACTTTTTATTTTTCTAGTATCCCTCTCTATTTTATATCTCTTTCATGATTCTTGTTAGAGTGATTGATTGGATCAACACGATGATGAGATTTTTCTGGTGTGAAGGCGGGGGGCAAGGGCGAGAAAATGGGACCATTTGATTCATTGGGAAACTGTACTGGATCTAACTCAGCTTTATTGATATGATGTTCACAAACTTTGCTTTAGCTGGTAAATGGTTTTAACAGTTCCTAATGGAGCCTGATTTGTGATGGCACCAGACAATCAAGAGCAAGGATGGCCTTAATGGTAATGTTTGGGATACTAGGAGTGGTCACAAAATAGCTCATATGAAACTCTTGAAATTTGTTTCCTTGAATTTTTCCCCCCTTCTTTTCTTCCTTTCATAGAATTTGGGTCAATTAGTAGTTCATGTAAAAGATCCTGGATTGGAGATGCAATCTTATCTCACATTTTTCCTGATTGGCATCTTTACACCTCTATTGATGATGCTTTTATATCAAGACTCTCTCTTTGGCAAAAGAAGTTGCGTTGAAATTTTTTAATTGGGAATTTCAGTGAAACTCTTGAATTTTGTTTCCTTTTTCTTTTTTCCCCCTTATTTTCTTCCTTTCACTGAATTTAAATCAAGAGATAGTTCATGTAAAAATTCCTGGATGGGAGATGCCAGCTTATCACACATTTTTCCTTATTGGTATGGTATATCCTATGATGCTTTTATATCAAGATTCTCTATTTTGGATGAGAATTTATGTGTTGGAATTTTTTAGCGAGAATTTTAGTGATAAAGCAATTTCAGATCTTTCTTATTTTCTTAGCCCACTAGTTATCTACTTCCTCTCGCAAAATGCAGACATTAGACATTAAGCTCTTGGTATTTTTGCATTGTTTTCATGTAGATATGATGTATTTCCTCAGTTCACTTTAAGGCATGAACAACCTTCTAAAAATTAGACAGCCAAAAAGGGCATTTTCTGGGCCTTGCCAGGTGTTTCTGGGTCTTGCGCTGATTGTTTGTGCAACATTGGTGGAAAGACAGTCATCTTTTTTTACATTGTCCGATGTGAGGAGGATGTGAAATAATTTATTTGGCATGCTAGGATAACATTGGATTTGCCTGCAAACCATTTTCACTTCCTTGGGCATCACTTTTAAGGATCCCCCCCCTCCCCGGGGGCCGGGGGAAAGCTCATCTGTTATGGTCTAAGGGTACTGTTCCTTTCTTCGATAGTTCCATGTGTATGGTGGTGCTTTCGGGAGTGTATTCTCTTAAGAGATGTCCATGGATACTGGGCACTGGTTACCTTTCTAATGTTCATTTATTCTTGTAGGTGGATGCTTCACCTTCCCTTCTTTCTTTTTGAATTTTCTCTTTATTTCCCAGAAGAAAAAAGAAAAAAAAAATTTAGCATTCACCAATCAATGGTTTTTTAAATTCCCAAAGTCTTCAAATTATTGATGACCATGCTGAATGATGAATCTCACCGGAGAAATGGTGGATCAGTGAGTTGTATTATACACAGAGTTGGCCAATACCAATTTGGTTGAACTTTTATCTGAAATGGTGTCAGACTTAGTATAGATTTATGCAAAAAGTAGACTACCCCAGTATCCCACCACATTGTGCTCTCTGATAGGGTATTAGAATTGATGATTTGACATGGCATGGCGATAATAACTCAAAATTTGGATTAGTGTGCTCACTATGCTTTGTCCGATTCTATTGTCAAAGTAGAACTCCTTTGTTTTTGTTCACTATCCCATGTATGAGTGGGTTAACATGGTTAAATCTGCTCCTAGTGATCTTAACAATATGAGATAAAGCTGGAGCACTCTAGATGTAATAGACTTGTACAAGAGAGAGAGTGTTGGAAATATTGCATCAATAAATTCCTCATGGATGAGAAAGTTCCATATCTGTGGAGTTAGCTTAGCTCACGCCTAATAACCTAAGAATTTGGATGAGATGGTTTCTAACTTTGTAGATATGCTCTTACATGGCCAACTTCCTAAGTATCCTACCTGTGCACTTCCTGAGACATAATTCCTTGGCCATGAAAGCAAGAGATTTGTACTAGTAAACTTGGTAAAGTAAAATGAAGATCATTGACCTATTGCTTTCATACTACACATTTTGGTTAGAGTATGTAACTTTTCTACCTTGGCATCCACGCCTATACCGTAATTCAGATTTAGTTAGCTTTGAATGACATGTAATGAATTTACTGTGGTACAACTATCTTCACTACCATAACCTGCTCTCTGATCTCCAAAACTAGACATTTTTGTGTGGCATCTCTACCACTGCCATCAAGTCCACCTTTACCTTTAGTGATGCATCACCATCGCATGGCCCATGGTACTGTAGTCATTACCTTCTGAAGTCCTGGCACCAACACAATCACTACCACTGTTCCTACACCAGAGCCCTCTTAGAGTTGTGGTAAAAACCGCCAGGAATTTTGATAACAAGGTCTTCTGCACTTGACTCTGTGAGACACTGAGAAATGGCTTTCTATAAACCTAAGTCTACGGCTATATTCAGTGATTGTGTTTATGTTGGCTTTGTTCCAATGCTATGAATATGCTCTTTCAATGAGTTTCTTAAACAATAATCTTTCCTCCATAATACTTCTTTTTTTTTTTTTGCAGTTGATATTATATCAGCTATTGAATTTGACAAAACTGGGGATCATCTTGCTACGGGTGATCGTGGAGGCAGAGTGGTTCTATTTGAACGCACGGATACAAGGGATGTACGTTCTTCAAATCTATTCTAGCTCTTTTCTCACTTTTTTTTGGTGGGATTCCCTGAAAACTGTTAGCCTTGTGGATGCATAATATAATTATATGTATTAAATACTATGTAGCATGGTGGCTGCCGGAGAGATTTAGAGAGGATGGATTACTCCATGAGTAGACATCCTGAGTTCCGATATAAAACTGAATTTCAGAGTCATGAACCCGAGGTATTCTTTCTTCTGACTTACATTCTTTTGGACATTGTATCCAATCTATTGGAATTAGAATCTAATACTTGCTGCATCTTTTTTTCCTTTTTTTTCCCGATTATTGTAGTTTGATTATCTCAAGAGCTTGGAAATAGAAGAGAAAATTAACAAGATCAGATGGTGCCAGACAGCTAATGGTGCCCTGTTTCTTCTCTCAACTAATGATAAAACAATTAAATTTTGGAAGGTAAGAAAGGGCTTGGTTGTGTTTCTTCTTTCGTAGAAGCTGTGCACTTTAAACTTGGCGAATGCTCTCCATTCTTATGGCCTGCAATGCTATGCTCAAATATCCAAATTGGCTCTTTTTCTCCTTTTGTAAGTGCAAGTTGTATGATATCAGATTGCAGATTATTAATGCTATTACCATTCCACATCAAGTGCCTCAAATCCTATAAATAATTTTTTTACCTGATGGTCAATAAGATTTTGTCTTTTAATATTTTTTAATAAATCAATAGATATCCCTTTTATTGGGCAATTGGAAGGGAGAGAAGATTGAACCTTTGATTTACCTTTGTTACATGGCCCCAAGTACCACACTCTGCTACCTGAGCTGAGAATTGTGATCAATTGATCAAATGGATTTTATTGACTTTACGTTTTAGATCTCCTGTTTCTCTATCTTGAATTGGATCATCATAAACATCACTAAAATGGTATCCTTTATATGTTGCTTTTGGAGCTTTAATTTGCAATTTGATTATTATCGAATTGGATGGTCTTTATTTAAGATACTGTATAGGTCATAAGTTCTAGTGGTTGATACCACTTGGTATTAGTTTGCTATATGGTGAACATGGTAAGTCCAAAAAGTCTAGTTCTGAGTTCTATTACGGTAATGCTCAATGGATATCCCCTGCTCCCCTTAGAGTTGACTTGCTTGGGGTGCTTCAATGGGAACGATTTTTACTCAGGATAATCTTCAAAAAAGGGGCATTGTTCAGGTCAATAAGTGTGTTCTTTGCAAGAGTGAGCTTGATCTGGTGGTCCACTTACTCTTTCTTTGCTTTTTGGCTCAGCTTTTGTGGGAGAAGATATCTCTCTTTCTCATTGTGTATTTATAAGTTCCGTGCGAAGTGAGTTATGGACTTGGACTGGCTTGAGACTATACACAGCGAGGAGTTGTAAGGATGCTCCCTTTTGACCTTGTTTTGTTTGGAGGGAACTAAAAGGAGGATTTTTTTTTTTTTTTTTTTTTTTTTTTGAGGGAACTGAGAAGCCTATGAAACCTTCTTGTGGATGGTTTCATGAAAATTTTGTATTTTCAATCTTCTCTGACTCGTCTCTTTTGTAGAGGTTAAATTTTGTAGATTCCTTAATTCTGTAACCTTGAGGGAGATCACCTTCTTGGTGCTTATATTATTTTTTACTATATAATATTTTTGTTTTTCTTTTTAAAAAGAAATGCTTAATGGTGACTTGGGAGGGAAGTTTGTGTACTATTTCGATTGATTAAATATTTTCTCTATGTACTGAAGGAAAATAACGGACAACAGAAATAAAAGGATACTGGATTCCAATAAATGAAGGACAAGAGAATCTTTCATTTCACTATTTGATTATTCAAATGGAGGTTTATTTATGTGCACAACTGGTTTGCTCTTCAATCCTGGATTTGGATCTTAAGCTCCCACACCCCCCTGCGCATGCATGTCTCCTTAAATTCTCCTGTTTTGTTTTGGGTAGTCGTACCATTTTGACTCCTGAATTCAAGGTGTTCCATGAATTTAAATTAAAGTGATATGGGTATGGGCAAAAATGTTGTTTGGAGGACTTTGTTACCTTTCCTCATTGTTATTGGAGAGGGGAGGACGGGCGATTGTGGAAATTTGTTGTTGAAATTCAGAATTTGTTTGTCCAATTCAAGTGAGGAGATTGAGTGCTTAGGGAGAGGAATTTATGAGGTGGTTACTTGTTATATATTGTTTCTTTTGATGGATGGACTGCAATTGTGAAATTTTATTATCAAATGCTTTTAAGAAAGTTTGATAGATAGCACTCAAGATGGAAATTTCCTATGAGGATTGCTGAGGCCAGCCAAAAGTTGTTAATTGGGTGGCTTCCAGTTCATGGCAAAATTCTGACAGATAATCTCACTAAGCAAGGCTACTGACAAAGGGTGTGCAAAATGAGTGGGGAATTGACAAATCATTGGTTCATCCATTCCCATTGTAAGGTCTTGGTTGAGCTTTACTTGATGTTCTCTGTTGGTGGTTCAATGCCGATGCTTCAAAAAAAGGTAGCATTTTTAGTCCTATGATTTGGGGGGCCATCATGTTCATATACTGTGCCTCTTGTCAGTTTGGTGTTTTGTTTAAGGTGTCTTTGATGTGACCTTTCTACCTAATTTTGTAGATACTCCATGATCATATTCACATTCATTCTCTTCTTTCGTTGATTTTCTGGCTCTCATGGAATGTTCTAAAACATTATTCTTCCTCTTTCTTGTATGGCTTCCATTCCCGATTGTTCTCCACCCCATGTATTGTCCTTTGATATGATACTCAGTAATACAGATTATTGCTAAGAAAGTTAATATTTTTCTTTTCACTGGACTTATATTGGAGATTTTGGAGCTAGAAGCCTGATTATCTGACAACCATGCATTTTGGAATTTATAAAATCTATAATATTATCTTTCATTATCAATTTTTCATTAGTTTTGCTGCATTATACTTGAAGAACTTTCTAGATCTTTGTTTACTATTAAACATATCCTAGAAAAATAGTATGCAATGTGCTTGTCTACACATGACTAGCATTCATCAATCACTAGCTCTGGTGGTGTAATTATTGTTCCTGGTTTAATGGCAGGTTCAAGAGAAGAAGGTGAAGAAAGTATGTGATATGAATGTGGATCCCTCTAGGGGTCTTGCAAATGGTATTGTTTCTTCACCAAGCACATCAACAAGCCCCGATCTGTATATTGCAAATGGAAGTTGTTCTGATAGATCCTTCAATTCCTTGGGCAATGACTTCTCATTTCCAGCTGGAGGCATTGCTTCCCTCCATTTGCCAGTGGTAGTAGTACTTGGCACATTCTACTGATACTAAGAGCATATGTGTTTTAGATAACTCATCCCACACCTAGTGGGATCAAGATTGTGTACAAGTCAAATTTGCTACCTGGTGTCGTTATTTGTCTTCACTGTACTAATGCTTCTGTGCTTGTTCTGTAGGTAACTAGTCATGAGACCAGTCTTGTGGCTAGATGTCGAAGAGTATATGCTCATGCCCATGATTATCATATAAATTCAATCTCAAATAACAGGTGCATAAGCAAGCCTTTAAATCTTCATCTGGTTAGTTATTACTATTGCTGATAACTAGTCATGCAATCAATGTCAAATGCACCTCTTGTCGAATTTGTGCAGTTTATTGAGTGCTTCTCTTTCCTGCTAAATGCCTAACTGGAAAAGTAGTCATACATGCTCTAAATTCTCCGCAAGCATAATGTATCACCACATTGTCCTACCCTTTTTCTTGCTGTCTGCAACAGTTGAGATATGTGTAACCACTATTTACTTTTTGCTGATAATAATTTGCAACTACCTTTTGTTGTTGTTTCGTCATTTTTTTTTCCAGAGTCTTAACACTCACATCATAATTAATGTTTCTCTCTTTTACATTTTATAGTGATGGTGAAACTTTCATATCAGCTGATGACCTACGAATAAATCTTTGGAACTTGGAAATTAGCAATCAAAGTTTTAACATTGTTGACGTGAAGCCAGCAAACATGGAAGATCTAACCGGTAGGAGTCTTGATATTATGAATGGTACATTGGTTTTATAGTTAATCATTTGAGTTCAAATCTGGGGCCTGGGATATATGAAATGAATGTATCTTATAGTATTTGTAGCATTCATAAGATACATTCATTTTTTGTAAATATGATGGCCCGGTTCATGATAATTTTTCTTTTTGCGTATGCTCAAGTCAACAATTTTTTTTGTTAAAAAAAAAAAAAAAAAACTCTGTTTCTTATTTATTTGTTCATTCATTTACTATATATGGTTTAATTCTGTACTCTTGTGGTGAGCTGGAGGAGAAGGCTAAGCTCATTGTCTTTTGCTTTACATGCTCCTTTTCTCATCCAGTGGCTGAGATTCTGAAATTTTATTAGGTGCTCTATGCATACTTATCTTGTACATTAGCATACGATGTTTGTTTTGAAGACTTAAAAGAGTGCCTTACCATCAACTTCATACTCGCAGAGGTGATAACTTCGGCAGAATTTCACCCGACTCTCTGCAATATGTTAGCATATAGTAGCTCAAAGGGCTCCATCCGTCTTATTGATCTGCGGCAATCAGCTTTATGTGATACTCATAGTAAATTGTAAGTGCTTCGTTGGTTTTGCAGCTTCATCTCTCTCTTTGGTTCCATTTGCTTATGGAGTTCCATTTGGCTTTCTTACTTCCAAAAGCATTTAAGTTCTTCCTTTGCTGCCTTTTCAGATTTGAGGAACAGGAAGCACCTGGTTCAAGGTCCTTTTTTACGGAGATAATTGCCTCAATATCAGATATAAAGTTTGCAAAGGGTGGGAGACACATACTTAGTCGTGATTACATGACTCTAAAGGTCTGTATGCTTATGCAACCTCAGTTCTGTTTGATGAGAAGTTCTGGAATTTTCTACGCTTTTGTTGTAGCTGGCATGCAGGAGAAGTATATGGCTCAGACTGCATGAATGTATTATAATCAATTCCAGTGATGTCTTAGTTTCCAGGCCTTTTATTTTGAAACTTCTCTCTCTTTTCTTGTACAAAGGAAACACAATTGATTGTGCACGCTTGAACTCGTTGCTCTGTGTCATAACCTAATGTGGTTGTAGTGACATTTAGAAAGTAGCTCGGTTTCCCTCAGTGGTGTTTCTGGATGACTAACATATCACAAGGGTGTCTCCAATATTTCCAGAGTTTGTGATGATTGTATCATGATGATCACCATGAGCTGTGGAAGTCTTGTTGCTCCAGTTGAGGCAGATGGCTCACAGATTCTCATATCTTTATCCTGGATTCTTTTTTCTCTTCTAATAGAAACCAAGGATTCTTTGCCTATAACTAATTTCTTCTGTCTTGCATGATATGGCATCTTTCTTTTTCAGTTATGGGACATCAATATGGATTCCGGTCCAGTTGCAACATTCCAGGTTCATGAATATCTAAGACCTAAGGTAACTCTTCTTCTGTCCGGTTGGAATCATATAGCTGCTCCAGAGTCAAGCCATCTACAATTGATTTTTTGTTTCTTCTTTTTGTATAAAACATCTGTAATGGAATTTTGGTTTCTGATTGGACCAGCTATGTGATTTGTACGAGAATGATTCCATATTTGACAAATTTGAGTGTTGTCTGAGTGGAGATGGACAGCGGATGGCAACTGGTTCATATAGGTTTGCTGTTTTTGTCCATGACTCTAAATCACTGAATCATTGGAATCATGAGTAGTTTGTTATCTGCACTAAGTTGATTTTTATTTTGGGGACCTTTTCTTTCTTTGACACAGCAATCTATTCCGTGTCTTTGGTTGTTCTGAGGGCAGTACAGAGGCAACAACCTTGGAAGCCAGCAAAAACCCCACGAGGTATTTTCAAGCTTCAAAAATTTTAGATTATATGTCTCAACAGCCAAAATCAGTTTGAAATCATGTCATGTGCCTAAAACAGTTGAAAAGGTTTCTCTTTTTTGTTTGTTTTTTGAAAATTAACTAACTTAATTATCCAAAGGAGTTCATTTTCCATATTGTTTGTATTTTAATCCTGTGCTCTCAGGAGGCAAGTTCCAACCACCCCGTCAAGGCCTTCAAGACCCGTGGGCACTCTTTCCCGTGTTGTTAGGCGAGGTATGTTTAAACTCATTATTTGTCTTCGCAATAACCCTGTGTTTAACACCTCAAATTCAGCTGGGCTCAGCCCTGGTCATTTTAAGAGGACTTTTTGCCTAATTGCATGATAATTTGTTCATATCTATAAAATTGATGTGAAATTTGGTCCCTAGTAGACTACTTCCTTTCTTGGGGGAACTTGGCTCAGTGGCCAGCTAAAGAAATCTATCTCAACACTGGCCCAGGATTACATCTTGTCTTGCAAGCCACTCCGGAATTTTCTCTGGGCAACTTGTTTGATGTTAATGCCATTTTGCTGTTTTTAGCTTTGACAAGTAATTTGACTCATTTCGTTCTGTTGTTTTCGATTTTGACTGTTATAGGAGCTGACAACTCTGGTGTTGATACAAATGGAAACTCATTTGATTTTACAACAAAGTTACTTCATTTAGCATGGCATCCATCTGAAAATTCACTTGCCTGTGCCGCTTCAAACAGCCTATACATGTACTATGCGTGAAATTGGTTGAGGAAGATTATTTGGTATCTGGCTAAGCTATTGTGGTTCCTAGTGGCAAAGTGCTTTGTCTTCTTCACATGTGAAAAACTGCCATCAATTTATTTTTTGCATCCCGGCAATCAAGTATTATTATAACCATTCACCCAACATTACAGCTCAAGTATGGCTTTGTGGAATCCTCAAAAAGGAGTAATTCAACTTGCTTTTGCTCAGGGCTGGCTGGTGCGATTCTGTTTATGCTCATCGGTAAGAAAAAGGTGCACTCATGACATATGCTTTTGTTTAGGTCAAAGAAAAGTGTGATTGTTGCTTATCCCACAAGCACAATGAAGGCTGCTAGTAGTGCTACTACACTAGAGGTCGACAGAACATTTAACTCGATTCCAAAGGAAGGAGAAAGGTGTGGTGCACATCAAACTTGATTGGATACCTATAGCTTCACTTTTGTATGATTAGACAAACACTTTGAGCAGATGCAAACATTTTATCATGATTATTGGCATCTTAATTAATTTTTAATTATTCTTTCTGCCTCTTCCACAGAGTGGTGTCTCTGGTGCGAAGTTGATGGTTTCATCTAAATTAATTCTTGTAACATTTTCAGACTTAGATTATCGTGTTCTTATGTACGGTCCCATCCATCTGCGTCAGGAAAGTGTTGTTTTTCTTTGTCTTGATTATCATCCTTTGCTTTTCATTTCTAACAAAATTTGGGACCATCTGAAGCCTTTTGGATTTGGTTTCAAGTGCATGCTCCTTGGCATACACGGTTTAATATAAGGTTTTCTTTTTTATGATCTTCAAGGAATTGGAACATTCTTGATGCCCATGCAGTCGGCTCTTTATGTCAAATTGCTTAGGCGAAAAACAACAATCTTGTAAGCTGGCTTATTTGAATACAGAATACATCTTGATTTATGGCAAAAACAACCGAACCAGACGTACCATAAAAAGCCCTGCATTGACCCGCATTAACCTTGCCAGATTTCACAAAACTGAAAGGTCAAACAACAGATTATTCTTCTGCCCCAAACATAATCAGCCTTGAGATCGAAGAGTTAAAATAGAGTTGCCATGGAAGACACCAATTACACAAAGATGCATCAATTAATTAATAACAAACCAAAATTAGCATTGGCAAGTTAGTATGCTTTATGTCCTATTCAGACACCTTCAAAACCTTGGAAAGGCATTTTGTGTATACACGTCAGGCCCCTCATTTAACACAATGGAGGCTCATAGACAATGGTAGCCCATGAATCTTCACAAACATACACAAAATCATTCTTATGGAACACATCTGACTCCCATCATCAGCGCTTTAGAAAGGACCTGAAAGTGTGGATCTCCATTCGCTATACCAGCCTCATCCACAAGGCAGATAATGCACACTTAAGGCTTCTGCCTATTGTTGATGTCATAAAGTACGCAAGCATCTGCTGCTGTTTTCATCTGCAACCACAGATCCAATTGCAAATTGTTAAATCACAACACTAACTCATGCTGAACTGCAACAAAGAAACATTACACACGCAAAGGTCATGCATATTTCAAGACAATAGCTGCTCAATGTGCAAGCTCCGTAGCTTATTGTGCATACCATATCGGTTCACTAGTGCACCCTAAGATAGTGGCTGAGGTTGCCACTATAGGGGGATTAAGAAAAAGAGAATTGCTCTCTTGAGAAAGCTTTCATGTTACCAACCAGATCGCCAAAATCAAAGCTAGTGTCAGAGGAGAAGGATGTTACACGCCCCAGGAATGAATGAAGGTCAAATCCAGAAATATACTCCAATGCCAACTTAAAATATTAAAGTCTCAAGAGGAGGGTAAAAGTTACGCACTAATTGGATACTTGATCAAATGGAACTCTAAACCAAGCTAATTGCATCTATTTCAAGTCAAAACTCTAGTTTACACAAAACAATCGGATCAAATTATGATCACTGAGTAGACTAATATCTCATCAATTATAGCCCCAAAAATGTTGAGCAAATACCAGTTGTTTAGCCTTATATAACATTAAGCAATTTCATCAGCTATACAAAGTCAGGTCAAATGACTTCTGAATGAGATAAGATATCAGCAATTACCTGTATGACATTGACCACTTGTTTAATTGCCCATCCAAATAAAGCTAAAGCCACAGGAACAAAGAGAATAGGATTTTGTTTTGCAGCATTCACCAAGACCTAGAAGCAAAGAAAACAAGGACCAATTAACAGGAAGAATTACTTAAAAGATAAGTATCACTAATAAAATGAGACCTTACATCATTAACATTTTGATTTCGCTTTTCCGCAAGGAGAAACAGGATTATGTAAAGAACCTGGACAAATCAAAACACAGAGAGAATATGGTTATTTAAGGAGGATGCCAGAGAAGAATAGATCAAAGTTGCTACCTCACATGCCACACAACAGTATGCCATGAACATCCGGTTTCCGTAGTATAGCTTGAAAAGCCAATTCGTGCTGTCTTTAACATCTTTATGACTAGCCTTGCCTGATAAGAAAGTACTACAATAGAGAGACAATAAAATCAGAATATGCTTTAAAGGCTAGCCGGAAATTTCTTGAAGATGCATTCAGTTCTCCAGCTGAATAATGGCAAACATGTTTGGTATGAAAAGGAAGTTGACCAAGTTATGTGACATGCCCAAACATATAAGAGAAACTAATAAGTCCATGTGTTTATCAAAGCAAAGACTAAGCTGCACTCTCAAAAGGAGGAGGAGCAAATGAGGTTTCAAACCTCAAGCGAGGAGAAGAGCCGCCAAATAGAGAACATTTTTGAGTGTCGTGACAATTGACATCAATAGTAATGTTTTAAGTTTATCTCGGATTAGTTTTCATTTGAAACTTCAATTTAGAGCTCTCAAAAATAAAATAAAAGGGTGACCTTGAAAGGGATACATCCACCAAGCTAAATGGATGCAATTAGGCAAAATCCTCAAATTCCAACAACCTTTATTAAAAGACAAGACATGTTCTTATAATCAGGAATGAGATGGATTGTGCAAATGGGGCAACAAATGCGTTGCCTCCACTAGTTTGGCACAAGTAATTAGTATGGCTCCAGTTCAGAAACTATGTATTCTTCAAACAGTTAAGTACCACACCTCTATAAACAACTTAAGTAATTGATCGGTCAAGCCTAATGAAACCAAAATCAACCACTTATAACTAAAACAGGCAAACAGAAGTCCCAACACAGCATTTTCGGGTCACTTATACTGCAGAGAAGTGTAGAGAATAACTGTGTGACTCATGGGACCCCCAAAGCTCTACAGGGGTCTGTTGCCCGTGACAAAGCTGCGAAACGAACAAAGACATGCACAACAAAGAAAAGGTACAAGAACAATTTTTGTGAAGATACAATGAAATCAGCAAACTTCAACGCTCCATCCATCGGTAAGCTAAAGTCACGGCCCTAGGAGCTCTAAAAGAATCTTATGCTTCAAAAAGCTAAGAAATATATAACCCTCCAGCAATAGGATGCTAATGTGACTACAATATAACAAAAAAATCACTAAGCACAAAATACACCACTAGCAATGTGAAACAAACAAAATAAGCCGTCTAACAGATGAGATGTAAAAGTAGGATACCTGTACATTTGCAGCCAATGACTAGCAATATCCAAAGCAAGCAATGATAAGAAAATCAAGCTTGGCCTGCAATAAATCCAAGAGCTTATTTATTTCATTTCCATAAGAAAAATCATTCTTACAGCTTAGCAACTCATGTCAATAAATATGAAGATTTAGACAAAAAGAAAAGGAAAAAATACTTACCTATACACTTGGGAGAGAATCACTAACAAACAAGCGGTGCTAATCCTGGAAAAAGGAACACATCAGTTAAGGGAGGAACAAATGACATACTTGAAATAAATACAAAGCTGGACTGTAGATGCTGACATAAATGGGCACAGTGACCATGGTCATGATAAATGAACTGCCCAAAGAGAGAGAAAGAGAGACAGCAAGAGAGAGAACCTGTCTGTGACCATATCCAAAACAGCTCCAAATGTGGAAACTGGATTAAGAATTGGAAAATTCATTAACAGCATTCTTAAAACATCATTCTAACAACAAACATAATTCAAAAGAGTTAAAAAAAAACATGTAAATTTATCAGGACAGACTAAAATCGTACAAGTTGAAAATGCATACAAAATCATCATAGTAGAAATCATATATAAGATCATGTTCTTTGCACAGGATCTAGTGGGAGGACTTCTTCAAGAGTCGAGACTTGCTTAATCTACTCTGCTCTTTACATACAACATGAGATTTTTTAAAATCATGAGAGCTCCAAATTTCCTCAAATTGAGGGATATTAATATAACTTCAAAACAAGGTAATTTTGAGAAATACTAATTTTGTATATGTGCAGATACTAAAAAGGAATATATTTTTGGAAACTTTAAAATCCAATCTGAAACTATTACATCTAAAGGGACATAGAACTTATCAACTCATGCGATGTAAGAACCTCAAATCTTAAAATGCCAATACTCGGAAAATTCCATGAATTCTAATATAATGCAAAGAATGCAACCTAAGTGACTTCTGCATATAGGACAATGGCATCTTTTTTATTCTCCTCTAATTTTAAGGAGCCAGTGGTGGTAAGGGTTCAATTTCTCCACTTACAACCAATGTCCACCAAACCAAAAGCCTAACTTCCAGTTCAAGGCACGATAAATTTTACTGCTAGCGGTTCTAAAGCCTGAATTTATGAACCATGCCACAAGGATGTCTTTTCCCTCCATTCCTTTTCATTAATGCTCATCCTAAAACAGCCACAAATGTTTGACCTATACCAATTGCAAACATCATACAAGAGAGATGGAAATTATAGTAACAAGCTAAGTTCAACCAGAATTGTCAAGTTCCAAATTCAATATAGCCAATATTTTTAAGAACTCCAAAGTCAATCTATTTCCATGCCTCCAAAACACTGCTCTTCCACAACACTCAAACAATAAAATCTAAAATACCATACTCTTTGATTTGCAAATAACATCCTCAAAAAGATCACGAATTTTTTACTTCAGATATCAAATAGGTAAAACAAAACAAACAATACCTTGATTCAATTTACGTGCAAAATAACCATCCAACCCATCACACACAAAGCTGCAATTCAACATACACAAAAATCAATTCATAACCCTAGTCCATAAAAAGCACAAACGCTTTAAGAAATGGAGCTTAATACAAGATGGGTGTTTTTGTATTAAGTTTTACCTAATAAAATAAAGCGCAGAGAACAACTTCTTGTTGGAAAAACAGAGAGCAAATCCAACGCAGTTCATCAAAACCCTAACATACCCTGCCCACATTGTAAATCCAATTCGTTTCAATGAATTGAATGAGTGAGAGAGAGAGAGAGAGAGAGAGAGAGAGAGAGAGGAATGAAAACAAACCGATGATGTTGGGAACGTAAAGGTAAACGGATAATGGCGTCTCTTTCTTGTTCGTCGTCGTCGTCTTCTTCGCCATCTCACCTTTGTATCGTCGATATCGTTTCAATCCTCCACTGCAATTTTAGAGCGAGAGATTGGGGGAAAAAATTTATGACAAGGAAATCGGAAGAATTTGCAGAATCAGATCTTGAGATTTTTGCAGAAGAAGAAAAAGAAGAAGAAGACGAAATTCGAAAGCCTGATTTCTCTGCGCCTGAGGGATTTGATCGTGAATTTTTAATTGAACAAGCCTAGTCACCTCCTTCTCACCTGCTGAGAATACATCCGGGTTGACCCATAACCATTTTGAAACAGGGTCGGTGATGGGTTTGTTTTCTCAACTGCGCCCCTGCATGGATTCGGGTCGGGCACGGAGCTCCACATTTGGGAGGGATGGAAACTGGAAGGGGGTGGTTTGGTTGGGGAAGATGAAATGGGTGAATCCAATTCACCATAGTTTCTTTCTGATTACCTTAGAGAAAATCATGATTAGGGGTCTTAATGTGTCATTAAAGCTTTGTTAACATAAATTTGGCAACATTCATGATTTCCATGTCATCAACGCTTTGTTAACATAAATGTCTTCTCAGCACATTCTAACCTACCCATTAAGTAAATATTAATGCCCTTTTGTCCTGCCAGGCCAACTTAGTATCTTTGTGAGATCAAGGCAAATGGCAAAGAGGGCTAAGATCCAAGAAAATCCAATTTTATATTAATTCGAGTTATATCGTGAAAACAGTATTTAAAAAAAAAAAAATAAAAATTAGATACATATATATCCATCCCCTACCTAACCCATATTAAGTCAGAAAACACTTTATATACCGAAGAAACCATTTTCTAGACTCTTTCAATGTTAGTATCAAAATTCGTAATCACTATAAAATGTCTTATTTCTATTACAACTACTCTCTAAAAGAGCAAGTTCATAAGTATAATCACTCAAAGATGCTACCAATCCAAACGATTAATGCTAACCGATCCGAATGAATGTTTGAATTGATGGTTGGTAACTGATAATTTAAATAAGAATTACTGTCTTATAAGATTTAATCCACGTAACGTTATGGGATGAAGTATTAGTTTAGTCTACCATCGGGTTACCCCCTCAATGGTGAGTTTGTGTTGTAAGTAGCCTATTAAAGAAAAAAGGTCGGGTCTATAGAAATAATCCATAAAAATACCCACTTCAGGCCTTTAACATTTAAAATGATCCAAAATTATGAGAGAGTAAAAGCAAGTATGAGAGAACCCAGTAGGAGTTGGCCTACTACATTCACTGTATTAGTCAAACAAGGCTTAATTTACCCAAAATCAGAGCAGGCATATGAAAATATGGATTATATACAAGAAGCCAGATTCTCCCGGGAGCATCACAAGAGACCGGGCGGTCTTCTTTTGTGCTTTTGACATCCTCATGTTAGAGAACCCGGAGTTGAGCAAGGAAAGCGGCACAGAGATCCAAGAAAAGGAACTGTGGACCTTGAACCCTTTGTAAGTCGAGCAAATACTTCTCGTCCCGAGTTTTGTAGAGCTGCAACATATGGTTATAAGATTAGAATGATGGAAGCAAATCGCATCAGCATAACTGCTACACAAGAACGTTAGTTATATGTAGTACCTGCACTTCGAACTTGACCACATTTGGTGACCTAATAGTACCATCATTTTCAATGATGGTGGACTCATCAACAAAGAAATGATTGGTGAGTGGAGGATTCTTGACCATGCCTTCACAATGACTGGGAATGCTAGCAATCCACCTACATTTCATGTTATAATGCCCAATTTTTTTCCAGCATACATTGAGTTCCTGCAGGGCCTTGAGAACTTCTGACATTATCTCGCGAGGATGAGCTCGAGACTGTAATTTTTATTTTTGAAAGGGGGGAATCAATATGTTCAATTAACTTCAGTAACGAGAAGAAGAAATCCAGATAGGGTGATAGAGAGCATAGAGCATCAAAACAAATAAATGATCAAACTGTTTCAACTAAACCTAATGAACTCTAATTTAAAAATTATTGGACCTCAAATTGTGTGAATCAGCCTGGCTACAAGATGACACACAGACACATGCACACACTTGTAAGACTCTCAGCCTTCCAGTAAGCCAAGCTGTTTAGGCTTTTCTTTGGTGGAATTTTGAGAAGCTGTCTTACAAGTATAGCACTATACATACCATCTCCTCACCCTCAAAGGACAGCATGTGGAACAATTACAAACATTACCTGCAATCCGAGAGCCCATTTCCTCTCAACTGGGTATTGGGGCTTATAACCCATTCCTTGGCAATCCATGTATCCTCCAGTAATGCGAGGTGATGGTGAAGCAACAACTTCACTCGGATGCATGCGGTTGAAACCGCATTCCTGGACAGATATGCATAAAACATCTTTAAAACAATACTTCACTGTCAGAAGACCATAAACAGCAATAAATCGTTAGGAGAAGGAAGGCCAATCGATTAAGCATTACCATTGAACATACATATCAACAAGAAATTAGAGCATGCTGTCACAGAACCTGCTACATTTAATGCATATAGGAGATTTGTCTTTATCTCTTTAGAGAGAAAAATAATATGACAAATTATTCAAAAATGTTTCAGTACTTTCTTTTGAAGTGAACCCGTTATTGCTTCACAATGAAACTCAAATTGAGATCATTAACTACCTTCAATAATCGGAGTCTTGAATAACAAATGACAAATACCGAATAAGGCTCCATTCTGTAATGGATAAGGTGCTGGTCTACAGAACCAGAGAGTCTCAGTTCAATCCCCAGTAGAGTCATTTATTAGTCCTAATCTTTCTTTCTCTTATTAAAGAAAAATTACAAATATTAGATACTGAATCTTAGTCAAATCATAATACTACAGGACATGCTAATGTGTACATAACTATTCCTTTTCCTTCAAGATTACTCTGTTCACAATAATATAAGTCAATGTTCAGCATAGAGCAAGCAAAGAACTAGGGTGCTCCTCAAGATTATTACCACCATAGTATGGTGCCTTACATGAAGAATACCAGCAAATACATAAGCTAGTAACCCAGTGATTCCTGACAACATCAATGAATTAATTGAAGGTTGAACTTTCTATAAATAAAGAAACGTACCATTGATTCTTGAAACTCAGCTCCAAGATAGCCACTGGAAACACGGAAGCGATTGTCCAAAAGCAAATAGTACGCTACAGTAGCCTGACATAAGTTGCAACATAAAAGAAATTATACATCTCAAGCAACGGAGAAGGGTGGGAGGAAAGAGAAGAAAAGAGAAGAAACATTTATTTCGATACCATAACAAAACCAATAAAAAATTTAATTGACAGGGAAAACTATATATGAATCTACTTGCAAGTTACAACAACTTTAAATCATATCTCTGATCCAGAGACTCCATAAATAGAGCAAGACCCATTGGGGGTGTTTATACAAAATTGCTTCATAAGTTTCTCATTTATTGAGTATATGTGCTATTAAGTTTCAGTAAGAGCAAGAAGCTCATCTCAATAACTAAGCTTCACCTCCCGAATTAGCGGATTGATCACAAAAAACCATTTTTAAGATTTGAAGCCTTCTCTGATCAGTATCCCATGGACAATACACCTTAACTATCAACTTACCAAATGTCTTACAGACCATTATTTTCAATACCGTGAAAAGTCTAATATACAACAAATTATAAAAACAGAAGGGCTGATAACTCATAGATGAATACAGTACCCTAAGGACTTCTTAAGAAAGATTAGCATACAAAAGTGTCCTGCATATCATGGTCAAAATCAAAAACTAAAGAAGTTAAATTTTGAAAAGTCAGAAATGGTATACATCATTCTGTATCCTGTTTCTGAGAGAATCAACCAGTTGGGTCCTGTCAAATCCCATTTTAATCACCTCCTGCAAAATCTCCTCATCAATCTGCAGAAAGTCAAATGGAGGATACATTAACCACATCCAAGTTATCAATATCAGAAACATTCAATGCAAGGTAACATGTTCATATATACACAAGAAATACAGAAGCACGCAAAGAGGGAAAAGGAACATTACACTAAATGCTGTCCCAAGTCAATTTCTAGAAAGGGACACTGAATAACAACGTAATGATATTCTTTCCAACCAGAAGACAAAATTGTAACAAAAGATTTTTGCAATGCAAATGATTTTTTTTTTTTTTTTAAATGTGCTTTACAGACAACATCATTTTCTCATGAAAGATTTTAACACAAGAAATCAAATCGCCCAACTAAAAATAGTTAAATGAACCTAATAGCATGTGGTGAGCAGTTACAGTTGGCCTAATAACTTTCTTTTTAGGCTAATAATTTTATAACAACATTCCCTCAAAACCAACAAAATTTTAAGAAGCGAGGAAAGCCATCCCATATGATAACAAAATGGCCGAAAGCTTCCCATGATTAAAATGATTTGCTTTTCTGTCTTTCGTGGACAGTGTTGTAGTCAATAAATGTGCCAAATTTTCAAACAATTGCACTAATAACTCCTAGCGACCAAATATAATAAACTTTCAATTGCAAATGCAATCATGATCAGCAAACCTTTTTGGCCTGCTGCACCGTATCAGGAGGTGGCACAGCCAAGTAACGCGGTAGACGAGCTTGGAACCATGGGTGCTGGCGAATCTCAGGAATGGTCATTCGCTTCATTGGGTCAACCACAAGCATCCTTGGGATCAAATCTCTTGCACCAGGGGACAGATGGCTTGGAAGAGTGTATATTCCACCCTAAAAAATATAAGGACTAAAATTCAGGATATAAAAGTCTCAATGGCGAAAGAGAATGCCAGCATATTCTTTCCAGTAGGAAAACAAGATGATTAGAGAAATACTAAGACAAATCAACCCGCAAAATGGTAAATGCAAGCATGACAGAGCAAAACAACAAAAACAATAGATATTTTCAGCTTTTACAGACAGACAACTTCCAAGCAAGAGGTTTCTTGACTAAGAGCCTTTAAAAGGAAAATGGGACTGATAGGATATGGGAGGAAGAAAGTCATGAAATCACCTACAGCCCAACAAATATTCAAAAGAAACAGCATAAAAGGATAGGATCCAGAAACCAAAATGGTTGAGATAAGGTTCACATTACAATAGCATATCAATAACTGAAATATCAACCAAAAATCATCTGCCCAACAAAACAGAAATTTAATATGCATCACTACCAACACCAAGATTCTAACAGCCATATTTTCTAAGATGATAATAATGCAGCCATAATTTTACAAGAAAAAGCAAAGCAGAATAAGTTGGCCAAGAAAAATGCTCAAGCAAACCAAAGCATATACCTTTATTTTCTTAAAAAGGTTTGGAATGTTTTCATCATCAAAAGGAAGGGTACCACAAAGAAGAGCATAGAGAATAACGCCACAGCTCCACACATCTACCTCTGGCCCAGCATACAACCTCCCTGAAATAACCTGTAAAACCAGAACATAGACATGGCTCGGCACATTAAATTATAGGATTAATAGTAGCAACATATTTGCATACAAATAATATCCCTAACCATTGCGAAGTCAACATTATTAGTTAGTCTTTTAAACAGTTACACCACAATCATATACCTCTGGTGCAGCATAGTTTGGGCTTCCACAACTTGTCTTCAGAAAATGACCATCGCGCATGATGTTGCTTAAACCAAAGTCAGCTATCTTTACATTACATTTAGAGTCCAAAAGCAAGTTCTCAGGCTTAAGATCTCTGTGAACCACCATATTCCTGTGGCAGTACTCCACACCAGAAATAATCTGTTTCCAGTTAAAACAACATCCATTTGCAAGTGTGTTAGAAACAAACATTTGATTAGGCCCTTTGGCACTACTACTAATGGACCGAAATGTGACAATATCTATCTACCTGCTGAAAGAAATTACGAGCTTCATCTTCCTGCAATCTACCCTTCTCTACAATGTAATCAAAAAGCTCTCCGGACTTCACATATTCCATCACTACATAGATATCTGTTGGTGTCTCTATAACCTCATAAAGCCGAATAATGTGTGGATGCATAAACAGCCTTAATATTTTGATCTCTCGCCTCACTGCAACAGAAAAACATAGAACTTGAACTTCAATTTTTAAATGGGTACAAAATTTCAACAACCAGCAAACTAGAAAATTTAGCAAAATCTATGGATGCGACTAGCACATGCTCAATCACAAGAATGCACATAATTGGTAAAAAAATTACATAACACATGATGATGGATGTAGTACTTAGTAATAAGCAACACAAAATGTTGCAGACAAAATCTTTATTGCAAGTCCAACAAAATCTAAGACAAACAGTGGTTGTCACACAAGACGGAGAAAGCCTATGGAAAGACATTTCTATACCATGTCAAATGGACAAGAAAATGGTACTAGAAACTTTGGTGGCTGATGACATAACGCTATGTTCCATGACCAAAATTCCATTGTTGGGGCTGCATGGGATAGCAAATAAGATTGCGGAGTCTAGAACAGTTCAATGATAAAAAAGAATGTGCCAAGTTTAGCCCTTATTGGCAAAAGGGCAACAAATTTGATTAGAGGAAGAAGTTGAATGAATTGCCAAGATAGCACCATTCCCCAGTATTTTTTTTTGTTACAACAGAAATCGAACCCCGGATTATGGGGGAGGGGGAGGGGGGCTGTTGCCACTGAGCTGTCCCCTTGGGGACCATTCCCCAGTATAACCACAACCAGAGGAAAGCTTCTGCCTATCTAAGAGACAACTGAGTATGGTGCACTCCCACAATAAAGAACAGTGACCTAAATAGACAGCAAGTTTTAAATGACACAGTCCAATGGTGACCAATATATCATCAAATATATGAATGTTACCTTTTTCTTCCATATCCATGTTTTTTACTTTGCGGCGGTTCAGTATCTTGATAGCGACTTTATGGCCTGTCAATGCATGCTCAGCAATCTTCACCTTACCAAATGAACCAATGCCAAGCGTTTTCCCCATTTTGTAGTTAGGTAAATACAACTCCACGTTACTACGGCTAGTCGATCCATCCATTTCCTGATCAGGAAGTACAAAAAATGAATGTGCTGCATATAAAAGATTTATAAATACAATTCCAACATTACTACCGGTTGATCCATCCATTTCCCTAATCAGGAAGTATAAAAAATGAAAATGTGATACATATAGAAGATTTATTAAAAAAAATTAAAAACAGGCAATATGGTATTACAGAGACAATTTCCTTAACACTCCAAATCCCTCATTATACCGAAAATCTGGCTAACTCTTGATTCAGATCATAAAGCTTGATCTTGCCAGAATTAGTTCTCTTAATTTTGAATGCAAATAATACAAGAAAAAATTTACAAAGCATCATATAAAATAAACAATATAAGGTTTTAATAATTGGTATACACCTGGAGCTACAAGTATAAGGCTTGGGTTACAAGAACTCAAATTTCATGTTAAATGATATATTTTAGGGTTAAAATACTAGGCTCAAAAAATTTACACGTGTGCCATCAGCCACTACAAATAGCTTCTTCAAATTTTCGTCTCTGCATGATAAACCTTTAAACCATTGTTACTGGTGCAAAATTGCAAATGATTTGTGCCAGTAACAAGCAACTTGTGGCTCTACTTATCTAGGAATATTCATTTAAGAACTAAGCCTATCCTGAAATTACGAAGGGATAGCCCGTGGAATTGCTCGTGACCACCATTAATGTTCACACACAAACTAGTCATGCAAGGTTAGATTCTCTTATGCATCTCCTGCCTTTCATACAAATGAGTTGCTATATAAGGTGCTAAACTCTTAATTAACTTACCAGACAATAATGACAAATTAAGGAAGTGAAATTGTTCACGATCACAAATTAGCCAACATAAGCTTGGATTGGCTTGTTTATGTTAAACAAGCCAAACCGAAACACACCTTATAATCAAAGGAGCCGAACCCAAACAGTAATTCGTTACTCTACTCTATTCGGCTCATTCCACACCGACTCTTTTCAAATTTAGCGCGACTAGCCAGGGTTTATTAGAATTTTGATATTAACAAGGCTAGGCTTACAAAATCATACGATTGCCCTCTGATGTTATGAAGAAATTCTTCAATTTTAGCCAATTAATATGTACAACACTCGTACAGCATCCAGGCTCACTAGGGCAAAAAGCATACACGAATTTCTCACATAACCCATTAAAATTCTAATCCACAATTTCACGTAGAGGAGAGCACAATCTGGGGATGTTTCCAGATCTATACGGTATTCAATCTGCAAAACTTTAGCAAAACCTAGACATTCTGAAATTGTGATTGACGAATAGAGAGGGAGAGAGAGAGAGAGTACCTGAGGAGGAGATCGGAGTTGGGAGAAAGCGAAAGCAGATCGCAAGATGGAATGGAATTAGGGTTTTCTCTTGCACGTCCTTTCTTCTTCTTCGTCTAACTCTGGGAATGAACTGTCAGGCTGAAATTTTACAAAAACGATCTATTTTATCACCAATGGACGTCTGATCGAACGCCGCTGTTTTTTTTTTTTTTTTTTTTTTTTTTTAATTTCTTTCTCATCTCACCCGAAAAAAAAGGAAAAAAAAGGAAAATCCTAATTTTAAAAATTAAAAATATAAAATAATTCTCACATTTTAACTTAAGGGTATTTTTGGTTTTATATTTTATTTGTGTTTCTCATGTGCACTTGATGCTAAATGTAAAAATTTTTTGAATAATAGAAATATTATTTAGAAAAATTAAAACTAGGAAATTAATTTTCAACAATATAGAAAATAAACTTTTTATCAAAAATATATTCCATAAAAATTTCTCATAAAAATTATTTTCAGAAAAACAAACACATCTTCCAAATATGCCACAAGATAGATATAAAAACTACTTTTTTCACTCCTTTTTTAAATAAGAAAATATCTCTCAAAAAATTTATTTTATTCTAATTTTTTTTTTTTTACTTGAGGAAAAAAGAGTAGAGAAACGTGACCTACACATTTAACACCGTTGATTCCAAACCCAAATAAGAAAAAATTACCATGATAAGTTGATAAATAATATAAAATTTTTATCAAAATTATGAGAGATCAAAATAAAAAATTTAGATAGTTTATTTTTAATTTTTTATTATTTATTATATGGATAAGAAATATTTTACTTATTAATAGTTATCATAATTTTTAATATTATTTTTTAAAAATAAATGTGTAATTGCTTTAACATTTTCAATATAATCGATAAATAAATTAAAATTAAAATTGTCGAATGCATCATTTATTTTTAAATATTTAAAGATATTTTTTATTTGATTATTTATATTTAAAAATTTGATTTAATTTAAGAATTGATTTTTAATGGCTTTTTTTTTTTAAACTCGAATATGAAATATTGGTAAAGGCGTGCAGGAACACGAGACAACCGTATCCAACATAGGACTCCCATTCTCTCTCTATCTCGCGAGAAACAAATCGCCGTACCCCCGTCGTGTGCTCGCAACGCGATCGCCATGGCTCTCCTCCAGCGAACTCCTCTCCGCACAGCCCTAATCTCCGCCCAGAGAGCCGCATCGATCCACACAACACTCCCATCTCTCTATTCCCAACAAGCCCAATCACCAACTCCATACGCCAGCCCTGCGCCGCCCGCCACTTCGTCTCCGGCAGGTCTGTCGAAGGCGGCGGAGTTCGTGGTTTCCAAGGTTGATGATCTGATGAACTGGGCCCGTCGCGGGTCAATTTGGCCGATGACCTTCGGGCTTGCTTGCTGCGCTGTTGAAATGATGCATACCGGAGCTGCAAGGTATGATTTGGATCGGTTTGGGATTATATTCCGGCCAAGTCCGAGGCAGAGTGATTGCATGATTGTCGCTGGGACTCTTACGAACAAGATGGCTCCTGCTCTTCGCAAGTGAGTTTTTTTTTTTTGGCATTCTGGTTTTGTTTGTGTTGTCGTTTTGTGACAATTAGGGTTTTGATTTTGCATGATTTGATGTTCTGATGTGAAACTGGGGTTTTGATTCTGCGTAATTTGATGGATGAAGTTGGATTTTCAGGTTATTTTTGTTGTTCCTTACAGAAAATGCTGTAATTTGGAATTAGGGTTTCGAGATTGTAGAAGTTGGTTATTTCTTTGGAAATAAGGGTGCGATTGGAAAAGAGGTTATTGAGCTCGTGATAATAGTTCAGTTTTTGGTTTCAGTATCGTGACCGAATAATCTATGAAATTGGAATTCCTTGCAACATTAATTTTCTGATGTGAGATTAAGGTTTCAGATGGTGGAAGCTGGTAATTTTGCGTGTGGGGTTTTGGTCGTGCATGATTGGGTATTTGATGAAATGGGATAATTTTTATCCAAGGCTTTGTGAATTTGACTTGTTTTGTGGAAATGAAAATCTTTAGTATTGCGAGATGTGTTAAGTCCTATAATTTTGTTGGAGTAAGATGAGAATCAAAGCATTTGAACCTGTTGAGCTAAAACGGGACCTCCTTTTGCAAAATGTACAGACCTTTGGTGTTGGGAGATGTGTTAAATCCTATAATTTTAGTTGGAGTAAGCTGAAAATCAAAGCATTTGAACCTGTTGATCTAAAACTGGACCTCCTTTTGCAAAATGTACGGACCTTTGGTGTTGTGAGATGTGTTAAATCCTATAATTTTTGTTGGAGTAAGCTAAGAATCAAAATATTTGTACCTGTTGAACTAAAACTGGACCTCCTTTTGCAAAATGTACGGACCTTATGAGGTGATTCTGCTCAGAATGGATGGGGGATAGATATAGCGATTGTAGAACTTAGACGAATGAGGGTCTGACTGGCAGAATAGATAAAATGGAGGGGGACATTGCCTGTTGTCCTTGCCATTTATTCAATTATTTGACTTAAATTGAGCTTTTTTTTTGTATAGTTCTCTGTATGCTTTATTTAGGATAGCAGTTTTGAGTTTCTTGTGTTGTTTTTGGGGTGCATTTTCAGCTCGGGTTTGGGGCAACCAAAAGGTAAAAAGGGGATGATTACAAGGTTGCTCCACTCTAATCCAGATGACATGGACCTTATGAGGTGATTCTGCTCAAAGAAATTTGGAATTGGGAGATAGATTATAAGCTGCATTGTTAGAACTTAGAAAGAAAATCGGGAATTGAAGGCAGGTCTGACTGTGCAGAATAGATAAAAATGGAGAGGGACATTGCCTGTTGTCCTTGCCTATTTATTCAAATTATTTGACTTAAATTGAGCTTTTATTTTTGTTATAGATCTTCTCTGTATGCTTTATTTAGGATAGCTAGTTTTGCAGATTTCTTTGTGTTGTTATTAGGGTTGCAATTCTTCAGCTCGGATTTTGAGTGGTGGTTTTGCTTCAACCTAAAAGGACTAACAAAAGTGGTGGATCTTGCATGATTACAAGGTTGCTCCACTCTAATCCAGATGACATGGATTTAGAATATGAAAACCTCTCTTTGTACAGTTTAGGCTTCAGACTTGTACTTTCCCTGGATTCCATCAACGGTTGAAGTCTCGTGGAGTCTGCTAGTATTGCATGAAATGATCAGCATGACCTATCTTTAGGTAATGGGTGTCAATGTGGAAACAAATAGAAATATGAATTTCAGTGGTGTCTACTTGGTTGTTTGTCTGTTTTTCCAAAGGGTTGTTTTCTGTTTTGGGGATGATTGAACTAATTCATTTGGTTGGTATATTCCATCCTGAACAATCAATGAGCTTGCATTTTCAGAGGATTCTGGTATGCAATAGTATGTTACTGACTCCTTTCAAGCATTAACTGCTACACCTTTAACATCGTGAAAATTGTAACATGCAGTAGGCAGAAAGTAGCTTGGCTGCTCTGGAGTATAATGAATATCTTCCTTACTTTTTAATTGGCATTCATAATTTGCACCAAAGATAAAACTTTTTTTTTTTCGCTGTTCCAACGTCTTGACTTGTGCCACAGTTTTGAAGTTTCTAGGTAGCAAGTGAGCTCCACGGGCTTGAAGCAGTAGGTGGTTGGTCTGATTGTGTTCTTCAATATTCATCCTATCACTATGATATTCTTTGTTAAATCCAAATGATGTAGCTTTGCTTGAGTAATATGCATCATGAAATCAAAGTAGGTATAATTTGTGCATGCTTTGAAAAGCCACACCACAGGCTAGTTGCTGGTTGAGATCTTTTGGATTTACAGACACTGATTTTCACAGTCTTGTATGTGTTGTGAATTAAAAAATCATTATTAATTAACTTTGGTATTGTCACATCCTAGGGATGTTATCCCTATTACCCAACATTAGTTTTATTCTTTCTCTGCTTTTCCATCGCTGTGGAAATATATTTTATTTTGCAGCAATTATTAGGCATTGAGTGACATGATACATGTGAATGTGATGAGCATGGGTTCTAGCCTTCAAGTTGAGTTGCATATAGAGAGAGACTCCCATGGCCATTGCTGGTACTAGTTGGTTGTAGTTTCTTAGGTTGAAGTGAGCTTTCATGGATCGTGGTGTTGTGCTAAATTTATTGGTTTGACCTGCACTAGTTCTTTGGAATTTTTTCTTTGGCCATTTTATGTGGAGCCATTTCTTTTTGGGGGGGGGGATATGAATTCCTGCTTGAATGGACTTTTATGGTACTAAAATCTAGGAACCTCTCAAAAACTGTTGCTGCTTGATTTAGTTTGATCTTAAACTAGCATCAGGCCAGGACCATGGCTGTTTCTTCCATGTAAAGCCCTGTGGACTGCGTCCCCATTCATTGGTCTCGACTCTTGAGTCCCCCCCCCCCCACTTTTGGAGAGATAGAGGTTAGATGGACCTACCAAATTAGTTTTGGCGTTTCACTTGTCTGATGTCCAATCACCCATTGAGAACTGGTGTTAAAGTATACAAATTCTTGTTTATTGAGCCTTAGACCTGCACATAAGTATGACTTGATGTTTCTTCTTTGAAGTATATGCCTCTTCCATTGGAAAAGATTAAACCATATTGATTTTTTTTTTTAATTACATGAGATTTAAATCCCAAATCGAAGGAGTATTGTGATCACTAGACTGTCTCTCTGAGGACTTAAACCATATTGTCTTGTCCCTCTTATGTTCTATCTAACATAAGATGGAAAAGATTATCTGGTTTGATCTTGTGATTGGTGGAGAAAAGTGTAGCTTTGAGATGATTTTAGTTTTGCTCCTTTTTATCACTTGGCTGACTTCTCCAGCCACCACTTGGCTTTTAAACTAAGGTAAATGAAATTCCCGTTGCAAATTGTTGCAGGGTGTACGATCAAATGCCTGAGCCTAGGTGGGTTATCTCGATGGGAAGCTGTGCAAATGGCGGTGGATATTACCACTACTCGTACTCTGTTGTTCGAGGTTGCGACAGGATTGTCCCAGTTGACATTTATGTTCCTGGTTGCCCTCCCACCGCTGAGGCCTTGCTTTATGGACTTCTCCAGCTGCAGAAGAAGATCAATAGGAGGAAGGATTTCCTTATCTGGTGGACCAATTGAGGAGTTTTTACTTGTTCCTGGACAGCTTTGGCTGCATCGTACTTATAGAATAAAACCAAAACTTTCTGCTATCTTTTTGTGGCCCAAAAGCCATAAAAAGGGAACCTTTTCTTTGCCCGACTTGTGGTTACAGAGTTTGGGAGACTAGAGATTGTAATCAATCTTAAAATGACCCACTCATCTTGTGAACTTCCTACATTGCAGTATATACTGCTAATGTTGGTCCTTTTAATGTTGGCATGTGTGCTTTCCTTTGTATTCTTGTAATTTATCTAGTTATGAAATCAGTGATTTTGCATATGGATTTGCACGTAAACTTCTGTCACTAGTTATCAGAAGTGCACTCAAGGGTGTAAAATGTTGTCTCTTAGGATAGATCGGATAGATCAAATCGTAGAATTTCTTTATTTTTATTCTTTTTTTTTTTAATTTGGTTTCAATTGACGCATCTCTTTATAAAATAAAAAAAAAAGGATGTAAAATGTTGCCAAAATTGGTGGCGAGTCCTTGTGGAAACATCAGATCGTTGGAATGACTCGAGCTTGTGGGTTCGAGGTTTGATCTCATTTTGTTGCCAAACAAAAAAGGTCATCTCTCTACTATATGGATTACTTGTATTAAATCACTTGGAGATAATCCACTAAGCATTAGACTAAAAGATAAAAGATTAATTTTACAAATTTATAAGAAAATAATTGTTTATACGGATCATAAATTTGTCATATTTTAAATCTAATAATTAATTTATATCTGATAATTTATTATTTTTGACTTATTCATTAATTATATATGAAAATTATCTTTAACATATAATTTTAAATTTAAAAATCTTATGATAAATAAAAATAAGATCCTATTATTGTCTCTTAATAATATTCAAAATATTCAAATTCATAAAATTTTCGAGCACCAAAAAGTATGAAAAAAAATTGTCATATTAAAATTTTTATTTCTTCAAATGATTTCATTTAAAATTATAAAAAAATAAATTGGAAAAATAAAACTTCCACGACGCTAGACCATAGACATCGTGCATCGGACGGTAGACCATAAATATTGACCAAAAGCTGCAAAGATATTACCACGTCAGCTGTTCTCATAAAAGCTGCCCTTACCCTCCTCTTCTCTAACTCTCTCTCTCCTCTGATTTCTAGGGTTTCCGCTCTCTCTGCCTCTCTGTGCGGATGGCGGACGAAGTGCAGTATTCGTCAGGTATGGAGAGCAACAAGAGGAAGTACGAGGACTCAACACCGCCGCCACCATCGAGCGGTAGGAGAACGACGGGATTCTCAGGACCGATTACGTCGGCGTCGCCGGACTCGGCGCCGTCATACAACAGCGTTCCACCACCGGTGGATGAGATCCAACTTGCGAAGCAACGAGTTCAGAAGATCGCGGCTCGTCTAGTCAGCGACGCCGAAGCTAAACGTCCTCGCACCGAAAACGGTGGTGGTTTTGATTCTGAACCCAAGGGTTTCAGCCCCGCTCCTCCCGGTCTCTCTCTCTTCGCTTGACTGTTTGCGGCTTTGCTCTTTTGCTCTGTTTCATGCTTTCAATAAAACTTTGAATCTCATCTCAGTTGTGTTTCTTGTTCTTTAGATCGAATCTCTCTGTTTCTAGGGTTTTAGTCTTAAGACGTTCTGTTGATTCTTGAACATTTTCTTTTGGGTTATGAGTTCCCACCCTTCTTTTACATAAATTTAATTATCACCAAAAAGGATCAATCAAAATAACCATGTAATAAGTTTTAAAAGGTTGATGTGATTCATTAGATCTACCATCTGAATATATTTATACGCCTCCTCTCTCAATTTTACTTAGAGTTGTTTCTGGTGCTTTAGATCGAATCTCTCTCCTTCTAGGGTTTTAGTCTTAAGGCGTTCTGTCGGTCCTAGAACATTTTCTTTTGGGTTATGAGTTTTTCCCCCTTCTTTCAGATAAATTTAATTATCACAAAAAAGGAACAATCAAAATAACCATCTAATAAGTTTTAAAAGTTTTCTGTGACTCATTAGATCTACCATCTGAAGATATTTTATACGCCCCCCTCTCAATTGTACTTAGAGTTTTTGATATACTTTCTTTTGTCTTCTGTCCTTTGATTTTTGCTCATGATTTGCACTTGGATCGATTTATTTGACAATATTTTTCAGTTGTAGTGAAATGTTTGTCCGAATTATTGATTGAATTTTATATGAGCATGTGCAGATTATGGTCAGAAGTCTTTGGGCTCTCAAATTGGTGTGACCCCTTCAGCTATGCCTGCCTCATATGGTTATCAGGGTACCAGCAAAAAGATTGATATACCAAATGGTAGGGTTGGTGTTATCATTGGTAAGGGTGGAGAGACCATTAAGTATCTTCAACTTCAATCTGGAGCCAAGATACAGGTCACTCGAGATATGGATGCGGACCCCAATTCGCCTACTAGGATGGTTGAGCTCATGGGTACTCCAGAACAAATTGCAAAGGCAGAGCAGCTGATTAATGAAGTTCTTTCTGAGGTATATGCCTTCTGTCTTGATGCCTCAAAAAGTATATTATGGAATCGTTCAGCATGTATATTATGAAACACTGTCTTGGCTCTTTGCCTCCCGATGTACGTGGGTGTGTTGTTAGGACATGACTTGGATATCGGTAAATTATGTTGAATGAACCACATGCTGGTAATAAAAACATAGCTGCAGTCGGCACTTGTACCCAGGTTTTTGGTCTTCTTAACATTATGTTCGATAGAATAGTGGGCTGTTGACTTGTATAACATTTCTCCTCAACTTCTTATTCATGAAATGGTGTTCCTTTGCACCGTTCATACTTATTAGCAAGTTTATACTAATTCTTGTGGTTAATGTTTGAGTCAGGCGGAATCAGGCGGTTCTGGGATAGTTTCCAGAAGGTTAACTGGATCATCTGGGTCAGATTCATTTTCAATGAAAGTGCCAAATAACAAGGTAGGATGACAGTAATCTCAACTAAGTTTATGAACCATTTGTCTCGGGCGCTTTCCTGCGCATAGGATGATGATTTTCCTGTCTTAGGTTGGGCTTCTGATCGGCAAGGGTGGTGAAACCATAAAGAATATGCAAGCTAGGTCTGGAGCTCGTATTCAGGTGATGAATTGAACTACACTCTGCCCTTCAGAATTTGGTATAAATTTGTTGCTGGTCTATTTGTTCTGTGTTGTCTGATTCTGTTTGGTTTATTTGTCTTCCACAGGTGATACCTTTGCACCTCCCTCCAGGTGACACTTCCACAGAAAGAACAGTGCACATAGATGGCACTAGTGAACAGATAGAGTCTGGAAAACAGTTGGTTAATGAAGTTATTAGTGAGGTTTGTTTTATCATCTTAAATATGTGTAGTTGCAGTCTTGATTTACTCCTCTCAACTTTCAACTTATTTATGCTATCGAAATTTGTATTGATGCGAAGTTGATTTTATTCTATTGCCATGCATTTTTTGCTCCAAAATCTGTCTCATGACAGTCGTAAAGATAAAGATGATAATATGTTGATAGTATGGAATTATACTTGGATTTGGCAAAATAAAAATCACCTATTTGTTCTGATCTCTTGAACAATAAAGAATTATTTCCAGGAATTATATACTTGTAACTCCATGTCAGATTTTTTATAGCTCCTTTGCCTTTTGGAGTTGTACTAATTTTGGCACAGGTACTATTATTTTTTTTCTTTCATCACTAAAACAACTCTAATAAAATTCGTCCTTTCATCCTCAATTTTTGTAACCAGTTGCTGTAGGCCAATTTTTCACCTGCTCTAATAAATATATTACTTGGTTCCATTAAATCTCAAGGTCATTGCTATAGTATCTTCTGAGGTGATTAATTTCTTGGGGATGTCATAAACTCTAGGTATTGCTAAACCCCCTTTATCTTTAACTGCAGCTGGCTTCGACATTCATCTAAATATTGAATGTAATTCTCCATTGTGTTGGGATGAGGTGTTAGTATTGATGGATTTATGAAGATTTGGTATTTGATATTTTTTGGATTCACCTAATTTTTTTTTCTTCCCCCATATTTTTTTGGGTCCATGGTACATGTTTTCATGCTCTGAATGTAAATGAGGTTAGGTTGTTTGTATACTTCTTATGCATATTTAAAAGTTCTATCTCTCTCTCTCTCTCTCTCTAATTTTTTCTTTAATGTCTGTAATTGCATTATATGGTTTTGCAATGTAATTTATCATCATTTTCTTCTATGTAATATAACTTCTCATTGAGCTAGCTGAGTGGTTTAACAGTTTGGTGAGCAAGTTTTTGACTGAAAGTATTTTTTTTTAATTTAATTTATCTCTTGAATATGCTGACAAATATAGTTTTCTGGTGATGATTATTTTTTGTGGTGAGCTCAGCAATTAATCTACACTTATTTTGATGGAATTATTGAATTTATACTTTAGGACCTATTTGCAGTATTTATTGTCCCATGTCCCTTGTCTTTTACTTCTTTTGTGTCATGGTTGTAGGCAGCTACCTTCACATTTTATTGACATATATTCAGTGATAAATTTTATTTTTTTCCTTAAATTTTTCATGATTCTACTGGTTATGGGTCTTCACTGCAGCAAGTGCTCCGATGGTCATAAATTGCAGATGCCATAAATATTTTCTGCATATTCCTTTCCTGTTAGTTGCACTTATGATATCCGTATTGAACTCCTGACTATTCGTCTTCTAATAACCGATACGTGGATCCATGTGCAAATATGTCTTGTGGTTGGAGCTTGCCTTAAGGAGTAGTTATTTACATCAGGGATACTTTAGTCCACTTACAAAATATCATCTTCTTTTTAGTTGCAGAAAAGGATCTAGACATCATCTTAATTTATGCTGTGAGTATGTGGATGATAACAGAATTTGTTGGCAATATATCTACATGAATGCACAATTTGTCAAGATACATGGTTCATACTTTTATTAGCTGGTGGTTGTTTTCTTTTCCCAACTGAATTTGATAATGGATACGTGACTGTGGCTAGGTCAGAGGTGAAATCCTATGGTTAAAACTTTTTAGCTGCTTTATAAGTTGTGCTCAAGAGTTTGTTGAATTATTGGATACTTAATTCTTTTTAAGGCAGGTTGGTCTATTTATTCTCTCTCTCGAGGTTACAAAGTTAATAGAAATTATGTTGCATAGGTGAGAATTAGTATGATCTTGTATTATGATCATTATTGGTTCTTCAAGTGAAGTTATATTTTGGATTATATCAGTTGCTCAACACAATATCATTATTAGTTGTTTGTTCGACTGATCTGTTATTGAGAACTATTGTAGGATTAGGTTTTCGGAGGCACCAGTTTTCCGGGTATGGTTCTCACTCCCAGTTTTTGATATCAAGTAGTGGTTTCTATTTGGAGAAGTTACTACTAATTGATCAATTGCTAGTTTGTGATATTTTAAAAATTGATGGCTAGAATTAGGATAGTTTCCTTCTTAGCATCAATTGCTAGGGCCTACTGTTGATTTGTTTTCTGGATGCATTTCGTTCATATTATTGCTCAATCTAAATATGAATGCTTGGTGTTGTTATTGCTGAACTGTGTAAATAGCCTTTTAGCTGAGTACTAGCACAAAGTCATTCTGGCATTTTTGCTTGCTCCGTTGTGGTGAAAACTTGAGGGTGTTTGTGTATTAGGGTGATAGTTGACCACTTAAATTTGAATATAATCTCTTGAAGTGCATGAAGTGTCTGTGCTGGTTCCTGTCCTTCTGATTTGATGTCCTTAATTTGGAACTTGGCTATTTTGCGGATAAATGATGATAATCTTGTCAATTGAAAGATATAATCTCTCATGACATGGATACGAAAGCTATATTGCCTGTTGGTGGCAATGGAGTTTGTACATGTATATGTTTTGTATGAGAACTTGTCTAGCTCTTTTGTTCGTTTTGTCCCATTCACTTCGAATAGGGAGAGGATGGGCTTCTGCTGGAGTAACACAATAGTTCCACGAACAAGTACGGTATGTAGGCATTTAAATCCCTCTCAAATAAGAATATGCGATGCATAATCCTTGCGTACAAGTATTTTGTTATTGTGGTAGATCAATCTTGCTTCTGATCTTTGATGTTAATTTGTTTATCATATGTGTCTTGCCTTATATTATATTCTATGATAATATATGTGCTTTGAAGGTTCTTTTTTGGTTCATATGTATAAGTTGCTTCTCTGCAGAACCGTGTAAGAAATCCGTCAATGGGTGGAGGATATCCTCAGCAAGGCTATCAAGCTCGACCTCCAGCTAGCTGGGGTCCTCCTGGACCTCCCCAAATGCAGCAATCTGGTTATGGGTACATGCAGCCTGGGGCTTATCCTGGCTCAGCACCTCAGTATAACATGCCTCAGCCACCTTATGGTGGCTACCCTCCACAACCTGCATCTGGTGGTTACTCTTCCGGCTGGGATCAAACAACAGCTCAGGGTCAGCAAACTGCTGAAGGAGGTGCCTATGATTACTACAACCAACAATCTGCACAACAGCAGCAGCAAGCTCCTGGTGGGCCCCCTGCTCCAGCAGATAACAGTGGTTACAACTACAGTCAGCCACCTTCTGCGTATTCTCAACCAGGGCAGGGATATTCTCAGGATGGTTATGGTGGTGGTTATCCTGCTCCTCAGCCTGGTTATGGTCAGCCACAACAAGGTTATGACCAGCAGGGTTATAATTCAGCAGCTGGTTATGGAACTTCAACACAGGAGGCACACACTCAGTCCTATGGAGCTCAAGGAGATGGTGTCCAAGCCCCAACCCCGGCCCCAGCCCCAGCCCCAGCCCCGGCCCCTGCTGGGGGCCAGCAAGGATATGGTGCTGGTCAACAACCAAGTCCAAGCCCTGGAAGCTATCCACAGCCTGGATCTCAGGCTGGTTATGGAATGCCCCCAACCTCTCAAGCTGGCTATGCTAGCCAACCCCCACCAGCTCAGTCTGGTTATGGTCCAAGCTATGGTGCCCCTCAAGGACAGAAACCTCCAAGTCAGCCCGTGTATGGAGCCCAACAGTCCCCTAGCGCTGGTGGTGGTTATGGCCAGCCCCCTCTAGTTCAGCCTGGCTATCCACATTCTCAGGCACCTCCTTCCCAAACAGGCTATGCTCAACCAGATTCTGGTTTGCAACGGGGCCCACCACCCACCTATGCAGCTGCTGGGCAGCCAGGCTATGGTCCACCTTATGGGGCTCCACCATCAACTCAACCAGGTTATGGACAGCCACCAGCATATAACGGCTCCTATGGAGGGGGTTATTCTCAACCTCCAGCTTATTCTACTGATGGTGCTGCCGGTGGAAGCTCTCGTGGGGCCTATGATGCAGCAGGAGCGGCGGCATCAGGAGCGGGAGCAGCGCCTGCAGCTCCACAGGGTGGAGCTGCAAAAGCCTCTCCTCAGAGTTAGATGAGATGTGTGTGGGTGAAACTTCATCCTTTTGACATTTGGATGCTCATAGTATTTGCTTTTAGTATTTCTGCATATTAACTGTTTCTTCCAGATATGGTAGGTGATGCTCTAGACCTAGGTTTTTGTGGATTTCGCATCTTTGTTAATCTGTTTGTCAAAAAATGTTGTGTTATTTTGTTTGATGTCTCACACCGCCACTTCCGGCAGGAAAACCTGAAACCTTAATTTTGATGTGGTGTTGCATGTCATCATGACGAGTGGGTAATTATCTTCCGGTTTTCTTTGCTTCAGTGTCTATCCAAAAGACTTGGGGCGAGAGCCCTTTGCTAGACCTTTAGCCATTTTCTTGGCCTATACCACTATAGAACTCTTCAAAATTAACATGCTCCGGTCTGCATTAGACTCCCCCGCCTCCCTATGGAGCACTTCAATGAAGAGGTTTTATTTGAGATAGGAAAGGAGGATTGGCCACCCGAAAAAAATAGAATGCACGCTATACTCACTTGGGCCGTGTGTTTGGTCGGAAGTAAGAAGTTAAGAATTGATACAGAAAATAAAAATAATAATCACATCATTGCACATCCAAACACACCCTAAAGCTAGGGGCTTTGCCGAACTCTGTTTATTTATTTATTTATTTTTGGTCTTTTATTATTCTTTAAAGGTGTGATATGAGTCTTCAACAAAAAAAAAATTTAAATAGAATCTTGAGTGGTCATTTTATGGGTAGATCACGATATTAAATGCCATTTTTCTTCCAATGCCTACTTGTTCCAAACAGAGCCCAAGGTATTCAAGAATTTGTGTCAGTGTCTGCACGCCTACTCCATTTTTTTTTTTTTTTTGGTCTGTAGCACACATTGAGGTATACCGCACCATGGTAAGCAGGGATTTTATTAAGGGAATGGAAAGGGGGTATGAATGATGGGGTAAAAAGTATTCTTGAAAGGTTAAAAGGAACATATTAAACACGAGGCATACTCTGCAATCAACTACCAAGTTCAGCCATATTCTGCTAATTGTTGGGTGTTTTAGTTGCGGTTGGATGATTCCTCTCGGCAAGTTACTTGAACATTGTAAGCAACTGGTTACTTGTTACAAAGTCTCTGTCATGTTAATCTTTCTGTAACTATGTTAGATTCTGGGAAAATGAGACATGCCATGCCAGTGTAGACAGATTTTTAGGTTCAAAAACAGATAGCATCCAAAAAATGCCTTAGGTGGTGACTTCATCTAATAGGCATGAAGTCTACAACATTCAGGACAAAACTTCTACCAAATGCTCCAATCTCGTTTCCCTGTAACCTATAACTAGCCTGTAGCTCCGTGTCAAAGGTAAGCCTTTAAGGAAATGGACTTCACTTCTATAAGAGATGGTTCCTAAATGCTAGTATCATTTTTGGCGAGAAAAACAGAACGGCAGCCAAGATTGAACCGAAGAACATTTTCGCAAGATATCCAAGAGGGTCACAGTCAACCTCTTTGGAGGCGCCTTGGAAGGTTGATATAGCTGTTGCTGAAGGGAGGGCTTCTAGGACTGCATCTGCCAGGTCTGTAATAAAGGAAGGAGTGCAGCCAAGAGCTGGAACTCGCCCCCAGTTCTCAATGCCAGATTCAAGGGCCAGTTCTTTGTATTCCATATCGATCTCTTCTAGTGTCTCTATGTGCTCACTGACAAAGCTGAAATCAAAGCAAGGTAAATCAAAAACTCAGTTCATATAAAAAGAGCTCCAAATCACCAAAAAAATGTTATTGACACAGGAAATGTGTCTTAATTAAATATAGAAAAGAACATCATTTGAACATCATAGACTGCTCGCAAAAATTTGGCCATCCATTTAAAGTTATTGTCTAAAGTGGCGCCAGTCATGTAGTGTAACCAAAGTTTCAAAACCATTTTTTGTCCTCTGGATTAAAATCTTGCCACAATGTGCCGAAACTCTGTAAATTTTCTAGAAAATCAAATTTTGGGTTGTATGTAGCAAAATTGCTGAGAATCATGATATTTTTGCATGACACTGACCCAACCCAGTTAAACAAGCCTCTGACGACTCAAATAACAGAGCAAGTTGCCCTTGCAGTTCATGCATTAAGGTGATAATCATAATAATGTTCATTTGAACTTCATTCAGCCTGTTAACAACATTATCTCAACTGCTAGCTAAATATCTAGTTTGTATTAGAAACTTTTGAATATTATTGAGATACCAGGGAAATGCAAAGTAGCCATGTCAACTTCGAGTTACTAGCTGAATCTATTTAAATCAGTATAGCATACCTAATGGGGACAGCAAGGAGGCTTTTCACGCCTTTTTGACCTAGCTCAACGAGAACTTCATCGGTATAGGGCTTCAACCATTGTACTGGTCCAACTCGGCTCTGGATGAAAAATATTTATTCCAACAAACTAAGGAAAAGATAATGGAAATACAATGCGCAATTAGTGAATATGGGATGAGCTTGGAAGAACCTGGTAAGCAAGAGTATGATTATTTTTAATTCCTCTGGCCTTCAGTTCTTGCATGATTAGGCAGATGCACTCTTCCATCTGGTCTCTGTAGGGATCTCCAGCATCCTCAACATAACTCACTGGCACCCCATGAGCACTGAAGAATATCATGACCTAAATGCCATCATCCCGCAATGAGTTTAGTTTAATCACCTGTATAATGAATGTAACTGAAGACAAAACAAGCAACTATATGAGAAAACGTGTACAGAGGCAGAAATTTACCTCCTCTGGATTCAAAAAAATAGGCAGCTCATTTTCAATCAAATCAGCCATGGACTTGATGTAGCCCTCACGCTTATACAAGGACTCTATAATAGAAACAGGCATCGTGGATAGATATGCATCTTCCCTGATAGAGAACTCCAATTCGGAAATAACTCAGTATTGCACTCTACAATCACTCCTGGCCTATAGCAAGCATCAATTAGAAAATAAATAGAGAATTAGCTGTCAAATTTAAGTCACCTAAAAAGGCGTTGGAGAACACTGATGCTTGACCCAGTAGTGGAGATAGAATATTGAGGATAAAGTGGCAACACAACAAGCCTTGTAATCTTGTCCCTTTTGATCTGTGATGGTTAAGGATGAGACATTAACGGTGTGCACCCACAAAATTAACAAAAGTTGACTGGTTAATTTTTTACTGCTATTATAATAGAAGACCAAATAGGAAAAAGATTAAATGCTTTGGAACAAGCACAACAATAAACATAATCATAAAGAACCAACTCGAACACTGGTAATGTTGAAAGATATAAAACAATCCCCTTGTTTATTGCTTTCCGTCCTTTAAGGGTATCTACAATGTCAAATAAACACCACTCCGTATTTATCAATTGATTTATTCTTTCTTCTGCTTATTATTCTGTTCCACACCTAATCCATATGAACAAGCAAACAACCAAATCCTTATTAAGTTTTGGCATCCACATCAACGACAAATAGCTGGACTTATCGATGATTACACTGAAAAGTTTTCCTGACTATAAGAATTGAGTCTCAATTTCAAATGATATTAAGACTTGCTTGTAATACTATATGAAAGTAATATATCAAAACTGTGTGGCAATGAGTACAAGAAGGATCCACTGACACTATTTGTCATATGAGTTATGATTGTATGAAGCTTTTACCTTCTGAACTGCATCCTCAGTGAATGGGTGCCAGTACCGCATTCCAACATAGACATTCAAATGTGTATCCTTTGCTTCCAATGCCATTTTAAGAGCATTTGCCTGCTCATCAGTTATTCTACGCAAAGGCGAACCACCTCCTATAGAAGCATAACCTTCCTTACTTTTCGGAGCCCTAAGTACAGAAATCAACTGTGCCAGTGGACGCTGGAGAAACTGGAATGGCCTGGGTAGCCGTATGATGTCCTGTTTCAAATTTAATATAATCAAATACCACAAATATATAGACAATCACTCCAAAAAAAAAGGGAAAGAAAGAAGAATATGATTGATAACATACAGGGTCAGCAAATAGATTGTATAGAAATGGTTGAACATCATTAAGAGTCTCTGGTCCCCCAAGATTCAAAAGTAGCACCCCAACCTTTTCTTCTGCTACTTGAGGATCCGATCCTGTAGCAGCTACACCATATGTGCATAATCCTGTGGAGCAAAAAGTTTGACCAAGTGTTTTTTTCTTTTGATGTGGGCCACAAAGGTATGATCTACCACTGATGCTGGTTCTCTTATCAAAGGAGTCAGAACTTGACACTATGATTGCCTTGGTTGAGAGATTTTCAACGTCTTCCTTGCTTTTAGATGAGTGGCAGCATCGGCTTATTGAAGATCTAGCTTGTAAGCATGACCTGCAATTAAGAAATTCTCATTCAGCAAACATGACGGTGTAAATGGCAATAACATATTCTTCTATGCCACCTTATGGGGAAGGGGGCAGTCACTGATACTGCACACAGTATTTATATCCTGAATGATATCCAACCACTTAGAGTAATGCCCATATTGTTGCACAAACCATCACGTTCTAAACTAGTTAATTACAAGGACCATCCTTCAATCAATCCCAATTCTACTTCTGGCACCAAATCAGTCCATCCTCCATCAAATGAAGAGCATTAAGAGTTCCCAGCTGAGATATTGCATAATAATTCCAAGTAACTAAGAAAATTCTTATAGGAGAAGCATGCACTAATTCTACAAGATAATTTCAAGACCAATCAATGGACTCTAGCCATTTCACTCAACAAAATTCAAGCGCGAATTGGCCTTATTCTTATCCTTAACCTTATATTTTTCCTTTTCTTCTGTTCTTCAGAATCCCAGATTCCTAATCATAAACCAAATTATAGCAGAATACTAAATTGTTATTTCACTAAAAAATTATTTTTTGTTTAGTTTGTCAATAAGAATTTATTCAACATGTAGTTTAACAGAGGACACTAAATTTTAACTAAAGAATCTTGACACTATAGTTAAACTTAGTATAGAATCGAAAATATTGTGACCCCGTTATTGGTTGATGAATAAATTTCATGTTTATTTATTTATTTATTTATTTTTTTGGTATTTTTTAACATGAGCAGAACAAAATTCCGGAGGAATAGTTTCTTATACTAAGCCAGTCAATCCCAATACTAGGGTTGTTGAAAATTACGAAAATTTTCATAAACCCATAACGTAATAATCACCTGGTCAATTCAAATTACTGGATTTTAGGGCTAAAAAGTGAAAACCCACCAAGTTGAATAGTTTGATTTTTCATGGTCGTACTTGTAATTGAATCACTTAATCAAATATTCAAACAAACAATGATGATCAAGATCACTATGCTCAGAATGAAGATCAATGAAACAGATTCAAATTTCATCCAAAAGTAGCAATTTTGCGAAAGATTAAAAAGAACTTACGGGGAGAAATGATGGGATGATGATAAGTGACGATGAGAGCCGGAAAGCTTCACGCGGGGAAGAACAACAGAACCAGAGATTGCGTCCATGGCGCGAATCACCCAGAAAAGTTATCAGAGGTGGTTTAAACCTGAAAAATGATGATTTCTTTATACCAAATTCTAGGGTTTCTCTCCCTTCTAGGGGTTTGTTATAGGAGAGAGAAATTTAAGGGAAGAAAATAAAATAATTTGAGGGCAATTGAATTTTGAAATAGGTTAAGTTTGTCAACAGGACACAGCACGTAAGATCAAAGAAGAGAATAAAAGTCTTTAATGGGTTAGTTGCACATCTCTCTCTCTCTCTCTCTCTCTACGCGCAATCGACCTAATTCCCATGGAAAGCTTAGGCGACCTTGACTTGGCAATCGAAACGGCTCATTGCTTATGACAGAGGTTGAGTACAGCAAACGCAACAGGGAATCTCAAAGTCGGATCGGTGGAGCTGTCAAAGTACGGGCCGGCCCGTATTTTGGGTGGATCAACAAAATCCCGGCCCGTCCTGTCGCATCAAATGGGCGGGCCGGGCCGGGCGGACTGTCTATTTATTGAAAGAAAAAAGTTCTCAAAATTTTCCCAAAACCAGAATAGAAGTATTTGAGAACAATCTTTTCAGACTTTTTTAAAAAATTTTACTGCACAATCACTCAAAATTTTGTCAACAATCAATGGAGTTACAGAATCGAGAATCTAAGTAAAGTCGAAAGAGAAAAGGGAAAACCTAAGTTACAGATGAGAGAGAGAAATGGGGGATCGAGGAGAGAGAGAGAGAGCTTACCGGAATCGTCGCCTTGGTCTCATCGTCGGAGAAGAGAGATTGTCGCAGGTCTGATCGGCTTCGAGGAGGAGAGAAACGCGAAACACTAGAGGTCCGATCGTCTGATCGAGGAGAAGAGATAGAAGGAGAGCGTCCGATCGTCGGAGAAGAGAGAAGGAGAGTGTCTGACCGTTGGAGAAGAGGGATCGTCGCCTTTGATCGAAGAGGGGAGAGAGGGAGGGGGAGAGAGAGAGAGATCGTCCCGTGTAGACCGTGGGCCTGATGTGGGTCTAATCTGATATCCCCTCCACGAGGCCCGATCCAAATTCTGCTCATTTTTTCTTTTGGGCCTTTGGCCCAGTTTGGGTGAATCCATTGATCCGTTCGATCTAAATTAAATTCAAATTATTCAATTTAAATAAATAAAAATTAGATTGAATGAATAATTTTAGCCGATTAAAAATTCAAGAAAATGATTCAAGTATAAAAATAAAAATTTTTATTTAAAATTTATCCGAAACCCGAATAATATATTAAATAAAATCTGAATAACTCGTACTGAATATTCCAAATTTAATTTAAATAAATTGATTTAAATTTTATTTTATTCGATTCAATTTTTAATTAGACATCCCAAAACTCGAATAACCCAAACCAAATAAATCGAAAAATCATTGACCCGCCCAAATCAAACACCACTACTCAATTGCACTCACCATGGGTCCGTCGTCTGCATTTTAGGGTTTTTGTCAAGACAACTTTATAAATAAGCGCGTTCGGGGTCCTTTACACTCAACTCAATCCCACGCCTCTCTTTCTCTCTCCATCTCTCTCTACCCCAAAATGGCTTCTGCTTTTCATCTTTCTCAATCAACCAGTCCTTCAAGCTTTCCATTTTACACAATGACTTGAAGAAGCTCATCAGGTAGGCAAAACCCATTTCTGATTGTTCCATTTTTCTCTAATAAATATCTGGGCCTCACTAGATTGAACTTATTTTTCCATTTTCCAGTGATGGGTATTGATGGGTTTGCCCTGAATATTAACATTTCCTAAAGAATTATCACAAAATTTGATTTATTTTAAAAGACTGCAGAATGTGCAGAACATTCAAGTGGTAAAGGATTTGCTACCCATCCCCCACAACCATGGAGCAAACCTAAGGTATTTGCAAGCAATTACATTTAATTTCTGGATAATGTTTTTTATTCCTTGATATTAAGGTGTGGCTATTTAGAATGTATTCAGGAACGTGTATGGCTTTATAATTTGGGTGTTGGCACTTAAGTCAGACACGGGCATTTGTTGTTTTGCCAATGACAAGCTGCCTTTTGCATGGTGCCTAGATGAAGCTACTAACACGATTGTGGGGAACCTATCCTGTACGGTTACCTTCAAATTTAAAGTAGCTAAATTCATATACTATGTATACAACTATATAGTTATACTCCAAGAGGTCATTAGCAATGACACGAGGCATCGAAGACACAGCAAAGTTATAAAAGTTTTATACAAAATCTTTATGTAGTTGTGTCCAAGGTATGCATCAACACCTCAGCGACATGGTTAGAAGTTACCTAACAAGGTTATGCCTTTTCTTTTCATGTATGTTTTGGCTTTTGTATCTTTTGTTTTCCAATTAGTGCCATTTCAGTAGACTGATTTTAATCTGGTCTTGGTGGTGCTGGCATAATATTTCATATAAATATTCGGTAGATTTGGATTTGAACTTAAAATGGCTCTATTTAAGAGTCAACAGCAGGCACCTATGTGTGGTGACTGTCTGCCGCTTAGAGCCAATATAATCTGTCAGACGAAGATTGCTCGAGATTCATTGTTATTTCATGCCACAATATCCGCCTGTATTTCTCATCTCCCTTCTTTTCCATTCGATTTTTGTCTCTAATCTTGTTCTAGAATTCTCTTTCCTTTTCTTGCCCGTTTACATGTTTTCTTTTGGAAATTAGCTTCTCGATTTGAAAATTAAATTTTCTTTATGGATGTAGATTTGTGGAGTTTATGGCAAAGAGAAGCATTCATGCTGTCGTTGCCACTGATCCAACATGGTGACCGAATGGGTTTCAAGTTTGAAGCTGAGCAACATGGATAAAAGTTACCTGACAATGTTGGGCTAATTTTTTGTGTAAGTTTTTCCTATTGTGCCTTTAGTTTTCCAATTAATGCCATTTTATTGGACTAATTATTTATCTTGTGTTGAACTTAAAAATTTTGTGATCTTGTCTTGGTGGTGCTGGTATAATTTCCCATGAAAATTTTCCATGGAAGTGCATTTGAACTTAAAATGGCTCTATTTAAGAGTCAACAGGAGGCACCTATCTATGGTGACCCCTCTGCCGCTTAGAGCCGATATAAACATTGTCGGACAAAGATTGCTTGAAATTCATTGTTATTTCAAGCCACAATATCCGCCTACATACCTCATCACCCTTCTTTTCCATGTGGGTTTTTTTTTTTTTTTCCCAACTCTGTAGAATTATTTTAGCTTTTCATGATGTTTTGCTTTGGAAATTAGGACTTGATTTGAAAAATGAATTTTCTTTTCAGATGTGTAAATTTGTAGAGTTTATGCTGGAGAAATGATTGCATTATTAATGCTGTAGTTGCCACTGATCCGTGATGGTACCCAATGGATTTCAAGTTTGGAGCTATTCAGAGGCCAAGTTGTTTGCCTGCAAGCCCTTAATGCAGGTCAAGGCTCTGTCATTGGAGAAACCGAGAGGCTGCAAATATATGGTCCTCCATTGTCAGTGGCTATGGGATATTTGCAGAATCAGTGCTTTCCATATTCAACCCTTTTTGAGTTGGGTGAGTTCAATCTCAATTACCAGGTGGAGACGCAGTTGTAAATAACGCTGACGCTTAGATACAGGACTACTTGGATACACGGCGGGTATTGTAAGAGCAGAGTGACCTTTTTTTTCATGATGCCCTAAGATTTAGTCGTAACTATTATTATTATTACTATTTTTACTTGGGTAAAACTATGTTTTTTTTTTTTTATCAGTCTCATTTTCTGTAGGGCGCTTGCTCAGAGTTCTATTGACTAAAGAGACGGGTGTAAGTTTAGAACACACTCATGTTGCACTTGTCAGACTAGAATATCAATTTCTGAGCCTTAATTTTTCAATTCTGAAAGCCAAAATAAGAGGATGAGCTAGGATGAGCCTGCCTGGGGTAGGTTGCCAAGCCATGCCCATGCATAAGCATGACCCTTTAATCAACCCGGAATGATAAAAAAATTTGTTCCGCCATACTATTGTCCTTGCGGGAAGAGCTCAATGCATGCTAGAATTTTAAGTTGTAATTCGATCGAACTAAGAGGCTCTGCCGCCATACTATTGTCCTCAAAGTGTGATGGCAAGGTGTCTATTGGTAAAATAGTTCCTTGCCAACTTTCTTATAGATGATTGTTTTGGTAAAACTCGAGCTAAAGTTATAATAAGATGCCACCATAATCACCCTGCACCCATCGACGAGCATATCATCTAAATTCCAAGTAGAATCCTAATTAATCTGTGTGCAATTCAATGAACAAAATAAAAATTCCAAAAAGATTGCCAAATGCATAGCATTAAGCCAAGATAATACTGAGAAATGAAGTGAATTCTTTTAAGAGTATCTTCCAAGTAAAACGGCTCAGGTAAGAGTACAATCAATTCTTGTTTCAAATCAAACAAATGTTTCAGCCATTTTTGTGCCAAATAAATTTAAAAAGCAGCATCATTACACTTGTAAAACTCAATGCCGGATTTGCATATGAACACTCCGGCTGGTACGGATTTTGACATTTCCATGGATATACACAAATGGAACCTAAGGATCACACCGTCAGATAAATCATTTCTTCAAAAATTGGTAAATGTATTGTGGTTTACATAAAATGTTTAGTATTACATCGAGCAATGAATAAAAGGTAAATACAAAATACTTATTTTCTTACCTAAGTATCTGAGGATCATGCCCTTCTTGCCTCATTTCCTCCTTAAGTCGAAAACTTTTCATACCTAATCCACCAGTGGAAACACTTCAGAGAGGTCTTTTGATTTGGGGGGGGGGGGTTGGAGAATGAAGGAAACCAATAGAGAAAACAAACTGGAAACAGAACAGGGGGTAAAAAAAAAACCACCAAGAAAACCAAACACAACAAATAGCCCAGGCTAACAAGGATAGCACAAGCTATCTCCTGGTAGAGGCCTCACCTGTCGCTCTCTCAAGGCCTCCACTATCTTCCCCAACAAGACGGAGTATTGACTGGGGAGGTTCGGTTAACTCAGTCACCCCAGCCTTGCTGGATTGCCCCATGTAGGCTAAATGATAAGCGCAATAGTTGGCTTCTCTCTATAGATATGCTTGACCCCTCTGACATCCAGGAAGTCCATAGCCTCTTTACACCCTGGAAGTGATTAAGAGAAGTAATAATGAGACATTACTCTTTCTTGTCATACTCTTCCGTTTCATCAAAAAGCTAAAAGAAAACTAAGAAATTTGTCTCTGTCAAAGATTTAAATGAGAAACAAACAAAAATACATTAGGGAGTTGCAGTTCTCCTTGAAAGAGAAGCCCAATAATTTTGAAAAAACAGAAAAATTGAGAGAGATAATTGAGTTCTAAGCAACTCTCAATTGTTCTTTTAAGAAATAGCAGAAGGCTCTCTCTTTTCACTTTGCCCTTTTCTCACTTTGCCTCCCTCTCCCCAAGTAAAAGGGCTACATAAGTATAAATCTCTTCTTGTCCAAGTCAAACAAATCTTTGAACCATTTTTATGCCAAAAATATTTAAAAAGCAACTTCATCAACTTCAAATAAAATAAAGAAGCAGCAATACACATGTAAAACTCAAATCCAAATTTGCATATGAACAATCTGGATGGTAAACCTTTCCAACACTTCCATGGATATAATGAAATCGATGATCACATGCTCATATCAATCATTTTTCAAAAATTTAGGAAAATAAACCACTGTTTACATAAATAAGTTTAGGATTACATCAGGTGATTAATAAAAATACAATGAGCTGAAACCGTCAAGCCACAAAATTTTCAAATGACCAACAGAGCTAAATCAGAAACAACATGAACAATCGAAAGGACAAAGTGGAGTACCTCCAGCATCAGCTTTATCAATTCCTAGCTCTTCCTTTGTGTATATAGCCAAACCATCGTTAGTTCTTTTTCTAGACCGTGATGGAGGATCTACAAATCTCCCTTCATCAGAAACTTTGCTCTTCCTCGACTTCTTTGTCGTCTTAGAATTAGCATCCACATCTTCAGATGATTTCTCTTTGTCAGGCTTCTCACCCACAAGTTTCTTTCTTTTTTTACCTGCAAAAATTTCATCGATCTCGCTACGAGGTTTCTTGGAAGCAGTGGACGGTCTTTCCTCTTCCAAAACAGGGGATTTCTCTTTCTCTGGAACTACTTTAGACTTCTTAGATTTCTTCTTGGATTCATTGGAGGATTTTTCTTCTTCCAAGATAGGGGATTTCTCTTCCTCTGGAACTAATGTAGATGGCTTAGATTTCTTTTTGGTCATTTTACTTAAGTTCAAAACTGCATTGATAGTTGATTTCATAAGATAAAAGAAGATCAAACTAATGGAAAAGAAAAGAGCACGGGAAAAATGATTACCGAAAGAGATTCATAATCATCATCAACAAATACAAAATCTGGGACAAAACATTGATCCTAACCAATGGCATTGGATTGCAAAAGTAAAGATAAACTTTCGCAATATGGAGAAGGTGAAGGGAGGCTTTGGCGGGGGAGCCTCCCCTTAAATTTTAAATAAAAGTTTTATGTATATAATTTCAAAAACTATAAGTAATTTTTGCCCCACTAAAATTTATAAGAATGCCCCATGAAATTATGTCCGCTACGTCTCTCTGTATAAATTTCTATTTCGTCCCAGAGAACAGTAAATCTCACTAATCACAAGATTGTTCCTACTTCCTAAACCAACGTCCATATTTACCGTCCCAAAACATCATTTTCTGATAAACATGAGAGAGAGAGAGAGAGAGAGAGTCCTTAAAAGTAGAATAGACATTCAACTGTTCAATCTTTGAGGCCATTACAGTATTTCAAATTAATATAAGATCCATAGAAAAGTAAAAAACAAGATTAATCAACCTAAAAAGTTTCAAACTTAATTATCAACGAGAAATATGCTGGTAAGCCCTAAAACAATTTTGATAATTCCTACAAAAATTAAACTTAAATTCTAATTATATAGTATTAAGAATAACTAGTTTGATGATTTCTACTGAAAAAAAAAAAGCAACATATGGAACACCGTAAGGGAAAAAAAAAATTCCTAGGAAACGATAATCATCATCTACAATATTGTAAGGATCCACGAACGATTGAACTTTTCGATTTAGTCTCTTTGTCTCTCTATGAATCGGAAAGCGCTAGGAGAGAGACTAATGAGATGAACAAAGGCAACAAAGCACCAAACTTTCTCGAATCATAGAATTTCGAGTTTCCAACAATTGAAAGTAAAAATAGAAAGTGAAGATTAGACTTACTAGCGCTCAAGTTCTGAAAATTGAAACTGTGTTGGAGAACCGCCGAGAAAGAGAGTTAGGGTTAGGGTTTTGTGTTTTGCAGGAGAGGGGGTTTAGGGTTTTGTGTTTTGCGGGGAAGAGATCCGGTGAGACTGAAAATATTTTCTGGTCCAAATTACATATTACGCCCTAATGTGGCAGTAAAATTACGAAACCAACATCCGCAAATGGATGGTATTTCTCAATTTATTTTAACCACGGGACTTCGTTATATCCTTCATTTTATTTTTTTGGTTTTGTCTTACCGATTTCTAAATTTTATTTGATTAATCTGATTTAAATATTATCAGATTCATTTTAGAAATTAGATTTTTTAAATTTTTTTTTTCCATTTCAAAACTCAAACTTACCTCTGATTAAAGAAATAAAATATCCGACGTTTTGTTATATTCTAATTGAATGTTCAATAACATTTTCTTATGCATAGCCCAAAATTAATAATTTTCTAAATTAATTTTCATTTTTTATTTGATTAAAATGGTAAGAAAGAAGAGACTTGGAGAAGAAAATCTAAATTATGGCTATTTTATTTAATAAAAAAATGGGTATTTCTTTTTTATTTAAAAAAAAAAATTGTTAAAATTTTTGAATTAGGTGAATTAAAGTATAGTAAGCTCTAAACTCTACCATAATACATTTACTCTAAATACTTGCACATGGCTTGGGGGATAGTTGAGTTTTTAACAAGACACTATATTATCCTGATTGGTTATGAAATTTACAAAATAATTAATTTGTATTAATTTTTTATGAATATATAATAGTTTAATAATTAAAAAAATAATAAATTAAACAACAACAACAACCAATCATTCCCAATATCAATTGAAATAGAAGTGATCACTTTTCACTTCATGTATTATGATACCATTACTATACCTTTACAACATTTTTTAACATATCACCATTATAATTAAATATTCACCATGTTAATTTAGGACAGTATGATGTTACGAAACTTTAATATCAAAGTTTGAAAAGTAATGCCAACATGGTCCAAAATCTTAATGCAAAGGGGAGAAGGGGGGCTAGGTAGATGCACATTTTTTTTTTAATTGAACTAACTGTTATTTGAAATTATATTTTGATTAATTTGGTCTGAACAACTATCAGGACCTTTTAGGAAGAAACTGTTCCAATGTAATAATTTTTATTTTTAAAATTCGAATTTGAATCTTGATTATAAAATTTAATACATTTCCAATTAGGCTACTTGTCCAGTTCAAGTGTTTTCCAAAAATTCTAATCCCAGATTGCAAAAATCTTTGATCTATTGCCAAAAACCAAGGCATCATTATCATCATAATCTATTATAGAATATTACAATAATTTAGGTTGTCTTTAGTATTAGTGTTATTAAAACCAGATCGACCTAAACCAGATCAATCTGCCAGTGGGACCAGTTCAATTGGCCACTCAAACATTTCACGAGTCAGTCTAATTAGGATACTATCTTTGTATTAAATCTTAAAATCCACAAATTAATTGTGGATGAACCGGGACCCGTGTGACCTGCGGGCGAAAACAAAATCAACAGGTTTTGTTTTTGAGGATTTTAAAAAAGAAAATCTCGACTAGCAACTCTCTTGCTCTCGCTATTGCTTATTGTAGATCGAGATCAACTCTCTCTCTCTCGCTCTTGATCGAGTCTTTGATGATCTCCATCTTTGATACTCTCTTCAATTTCCAATTCGTGACTTGACCTTTTTTCTTCAAACCTTAAATCTCTTTGGGAATTGAGTAATCAGAATCCTTTTGAGACAGTCTTTTAACGACTTGGCTCTATCTACCACTAAACTGAGGCAACATTAGATTAGTAATGGTGGTGACAGTAGTGGAAGGCCTTGATGTTGCAACAATAGTTGATGATAATGACAACGAGAGGAGGATTGGGAAGGTCTGGTTCGACTTTGGATGCGAAGGACTTGAAATTGGAGAGAGAGAGAGAGAGAGAGAGAGAGGGGGGGGGGGGGGGGGGGGGGTTTTTTTTTTTTTTTTTTTTTTTAAAATAATTTTATAGAGAGAGAGAGGGAGAGAGAGAGAGAGAGAGAGAGGGAGGGAGAGAGAGAGAGAATTTGTTCCAATTGGGGGAGGGGGGAGAATTTGTTCCACGCTGAGACCTTAATTAGTTTTGTTTGGCCTTTTAAATTTTTATATTAAAATATAAAATTTATATATATATTTATTTTAAAAATTAATTTTATATATAATTTTAATTATTATTAAAAAATCAACGATTCAATCACATTAACTTACGATTGAATCGATTGAATTATAATTTTGAATTTTATAGATTAATCATGATACGATTCTGATATCATTGTTTAAGACATGATACAAGAAAATCAAAATATGATCACACACTTCAAAATTTTGCAACATATTGCAATGAATTCAGATAATTAGCCATTACATCTGTTTATTGTTTTCTGTTCCCCATAAGGGTTATGTCGCCTTTTGAGGTAAACTATATCATATAATCTATAATCCGGGTATAGGAAACTGAGTAGTCAGGCTTTCAACTCTCCTTCGAAGATCGGAGATGCGGTCCAGCAAAGGGAAATCGGGTGACGTGATGAACTTCATGAAGTCTTGGAGCTTAGTTCCTGAAACAGCTTGTTTTGCTTCCAGAGTTATCTGAACACCCTCGTGGATTAAGTCTGCAGTGGCTATAAATTCCTTCTCTGTAAACCCTCTGGTAGTCATTGCAGGTGACCCAATGCGGATTCCACCAGGCACTAGGGCACTCTTATCACCTTTGGTTATGATTAAGAATTGAAATGTTAAGAAAAGAAGAAAAAAAATAACATGGAAAAGAATGTAAGTGATAAAGAATAAGAAAAATAGGCCAACGTTCTTGCCTGGCACTGAATTTTTGTTGAGTGTTATGGAAGCCATGTCAAGAATTTTCTCCGCTCGAGCCCCATCAAGACCCTACAGGTCAAAATTTGATAAAACAAAAACTTACAATGAAATAGTGCACGTAAAACCACAAAAATCAAAGTTCACAAGAAATTGCTTCATCTTGACAGCCATAGCTCGTGCATCTTTCCCCACCCCCTCTCCCCCCACCCAAAAAAAATGGGTTATTAGTGGTGTGCAGGCCAGCATGCGTCCACATTTTTATGTTCTACACAAAGCCTCATGGGTTAACACACAAAGGCTCATCTCATGACAATGGAGATGAACAAGGTCCAAGTTTAACAAGTACATACTATTTCCATTTCTTCCCTTAAGAACAGAAAATAACAAAGTCTGAAGATGTACAATATGACAAAAAAAGGGAAAACTTCCTCCCACCAACACTATGGTGAAAAGAGATCATCAAAACATTTTACAATTTGACCTTGTACTTTCACACCAGTAGTCGGAAAGATCTAAAATGATCAATATGCAAGCACAACTAGGACCAGATACAGGTAGATTTTGTTATACTGGCCTTTAATACAAAAAGACTCCAATATGCGAAGTCCCAGTCAATTAGTTTCTTAAAGGCTTCAACTTATTTCTGGAAACTTGGATCAGTTGTTGGATGTCATTAAAGTCTTTGCAATTAAGTATATCCATTAGCGCAGATTCGGTTTCCAATTCACCCAGTCACCAATCACATATATTTTTTTTTGGGGGGTTGGTGCGGAGAGATTCACCAAAAGTACCAAGGTTATGACCCAAGTTCACCTATACTAAAATTAAAACAAATGGAGACCCTCAGAAATGAGGGGAACCCATGTGCTTAATCCTATTTCATCCGGAATTGAATAATGACCACCACTAAGATTTTAATACTAACATAAACATGAATGATACATATGAAGAGGTTAAACACTTACAAATGGCCTCAGATCCACAAGAACAAGGTGGTTGTCACTCCCACCAGAGACCAGTTTGTAGCCCAATTCAATCAGTCGGCCAGCTAGTGCCCTGCAATTTGAGACCACCTGCAGGAAAAGACCACGGTCAGCCAGTTGCTCCAAACATAGCTAGACCAGCTTCTCATCAAGGGGAAGATCCAAACCTGGCCCTGGTAAGTCTTAAATTCTGGTGAATGAGCATACTTCAAGCAAACAGCAAGTCCTCCAATAGTGTGATTATGTGGACCTCCCTACATCAAGATTTATTTGGTTCAAGATAGATAACAGATTTAAGTTTCAAGAACTAAATGAGTTTGATTTAAATTCTTTTGTTGCATATTTCATATGAGGCAAAGCCAAAACAAGGGATTTCCAGGAGACGCTGCTCTCCCAAACTCAAGGAAAAGAAAACAGTAGCTCGATTAACCTGCAATCCTGGAAAGACGGCATTATTTATTGCAGATTCTAAGTCAACTCCCAGGACACTGTCTTTCTTAAAGAAGATCATGCCACCTCTAGGACCTCGAAGAGACTGCAAAGAAAATTCAAAAGAAAGTGGGTCAAATTTATGTCCATCAAAATGAAAAATGGAAAAGATGATGGGGCAGTATCATAGGGCATCCTTAAGTGAACAAACACGAAGTTGAATAAACACTTCGGATATTTGATAGCACACTTTTAAACCAAAGAATCACACAATAGTTGATTTGGAATTTCAAAAACAAACCCAGCTTGAACTATATTCAGGTTCAATAACATTATTGACCAAGCTTGCTGAACTCAACTCCGCTCAATTTAGGCCTAACTCAAATGAATTTCCTGATGATTAAAACATATCAAACAGGCCCCAAGTTTGTAACCCATAGGAATGATACTTACTCAAAGCCAAGAGGATAGGAGGACTTTTTTTCTTAAAAAAAAATAATAATAATAATAAAATAAATCTCAGAGCCTAAAAACCCTTAATCCTTCTTCTCTATTTTGGCTAATAGAGAGGGAATGAGTGGACGGGCTTCTGAGGGAGTCAAAGGCTTTATCAGTGTCCAAAGACTTTCATTTCCAGATTATGGTCACGGCAAGGAGTTGTCTATGTATTTAGCAAGCTTGTGACTTCATTTTGTTTATTCTCGATTATGGAGTGGTACCATTGTGGCATGATTCTATTTTGATAATTATATAGAGTTCAAAGTAAGATAAAGGCTCGTGTACTATCAGAAAATACAATTACCATCACATTTCTACTCAGCCATATAGAGAATCAATAGCATGTGAGCAACAAAATAAACTTAGTCAACAAGTTTCTTAGGGCTTTATGTTGTAAAATATCTTTCACTTCTGCCCGCCCTAGTCCATCCATATACATATACATATATATATATTTATATATATATGCAATTCTTTCAATCCAACACTAATCCCGTGACTACATTTATCATACAATCACACATCTAGTAGGAAGTGGCCACTCTTAATTGATACATAAAAAGAATACTACAGTTTCAACTAGCAAATGATGACATTCATCAAGTAAAGCTTAGGGATACAAATAAGAAGAGTGAAAATGGATTACAAAACTCCTGGGAGAGAAATGTATGTTTGTAAACAACAAGCATACTTTTTACATGGCTATTTTATCTCATGCTTTTCTTTTTCAAGTGTGTGCTCCCATTTGAATCCCTAAACTTGATATGCTTTGGTTTTCCCATGAGGGGTTTTATAAGGGACACAAATTTATAAATCCAACAAACTTCTACATATATATACAAATTTCTTGAAGCCTAACTATGATCCAGAATTCATTTCTGCCATTTTAACTGATGTCTGCTGCAGTAAGTTGCAACAAAGAAACCCAGTTGCTTTAAATGATATTAATTCTACAAAACTCTCACTCTCTCTCCTTTTCTTAAAGGAAACAAAAATCTTAAAAGCTTGTTAAGCGGAATAATAATGAAGTAATATTAGTCACAGAGGAGAGTGGTTCCTAACCTTGTGAGTTGTTGTTGTAACAATATCACAGTACTCAAAGGGATCAGCAACAACTTTCGCAGCAACAAGTCCACTTATGTGAGCCATATCCATCATCAGAAAAGCACCAACAGCATCAGCAATCTTAACATAACCACAACTTGTTAGACACTGAGATGAATAGGAAAGGATACTCCAAGATGGTTACGAATAAGAACGCAGTGTTGCAGGCTTTGTTAAACTAGACATGCTTACCTTCCTCATTCGAGGATAATCAAAATCTCTAGGATATGCACTAGCACCAGCAATAATCAGTTTTGGTCGGAAGAGTAGAGCCGTTTTCTCAAGCATGTCATAATCAAGAAGTCCTGTTCAAATTAGGAGACACAATGACATGTTTCTAGTTAGCTGCAGACACTTGACTTAAATCGTAAATAGCTTGTTCAGTGACAGAGTCACAGCACCTGTGGATTCATCAAGCCTATAAGGCATGGACTCAAAATATATGGATGTGCCCGACACTCGTCTTTTGGGAGTCATGAAACCATGTGACAAATGGCCCCCATGAGGTAGGTCCAAACCCTGGGTTACAAGGGCAGATTACTATGGATACCATAATTTAAAGATACACAGTAAAATTATTTAATCTAAGTAAAGGATCACTTACCATAATTCTATCATGTGGATTAAGCAGTGCAGTATAAACTTCAAAGTTGGCAGGTGAACCAGACAAAGGTTGAACATTGACACCCCACTTCTTGCCATCTAAGTGAAATGCTGCCAATGCCCTCTCTTGACAAAGTGTCTCAAGTTCATCAATGTGCTCATTGCCACCATAATATCTGAGGGATGTCTAGAATCATGTAACCAGAAAAAACACAAGATAGATCACAATTCAACTTAATCAACAATATTTACCTTTTCCCTGGTAATCCTTCAGAATATTTGTTTGTAAGACAAGAGCCAACTGCTTCCATTACAGCACGAGATGTGAAATTCTCTGACGCAATGAGTTCCAAACTTCTAAACTGCCGTTGCTTCTCTTTGTCAATAATTGCACGGACATCAGGATCTGCTTCAGCAAGGCCATAGTCCACAAAGCTGCTCCCACTACCTAACATTGTTATGTAAAAATCATATAAATGAATACACAAATAGCAAGGTAGCGATAAACACAATTTAGCATTCAAAAAAGGTTACCTCCAATTTCAGGTGCAGAGACAGAGAAAGATGAGGGCTGTCTTCCAGTGACCAAGCTACCCTCAATCGAAGATTTACATGGCTTAAAAGAACCGAGCCTAACTTGATGCAGGTATCCAGGAAAGGACCCTTTGGGATATAAATTGAGGTTCTTTGCCCAGATGGATTGCTGTTGCTGTTGTTGCATGGAACCCATCATCCTTGTTCCAGATATAGCTTGCATCTTTTGATTCAGAATACAGCCGTTAACACGATTTCTACAACTTCTGTAACATTAGACAAGGAAAATAGCAAAAAATGATCAGCAAGAACTATGCATAATAAGATACGTTGAACCTTTGTTGATTGTTGGCAAAGGTATCAAAATGGGTTCCCTATGGATATCTTAAATTCCCCAATCAAAATTCATAACAATCAGCAATCATGTCAACACAATTTACAAGTTTTTCCTACAGAATTCACAGTAACAGTTCAAAGCATAAAGCAAATGAAGATCAAACAATCAACAGAATTCACAATTTTCCTACAGAGCAATTCCTTCAAAAAGAAATAAAAGAACAAAAAAAAAGTGTATGAAGGACAAAATCTTGATAGAAAACTGAGATTTTGGTGGGAAACAATCTCTACAGAAAACAGCAAATGACAACTCAGTAAAAACAGAACATATGAAGAATAAGTCCAACATTTGTCAGATTCATGGGATGGGTGTCTAACATGGGATTTCTTTTGTTTTCTTTCTCATGTCATACATCAGAACCATGAGCGGCAAACGAACAAATTATAAGATTGTATTAGACCAACAATCAACCAAAATCAAATGAACAAATATGAGAGAGAGAGAGAGATACAAACCAAAGTTTGTGTCCACAGACAAAAACGAAAAGCCGCGAGGAGAGGGTAAGGGAGAGGAGGCTGACTGCCGTGGATAACAGAAGAGAAGAGAAAGAGGCCGACTGCCGTGAGCAAAGGGTCGTAGTGGAAAGGGCAGGGGCAAGAGAGAGAGAGAGAGAGAGGAGAAAACAAAGTGTTTTTGTTTTTTTGAAAAAAAAAATAGAATTGAATATTTTATTTCCTTTCTTTTTACTTTACTTAATATAAAATGAAATTTAAAAAAAAAAAAAAAAAAAACCCATGATTCCGGGAATCACTGTTTTTTAGAAACCGGGTTCAACGACAATTTAATAATTACAATTTTTTTTTTAAATTGATAATTCCAGCTTCATATTCCAGGATAATAAAAAATAAATGGAAAGGAGGTGATCAACTTTACGATCCATAATCATCAAATTAGGGTTTCGTCCTGCTCATCATTCAATTCATCTTTCTTTTCTAAAAAAAAAATCTTATATAACAAGTGCATCATGAGACTTTATTTAGTAACCTTTTGTTTTTTATTGAAATAAATATTTATAGTATAAAAATTAATATTTTTTTATTCGACTAACAGTTTATCTTTAAAGTTTAAAAATATTATTCAAAATACTTCTCCTGATCTCTACTCCAAAAGTGCTTTTTTTATAATTATTTTTTCAAACTTTCCAAGTTTGGCAAATTTATTTACAGATGCCTTTTATGTAAAAATTAGCAATGCTTCTTTAAGAAAATATTGCGAGCATATACCTAAATTTCTAAAAATAATGTCTAAAATATCTAATAATACGAATTATTTATTTTAATTTTACGTTAATTACCAATCTAACGTAACTCTCCCATTTTACTCGAATTTGGGATCGTTCATGACATAATAAAAAATAGAGATAGATCGTTGAAAATTTAGATGTAATTTATTCATAAAAACACGATAGTTAAGAATTTAGTTGAGAAAATGATTTTAGATATAAATAAATAAAGTAGAAGAATTCATACCAATTAAATCGATATTTTTTTTTTTTGATATTTGTCTTTTATGGCCGATTTTAAAATTTGAGATTAAAATCTAATTTATTGTTGTTATTGTTGTATACCAAGTCTTAAAAATTGCAAATTAAAATGTAAAGTGGGGAAAAACATAAAGCCCAAGTCACAACTTGAATGACAACTTGTGGAGAGATTTCAACAATGGTGGGATATTGCAAAAACTTTTAGGAAAAAAAAAGAAAAAATTGGTTTTTAAAAGAACATTAATTTGGGGGAACAATAGTGTAGCTAAAAACAAGAAAAAAAATTAAAATTAAATAACATATAATTTTTTTTTTAAAAAAAAAGTTAAACTTGAAATCTATTATATTCATTTTCCCAAATGTAAGGCATTTGAGCAAAATACAAGTATTTTTTAGAATGAATTTAGCAAATAAAAAAATGGGATTATGGAGCAAATAAACAATAAAAAGAGTCCTAAAATACAAAAAATACATTCTTGCAATGCAAATAAAAGGAAAAATAATGATAGTAATTAATATATAATGATGTAATTAATTTTGTAAAATTTTCGCAATAGTAATAATTAAATTTAATTATTGTAAATAATAATAATAATAATAATAATAAAGCATTCCACCAAATTTTAACTTAATTGCAAAAAAAAAAGGCCTACCACTATTTTCGATCTAATGGGAGAAGAGAAGGAGAAACTCATCGTTTTGGTCTCTTTAGCCTGCGTTTCTACCCTTGCTACCTCGTACCTGCATTCAGACTTGAGAGAGGGGGGGGGGGGGAGAGAGAGAGAGAGAGAGAGAGATGGAGGTAACAGAGAGTGCAGGACCAAACCCAAGAAAATACATACTAACCCCAACACGATTATTCAACGAGGACATACTCTTCTGCATAGATGTGGACTCAGAATCACTGGTGGAGATGAAAGCCGTTTCAGGTCCCAATGGAAGACCCATAACTAGATTGGATTCGATTAAGCAAGCAATTATGCTCTTCGTCAATGCCAAGCTCACTATCAATCCTGATCATCGCTTCGCTTTCTCTGTTCTTGGAAAATCTGCTTCTTGGGTACTAATTGTTTTTCATCATTCATTGTTCTTGTGTTTTGTTGGTTTTGGTTCTTTATTGTTGTTTGATTTCATTGTTTTAAGGTAGTATTTGATGAAAATAAAATTTGTTGATTCTGTAAAAATTTTGGTCTTTTATCTAATTAAACAACTGATTGTCCTTTTCTATTCTCATTGCTGTCACATGGCACAACTTACAATTTCCCCTAATAAGTACACTAATTGTGCCTTTTTTTCTTTCCCCTCATTGAGATTAAATGGTTTTCTTTTGGGAGTATAATGTATTGTTTATTTTGGACTTTGCTTACAAAGACAATTTTTGTTCATCCTGTGATGTATTGTGGAAGATTGGGCCATGGAGATTTTTGGGTATAAAATTGGTTCATTGCAGATTCTTGTATTTTTTTGGATAGTTTTTATTTATCGTTGTTTGATTTCATTTATAATTGATGGAAAATTTGTGGGTTTTGTAAATTGTTTGGTTTCTCCTCTGATTAATGAACTAATTGTGCCTGTTCCCTCTCTTGTTGGTTCTTCTTTGGGAGAGTGACTAAAGGAATGGGAATTTTTATGGGAAAGCTAGGAATTCGTTGATCCTTTTGTGTAGTTATTTTTCCGTCCCTGCCCAAAAATTGTAGAATTGCGAATTGCATAATCACCAAAAATAACAGGAAAATGAACAACGGTGTGACATTGTGGTTAGAGAAAAGAAAGCAAGTAATTAGCAGAGAATTTCAGTCCCTTCCCCTTTGTTTAATCATTCTTTTTTGTTGATTATATTTTGAATATATAAGTGCATCCCTCGAGAACACCTTCCACATTGGTACCGTTAAATCTGCCAATGTGTTTTGAATATCGCTGCACAACATCAAATCAAATCATGGGGTTTCTCTCTAGGGTTCTCCTTCGAACCCCCTGTTTTCCAACTACTCTACCTCGCTTAGCCTCCTGCATTTGTTAGCACCTATGTAACATGGACATGACATGGAAGTAGCAATACAACAAGTCATAACAAATTTAGTGTCGCATCATATCATGCCCAAATGACGTTCTCTACATGGACGTGACAAGGACAGACTCATTTAAAGAAGTAGAAGTGTTTGTGCGACATATATTTGTGTGTACGCGGGCATGAGTCTATATATTGGACGTTTCACTTATATCATGTATCTTTTTCTCTTTCCATTTGTGGGAAGGTCTATGTCTAAGTATGGGAAGGTTGTTGAACATCAAAAAAGGCATTTACCAACAAAAAAGTTCTAGTATGTGCTTGGATTAGCGAAAATCCCTGAAGGAAAACTGGTTGAGCTTCAAGAATTAGAATGTTTCTGTCTAAACAACTTAAACTAAATGAGGATTCAACAATCTCATATAATGGTGTGCAGGAGCATTTATGATACTATTGAATTGTCTCTTGAAGGAGCTTTTGATCCTAACTTGTGATGGATATGGAAACACAACAATGTGTATCCTCTATAGGTTAGATTGCAGGTTCTACCTTCATTCTTGTGCTGCTAAAATGTTCATTATGGCAAATGTTCTCTTTTTCAAAGTTTGTCAGGGATGCCTAGTTTTTATCCAACTTCTTAATCAGCTAGAACAACATAACGATGAGAACTTTTACACCTTTTTTGTTTGTTGGGGGTCTTTTGCTGCCCCTTATTATTGCTGGAAGAGGTCTTTCGCTGGATTTTTTCTCTCATGAATGTGCATGTAGCTTATTGTCTCTTCTGTATCTTTGTTTGAAAGCTCCGAAAAGAGTTCAGCGGTGAAGTAGAATCTGCGATGGCTGCACTGCAGGGACTCTCAGCCGACACATCCTATGGTCTGGCAGATCTTACCCATCTATTTCGTATTGCAGCTCATGAGGCAAAAAAATCTCGTGCACAGAATCGAATTCTCAGAGTGGTAAGTCTCTTACAAATTGATTGTCAGAAGCCAAATAATTCTGTATATTCGAATGCATGAATACATATTCTTTTGGTCATTTGCTAGTCTGCCAAAATTGATGTGCTTCAAAAAGTGAAGGATAGCTGGGGCCTGAACACTTATTCCAAGAAATCCCTCATTTACAGCTCCCTTTTCCATATAGATGGTACATTGGAAGCTAACCAACATTTAACATTGAAGTTACTAGCTGAGGTGGTAGATTGTGTTGCTCTGATTTCGATCAAACACTTGGAAAGCCATTGAACATTTTTCTTTTCTTTTTTTTTTCTTTTATTTGATTTTCTGCTATGTGACATTCTTATGATTCTATGAACCAGTTTTCATTTGCCATTGTTCTTTATGTCCAGATCTTAATATACTGCCGATCATCTTTGCCCCCACACCATCAATGGCTTTCAAATCAGAAACTCTTCACTTTAGATGTGATCTACCTCCATGACAAGCCTGGTTCTGATAACTGCCCCCAAAGGGTGTATGATGCACTTGTCGATGCTCTGGAACAAGTAAGTGAGTTTGAGGGCTATATATTTGAGAGTGGGCAGGGGCTAACAAGAGTCTTATGGCGCCACATGTGCATTCTTCTATCCCATCCTCAGCAACGCTGTGGGCAGGATGACATTGACATACCCAAGTCCCTCACTAAAAAGTCACCCCCAGTCGAGTCTGCAGGAGGTGAAGAAAGTGTACCTGTATCCAGCCAATGAAAATGCCAAAAAATGTTAGTAAGCAACTTCATGTAATTTAGTTTTATTTGTTTTCTCATTTTCTCTTGCAGAAACAACTTTACATTTGCTTGTAGTCCAATCAGGGTTGTGTATGTACAATTTGTTCGGTGTCATCTAATGATGTAAGTTAAGTTATATTTCAAATTAGAGGTTCTTGCAAATACTAATTTTCCGGGTACTACCTCCATTTTTGGGCGGTGGGGTTGAGGTTGTAAGGGTAAAGGGTCCTTGTTCTGCTTTTTACCAAGTAAAATATCATTACTTTGTTTCTCTGTGCTGCAAATTTGATTACTATGGCGTGTAGTTTAATAATTCTGATTTAATGCTTTGAACATGATCAAACCAAAAAATAGAAAAACACCCTATATGAGGTGCAGGTTTTCATGTGCATTGGTTGATTTCAGTGGACGTTTACAATAATCTGGTTATATTTTGAGGATGAGGGTGAGGGTGGATCGTAGTGGCAATCAATGACACAGAGAGAGAGAGAGAGAGAGAGAGGTGCAGACTGCAGACCAAGTAGGTTTTTTTTTTTGGGGGGGGGGGGGGGTTGAAGAAACCATCTTCACCAGAGCTTATCAAGAGCAAAACATCTTCTCAACTTTGTCAAGGACTTGAAACTTTGCTACATTTTGGTCATTATCGAAAAAAATAGGACCAATAATTGAGCAAAAATAATGGGTTTTTGGTCGGTTGAAGAAACCTTATGGGAGAGAAATCATTTGTTTGATGCAGTGAAACATCTCTGGATTAAAATAATTAAAAAAGGGGGTTGGCAAGATCATCCTTTGCTTGAGCAACATTTAGTTCTCAAACCCAAAAGGATTCTAATTCAGGCTGAAGCAAGAAAATGTTTATTTCCACATGATTTGGGTTTATTTGTAACACATTTTGGATCGAATCGAAAAAGAGAGAATGGAAGTGAAGAAGTTCTATTATTTGAGTTATTCCTGAGGGACATTTGCAACACATTTTAATAGCATTCCTGACGTGAAATATAGTGTGTAACTCTATAATTGCCATTGCCATGTGATATACTTTCACAATCAGAATTTTGATAAGATCAAGAGTAAGATACAATATGAAAGGGGTGGCCAAATATACTAATTATTCTCAGCCTTCTATTATTCGGTATTCAATTTGAATTGAATTATAATTACTGTTCGAAAGTCGGTCCGCTCAAGACTCTAATATTTATTAATAGTGTGTTGGGAAGGGTTTTTTTCCCGCCCCTATACACCATTTAATGCGTTAGCATTTTGAAAATGTATTTCTCATAACATCAGATTCCAAACAATTTACATGAAAGTCTTTGCACATGGGACCTAGTTGGTGAAGGTTGTTCTTACGTTCGAGGAAACTTTTGATTTCATAAAAGGATTGACCTTTCATGTGAGCCTAAAGTTTTTATCACTTAAAGAAAAAGAGATTAATAGACTAATTAAGCTAGTTTAAAATCATCGTTTAATGACTGATTGCCACCATCCCTAGTATCATCATTACAAGGGTATGGTTTTCCAACACCATATCGTATTATGTCTAATCAATCCTATAATCTTTCAAAAACATGATTATTGAACTTCACAACATTGAGATCTCAATTAATCACATGGTCACCTGCGAAACTAGATGGACCACTCTCGAATATTTTTTTTCCCTTCAAGCACGATCTTGAGATTTTCAAAGAAAATGAAATAGTACTAGTTGAACTATAATTCGTTGACGTGATTGAACTACACTAAAAAGTTAATCTCTCTATACCCACTCCAATGCTAATCAAGATTATTTTTAGTCCATTTTAAGCAGTTTTATCTAATATTAGTTTTGAAAAAAAGTTTTTATTTATGATCGCTAGATATGGATCCAATCTATACTTCTTCATCCCCGTTGGAAATTGGGCAATCACAATATTTTATAAAGGTTGACCAACATATTGCCATTTTTCAATGGTTTTGTTCAACCCTAGAGGACTTTTAACTACTTTACAAAACAATGATTTGAATTTTCCTCTCAAGTATAAATCAAGTTGGTATATGGTTGACCTTTCCTCTCTCTCTCTCTCTCTCTCTCTCCTTAAATCCCTACTTGAAGGAGCCTTTATCCTATTCTAAGACATGAGTGACTTTGCAGCACCTACAACTATCATTCTTACTCTTCAAATTTATATTTAGACCTATATGTGGGTGTGTGTGTGTGTTTAAGGTTTGGGATGATCACAAACTTGGGAAGAATCAAGAAAGTCATCACATTCTCTGCAACCCATTGGCTAGGAAACTTATGTTACACTACTGGAATTAATAAATTAATACAAAGGGTGGCTTCAAAGTTATCTATTTTTCCTTCAAAATTTCATATTAAGGAAGTTTATGTAAGAAATGAAATTCAATTTTCATATTCAGATATAATATTGAAATTTTTAGGAGCAAAGGAACTCTCCACAGACAATGGTGTAGACACAAGAGGGAGCCACCCCAAATACATTTTAAATTCAAACATAATCTATACAAGGTTTATTATATGCTACATAGGTAACACATCATATGCCCCTTTAAGTGAATCTTAGGTTAATCTTAATTAATTATTAAAAAAAATAATGAATGATTGACTCTTGGTGCCATTTCAGCCTCATTTGGAGCCACTTCTTGTTTATATTAATCTTAAGTTTATTATAATTAATAATGTGTATATTTTTTTCTAGACTGGCTCTCTTTTGGGTCCTTTAAATTTAATCTCAAGGAAACTACTTCCTAAGTCATTGCAAGTTTTTTTTTACCTCTCTATGGGAATCTGCATATCAATTGCATCTTCGAATATTCAAGAAGACAAAGATGGTCATGAAGATGCAGTTTTCCATAGAACAAGTATTGTCTCTAATGAGATTGGTTCTGTGTATTCTCAACAAGGAAGCAAAGGGTTGAATCAAGATGCAGCTGTTCTCCTGCAGGTTTGTTTGTCTCAAATGATCTTTATTTCTAGGGCATCATATTAGAAGGTGGCCCATTGATTTTTCTTTTTTATTATTAATTCTGTGAAGGGCTATGCAATGGAAGATGGAGCATTTTGTGGGGTGTTTGATGGACATGGAAAAATTGGACATGAAGTGAGCAAAAAAGTGAGAAATCACTTACCGGCTTTGGTACTTGGCCAAAAGAATGCTCTTGCTAAGATTGGTAATGTAACAAATGACAGTGGTGAGAGAATAGATGATGAATTGTTGGGGTCAAACAAGGAGTTTCTTATGTGGAAAGAAGCTTGTCTAAATGCTTTCAAGGTGATGGACAAGGTGATAAAGCTTGATGAGAGATTAGATTCCTTTTCCAGTGGAACCACAGCAGTGATCATCATAAAGCAGGTAGAAAACAAAAAACTAACGCTTCAAAATCTAGTATACATACATGTTTGTTTTCTTGGATAATGTATTTGATTTTCTGCACAGGGTCGAGATCTTATTATTGCTAATCTTGGTGATTCAAGAGCTGTATTGGGAACAATAACTGAGGATGGACTCATGGCCATTCAATTGACTACTGATCTAAAACCGGACTTAGCAAGTTAGTTCTCTCTCTCTCTCTCTCTCAAAATTAGTACATGGAATGAAAAAGAAAGGGTGTTCCATGATGATGCAGAGGAAGCAGATCGAATAAGGAGGAGCAATGGCAGGATATTTGCTTTTAAGGCAGAGCCACACATTCAGCGAGTTTGGTTGCCCCACGATGACTACCCTGGCTTGGCAATGTCTAGAGCATTTGGAGACTTTGTGCTTAAAAACCATGGCATCATTGTCACTCCTGATGTCTCCTATCGCCACCTAGCCTCTGAAGACCAGTTCATAGTTCTTGCTACTGACGGGGTAAGGACTTGCAACATGTTAATAGGTTCTGAAACTTGTTATTGTTACTAATTCTTCTCTCTGAGATTTCAGGTGTGGGATGTGCTAAACAATGATCAAGTAGCATCCATTGTCTGGCAAGCAACGAGTGAAGAGACAGCAGCAAAAGCAGTAGTAGATGCAGCAAAGGATGCTTGGAAACTAAAGTTTCCTTCCGCAAAAGTAGATGATTGTTCGGTTGTCTGCCTTTTCTTCAAAAGGAAGGCTTGTGAGTCTCCAAATAATGCAGATCTAACCTATTGCTAATACAATCAATCTCCTCTTGTCTAAAGATTGAGCCCAAGAACAGATCTTGTTCTCCCGTGGGTGGTTTTATACATGCAGCAAAAAGAACATAGATGTCAATCAGTTCAACTAGTTACAAAAAATGCTTGAAATGGTATTAGGAAATCCAAAATCAAATGTTTTTAGTACTAGAGTTGAAGGGATTTTATGTGTAGGGGAGAACCACCATAGTTGTATGGCTTAATTACCCTACGAAAAATGAGAGCACAGATGGAATTTGCTTCAGGGCCTGTGAAAGTTGATGTATGCAATTTACATAAAGAAGCAGCCTGTCTTGGAAATCTGTTTATACATAAACACAAGTGTTCATCAGCCCATCTGAACCACTTTGACAATCAAGAAACAGTTGGCTTGAAAAATTCCAACTCTACCAACATAGCATAACATATTTAATCACAATACTTCCTCAGCAGCACATAATTCTCAAAATTGAAGCCATTCTATTAACAATGAACAGCTTAATAAATCATCTACATCAAGGCAGGAGAAAATGGGGAAAGAAGTTTAACTTGAAAAATTTTAGACGCGAAGCCATTTTCGCATTGTGAATATATACATCGTTTTCATAAGATCATTTTCCTTCATCTTTCGGTTCCTCTGCTACAAAATCGTCATATGTAATGGGCACTCGTATTCTATCAAGGGCAGACACTCGTTTCTTTTCCGTACAGGGCTTTTCAGGTTGATTTTGTGCTTGAGTAACAGCTCCAGAGCTATCTGAAACACTGAAACTAATCTGATCAGTGGCTGCAGGATCCTGTTTTTTTTCTTGAGGTGCTTGTCTAAAGTTCTGCTGCCTAAATCCCTTCTGCAAAATAGTGAGACCAAAAACATTAATCAACAAACTTGAGAACTTTCAAAACACACTAATTTTGTTACTCAAACTGCAAGCTATGGCCATTTCCGACTTTCCAACAACTCCTGCTCTCCAATTGCAAAGACAAACCAGAAGCATGAACTTACTCCTGAAACCCGTTCTCTAAAATTTGGCCAAAATTCTGCTAATACAAACATGTATGTCTTACAAGAGTCATGACCACATATAAAAGTTCACCCCGTGCACAAAGTGCTCCCTGCCTTGCGGGGGTAGGGGAATGGTGGGCGTATATGTACGTAACTTTCCTTTTACATTTTTTTTTACAAAGAAACTGTTTCCATGCGAGGGTAGGGGGGTGGACGTATATATACGCAACCTTCCCTTTGTATTTTTTTGTAAAGAAACTTTTTCCACGCCTCGAACCTGTAACCTCAAGGTCACAAAGGAACAATTTAACCGTTGCACCAAAATTCGCACCTCTTGTCATCACCACATATGTGATACCAAAACAGAAGAATTTTGGTGGCAATATGGCGCCAGCATTAACCGAAGACAAAGAACCTCAAACTAACAAGTAAAAGCTGTAATCGCATACCTCAAACTCCTTTCCCCTCTTCATTATCTCTTTGTAAGCATCAGGTTCACGTGTTTTAAGGATGTTCCACAGTACTCCACCACCAGTTTGGAAGCGTTTGCCATCAGCAGTCAACTGGCCCCCACATGCTTGAATAACATCAACCTGCAATTAAAATCCGCCAAAGATCAGAAAACACAACTGGAAAGCACATCTATGTTTAGGCAGTTAGAAATTAACACATTTTGGAGTGAATACGAAAATCATTGGACTAACAGGAGCAAGTAACAAAAAGTTGAATTCTTGAACTACAATTGTAGATTCTATCCATAGGTTTTACTCAAAAAGTTAGCTAGCCCGTATGCCTATCTATGCAACTCATAGTGAGCAAAAAGTAGGTTACTAATTCAAGAAAATTCGTTATTATAAAAGTCACACCGGTAACCTTTATGCCTATCTGTGCAACTCAGTTGCAACCAAAAAGTAGTAAACTAATTCAAAATTGTCTATAGCTATAGTATTCCCTATGCAAATGGGCACACAAGATACAAACTGCAAGCTTACACCAAACCATACGATATATAACTATAGCCACAGGAAAGCATGTAAGTGGCTCAGCAAGAGAAAAATTCAGCTCAGAGATCCGCCAGATTAAGGACAATGAAATGGCTCCCAGAAAAGACATCAGCATGAATAGGGGAAGAACACTGAGGATCAGAAAATTCATGGAATAATTGTGGTTTACATAGTCTGACCAAGCATTGTCAACAGACCTCCACTATGGGGTCAATGTTGTAAGCATCCCACATTATGGATAATCTTCTCAAAGGTAGCAGCTTCAGGGTGGACTCATAAAAGAGACCGACTGGGTTATGAATGATGATCAAATGTAAGTAAACAATACCATTTAGCCTATCATCTAGGAGATAACTACTAAATGAAGTGTGGAAATAAGCCACTGGTGTCAAGTGTGGAGACAAAACATATTTAATATAAGAAAACAGACATCTGCACTGATATCTTTTAGTACTGGTGGCACCCAATCAGGCTTTGGCACTCATAATGGGGACCAACAGACCACTGTTTGCTCCTATAAGTTCCACTTCTTTCATCATATACCTCAATCATAAACAATATTTTGAGCACAACAATATTTATAAACTAATGCTTTACATGGATGGGTTTTGATACCTCTTTGATGAGATCACTCATGGCAGATACTCCCAGACAGCCAACAGCATTCCATATGAGGTAGGATTTTCGCTCTTTCAAGCGCTTACAAGTATCAATAACAAACCTGCAAAGATAAGCATTATAAAAGTACTAGAATGGCATACATATTCTCTTTTCTCACCAAAAAAAAAAAAAAAAATAGAACTCTTCAAAAGACAAGGGCATATTAAAGGTTAAAATACGCTATTGACAAAGCATATTGAAAACAGTAAGGAACTTTCGACGGAGGTCATACTTTTGGTTGGGTAGATTGCATGAGCAAGCTTTTACCTGTTTATGTCTGTGACATTTGGCACCGAACTGCTTTTATTTCTCTTGCTTTTCTTCTTATTTGATCTACGTCTGCGGTTTCTACTGCAAGTATCCTGAACAACAATGTTGGCATCCCCTCTACCGCTGTTCTGCCCTGACTGAATTTGGGGCTTTTCCTCCAAAAGCTCCCCTTCCTCCACATCAAGCATCTCAACATCCTCAAGGTCTTCCAAGTTATCCTCCTCATAGAGTGTCTCCAAAATGCTGTCTTCTCCTTCCATGAAACCAATAAAACTGCAATCACTCTGAACCACCACAATCAATTTGCTTGGATATGATTCAGACAAAGACCATGAAACCCTATAAAGCATCAATATATTTAACATTCCAAATTTGCACCGATTGAGATCATCAATCTAGGGCTTAGCATAAACTCAAATGGGCAATACTCCTTTGACAGAATCATACACATTTTAGCTTATATAATCCCCAATTCAGTCGCAACTAGTTATTGTCTCACTAAGAGGTGGAATTCACATGGACGGAGCATTAAAATTCTAGGGTTCATTACAAACTCAAATGGGTATTATTCCCTAGACAGAATCACACAGTTCTAACTAATACAATCCCTATTCATTCACAACTAGTTAAAGTCACCCTAAAAAAGATGGAGTTCACACGGATGAAGCATTTACGTTCTAGGGTTTATCACAAACTCAAATGGTAACAACTCACTCGGAAAAATCACACGGTTCAATTCAAACTCGAATATAAAATGTAAGTCCAATTCAATCAGAAATTTTTACGGTCTCTTAATCAACCCATTCTCCCAAAAAAAAAGAATAAATAAATAAATAAATAAAATTCACATTCAAGCATAAACCCAAGGTCAGAATTACATTTGAGTTGGAAAAAGAGCAGACATCAAATATCCCAAATTAACAAGCGAAGGGACAAAAATCATCACCTGAAAAAGAGAGAGAATGCGATGAATTGGCTACGACGCCACTGTGAGACTGTTTTCCAAAGCCTTTAAAGCACCGCCAAAGTAGGTACCTGTGAGAAATTCAAAAGTCGGGTCGTCTAGAAACTGCTAATTCCATACCGGGCCGGGCTGGGCCGGGCCTCGAACATAAGAGAGCAGGGGGGAAAAGGAGACCTAAAAGAAGAAAAGAGAAAACCTAACGAAATGGTTTTCTCTCTCTATTTTATTTGGATTTTTTCCCCTTCATTTAATTAAGGGTATTTTTAGATTTTTATAAGAATATAATGGAATTTTTAATGTTATTAAACCCTTAATACAATAAAGCATTATTAATGCTTATATATCAGAATACAAAATATAATATTTAAAAGACCTTATAAAGTGTGATTAAAGCAAATGTTAAGTTATAACTTATGATTAACAAATAAAAGTTGGAATTAGGGGTCTCTAGCATGGATCTCCAAACCTAACCCCAATACTCATATAGGATTAGATCTAGACTCCAAAAGGTACTTTCAAATCTAGTCATAAGGTTTCTATAGAGATAATTTAGTGATCACAAATCTCATTTTCTAATCCGGTTCTCCCTAATTCAAATCCTAATGTAACAAAAAAAAAAGTTATCTATACATTTAAGGATCATATCCATTCACCATGGGATTAGGGTCCATCAAGCTCTGATTCATCAGGTGTTTTTTATTCATTGAGAGGGAAATAGTTGTGCAGATATTATTGTGATAATGGGTCAAACAGTCCCTTCGGGTTTCATAAGTTCCTATCTTCACCTATTGAGGTGTATCATTCTTTAAAGCGTGACATTCGGGGAATGGTTTCTTTTAAAAGCCAGTTGCTTCCTCTCCTATTGTATTACCAAAAGAAAGAATCATATCCATTCAAAATATTATATTTTCAAAATTAATCCTTTCAAGTCATTACACAATTAAAGATTAAGAAGTTATTCTAAATTATTAGGAAAAAATTTAAGCAATATACTAAGGGACATTGAATTCACAATCGAGAATCAAAATTGAATTTAGAATAAAAAATTTTGAATATAAATTTCAAAACTTATGCTGGGTATAACAAATCCGATAATTTATGGATTTAATTTTAAACTTGTTAAAAAAATTATTGTCTCCTTAGTTTTGATAATAGTAAAATCTCTCATGTTGTTCTAATTATTTTATTTAGTGTATAAATAATATATTCAATAGATAACTTTTATTAAAAAAAAAGTTATAGAACTAGTCATAGAGTCAGTCATAAAAGCAAGACTTATTAAGTCATGGATGTAGGATTTTTTTTATATATATTTGTTGAAGACCCAGTCAATAAGGTAAGTGTAGATTGGATGATGTACTTAACCTATAATTGAATCTAGATATGCATAAAAGATCTTACAATAAAATGACACTTGACATTCCAACACTTTGAAATTTTTTTAAGCGTTGAACCATGATCATTTTGGTATATTTGGACAGCCATATCTACTTATGTGTTTAAGTATTTTTTAAAACCGAAAATTATGTTTCAAAGAAGGTGTGTGTGACTACTATTTCAAGTTTTCACAGTACAAATATCTCATGGATATGTTGGAGAGAATTTAACTTGAAATTGATTAGTAACTCATTTTGCATTATAGAATTGTTTGTCAGAAATTGATTTTCAATGAATATTTGATTTTCGATATTTTCATCATTGGTTAAGAACTTATGAATTTAATTATTTTACGTTATAGTACTATAGTTGAACAATAGATATGATGATTCGTAGCATAATTATTTCGAGATTTTAGTGAAGAAACAAATATGTTAAGTTAGTTGGTCGTTTGCTTATTTTCAGAGTTAAGACTGAATATTTAGGGTAGTTTCGATTTTTATAGAAGTGCTATCATATGGATATAATCAAAACAGTTTATGAATATGATAGAAGGATATTTAAACTTCAGAAGAATATTTTTTACAGTTGGTAAACATCAATTCATGAGGATATGACGCCTACTTTTCAGGATAGTTGCTATGGTTATTGCCAGTAACTTTGGGGAATTTTTTTTTACTGTTGATCTCTGAGTTTAAGTGTCACCATATAGCACAAACGAAAAACAGGTTCTGAGGGACATTAAGGTGACAAATAAAAAAGCAATTCACAGAGAAGAAACAGAAAAAATTCTGCATTATGAGCCTTGTCTTTTGAAAGCCTGCTGTTCTCTTTTTACTTATATATTCACTTGTATTCCAATGAGTTGAGCATTGAGTTATGTATTGTGTTGAGTGTTGAGTAGTGAATTTGAGTTGAATCTTTCATTATTGGATAAAGTTATCTTCATCGTGAGAAAATCAAAAGTTAACAAGCGGTTGTATATTGTAACCTTGGATCATAGCGAAAATTAGTAGGTTGTTAGATTCTGGCTTGCTTAGCTGAAAGAGTGGATGTAGCTATAAGATCGAACCACTATAAAAAAAATTTGTCTGTCTATCCCTATTTTTATTTTTTACTATGCATGTATAGATTGACCATAAAATTATTATAAATCTATATAGAGTTAGATTAATTTTTTTAAATCGATTTTTGACAACTAATTTAACCTCTTTTTTTTTTGTCATCAGAATTAACAAAACTTTATTTTTATTTTATTAATCTAAACTATTTCAATCACTTTTCCTCTTTTTCTAAATCTCTTTAAGCAAGCTCCTCAAGTTAATCACAATCAATCAAAAGAAAAAAATAAATCTCATTTCACAACTCCACAATAGGAGCGACGCCCAAAAATGTGGTAATGCCATTCACCTCACCCGTCTTTACATTAAAGAAAAAAGGAAAGAACTGTAGGTAAAACAGAAGGTTCAACGAATCAAAATGATTGGTCTCTTAAGGAGAGATCAAGCAATAAAACCTTTTATTTTTATCTTTTTTTTTTATTTAATCCCGTTTAATTATATTCTTATAAGAGAGAGAAATCTAAAAAAAAGGGAGAGGTTATATTTTATATTTTTTTTTCACTATCAATATTTAAATTCATATTTTGATTAAATCGGTTTGAACATCTTTTAGTATATTTTTTTTATTTTTAAATTGTGAATTTGAAATTAAATTAAGAGATTTAACATATCATTCCATTAAATTGATTGAAGGTTATATTTTGTTACAAAAAGCCAAATTTAAAATATCAGAATCCCACTCATCTAATCTTTATATATTTAAACAATATTTAATGTTTTTGTTCCTCTATGCAATACTTTCAACTAGCAAATGATATTAACCTTTTTTAAAAAACAAAATGCCAAAATCATTCCTATCAAACATGATGTTAAAGGGTGAAAGACCCCAATAAATTTTTAATTAATTTAATAAATTTAAGACATTTTCAATTTAATATTACTAGTAATCCTTCTCATGATGTGAAATTATGATGCAAAGTTGCCCAACAGCCACTAGGTGGTGTGTTTAAAGCCTCCATCAAGCAAATGTATCAAGCAAATGTTGATACTGACTCTGCAATTATGGACAAAACAGCAAAAAAAATTATGAAGTGGGACAATAAATTGCTAGGGCTTGTTTGGATGACCATTTTTTTCTTTTGATGATTGGAAAAAATTTTTATTAGCTAGAATATCTATTCTTTTTTTTTTAAGGGCAGATCAGATTCACACGATAAAGATATTTTTTAATTTCGAGTTAATAGTCTTTTTTTACACTGGTCCAAATAGTTTTATTTTTTAATTTTGAACAAATGATAAGGTATTTTTTAATTTTGAGTTAATAAATTTGTTAGAATTATTTTTCACAAACTTCAAACAAAACTTTTGAAGATATAAGTACATAAAAGAATACTAAGGAAGACATTCATTTGTTAAAGCAACATATGGAGACTAAGAGGTGGGCGGGGGGGCAAGTGATCAAAAGAGAACATTGAAGGAGATTGCTTCTTTGTGTCAATTAATGGCAACTGGGTGAAGGAGATTGCTTCTTTGTGTCAATCAATGGCAACTGGGTATTGGTCTCTATGTAAATTGATTCCAATTATAGATCATCATCCATGTCATTTTCCAAGAACATGATTTATCATTCTTGACCTTGGGAAATAATTATGTGACATAATTCAACTTAATGCATCTAACCTTAAGATTTTAAATGAGTTCGGATCAATTATGTAAATTTTATTTTTTCCTATTTGAATCTATTAAAAATGATATTAGTGATTCAGTCGACAGTTATCACTATCAGAGCAGAGCATGAACATTTATCTCATATCAATCAATTGTATACTCCTAAAAAAGGATTTAAATAATTTTAATGCTGTAATATTTTAATAAAAAATTGAACATTTTATCGTTAGTAAATACAGACAACGTATATAATACAAATCATATGAAACAAGCTCTATTTTTTAATTGAGAAACTCTATTTTTCAACCTCAAATGATATACAAAATGACTTACTTAACATATCTTTTAAACCCCAATTTTCAAGATTTTGACTTAATCTATTTGATGATGAAAAAATGTTTTTCTATTGATTTTGAGCAACCAACTAGAGAGGGAAAAGAAAAAACTAATAAGCTAGTTAGAGAAAGCCCACTACCTTAAGAAATTTTTATTTTAATTGGCTTATTATCTCTCAAGTCTCTATATTTGCTTATTTTGTATTTATTTTTTCTTTTTTTTTTTATAAAACACATATATCCATTGAGCACGTTTTCGTATCGAATTGAGTTCTTAAATGAACAAAACTTTTCAATGTTAATTTTCTTTATATATAAAAATCAAATTTAAAATCTTATTTAGAAGTTATTCGTGTCTAATAACAAGAACAGTTAAGCATTTGTCGTATTAATAAATTAATTAAATAATTTATAATTGTTTAAATATATTTATCATTTAAAATGTGTAAAATAGTTAAAAAAATTAAAAATATCTTTAGAAAAATTAAAACATTTTTTCGGATTATGGGCAATTAGTGACCAAAGCTGTAAAAAAAGTCAAAATGGAAAAGCAGCCGTAACACACCCAAAAGCAACATAATTACGTACATAAAAAGAAAAAAAAAAAGTCTTTCAAAAAATCAACGGCAACTAAGTGGTGGGTTCCACATAAATGAGAGAGGATTAAAAATCTGACGACTCTAAAACATCCACGTCATCAAAAAGTCAGCAAACCCATCTCTCTCTTTCTCTCTCTCTCTCTCTCTCCGCGGCCCCCCCCAACCAACCCTTTTTATGTACCAGCCAGCACAAATGGAGAAGCAAGCCCGACTTTCTTCTAAAATACCCACTCCGGTCCAGACTCATCATGACCCGACTGATTTTCTGTGTCTTCCTGATTATCTCTCTGTTGGGTTTAGTAATCGGTCGCGGAGATCCTACTGGAGAAGTCCTAAAGTTACCGTCGGACGCAAGGAGATTCTTCCGCCGTCCTACCCATCAAGATGATGATGCGGGTACTAGATGGGCGGTTCTGATTGCCGGATCTAATGGATATTGGAATTATCGTCATCAGGTGACATAATTTTCTTCACCCCTTCAATGTCGTTTTGATGTCAATTTTGGTTATGTTTCTGTGACTCCCTCTCTGGATTAGGTTCCTTTCACTGGCTTCTTAAACATATATTTGGATTTTGAGATTTGAATTCTGGGTGTGATTGAATTTGTTATTCTAGGTATAGGACTTGATCATATTTGCCCGATTTCTTTATGAACCATTTTGTATTTCAATTTTATTATGTTTTCTTCCATTAGTATCTGGTTTTTGCATCTGGGTTCCATTTTATTTTGATTTTGAATGTAGGGTCTGTTTCAATTGGTGTTCTAGGTGCGCAATTTATTTGGAAGCTACGAATTCTATCTAGATTTTGCTGTGAATATGAATTGGGTGTTGAAATTGTCTTCACGTCATTCTTTTTTTGGTGTTGATAACATTAATTTTGTAATTTTTACTTGTTCAAGTAAGGGCTTGATGAAAGCTCAATTTCCCAGCTGCCTTGTCAACTCTGTACTTTCTTGGGATAGCAATGACAGATGTTGCCTTGAAAAGATTTTGGTTGTGAATAAACTACTTTGGATCTTCGTAGTTCATGCTCCATGTGGGTTTTGTGAAAATATCTGTAATTTTTTTTTTCAATAATTTCTTTATGATGGTCGGAAACTGCATAGTTTTAAGCACAAACAACACAACACTCCATGTGTGTGATCATCCCCAAAGGAGTTTGAAAATCCCCGCACCAAGAAAGGCCGCACAGAAAAAATCTGTGATTTGGATCATCCCCAAATATATCAGAAGTTTATGCGTTACATAAGACGGAAAATCATTATAGTTTTAATGAGTACAATATTCGCTGTTGTGGAAGTATGTTGATTGCATCGAACAATATTTTAAGTTGTCCAAAATAGACCCTAATGTGATTAGCTCCATGTGTTTGTGTTGTGAATGCCCAGCATATTAAATACAGTTTTAGTCATGTTCACATGACCTCAGGTCGGACTATTATTTGAATGGGCTTAATATCATGAGTCCTGGTTCTTGGTGTACACGGCAATAAAATTAGATAACAATCTTGTTGCTCTTGTTTGTTTGTCATCCAGTGTTGATGAGACTGTGTCACTATGAATTATGTGAATAGTGTTGGTAGACTGGATGCAGGTTTATCTACTTTTTTTTGCCAGTAATGGATTGTCGTGAGGAATCAATTTTCGATAGTGAAGTAAAAGGGGATTGCTTGTGGATAATTTAATGTTATCAAGGCTACATAGATGTGAATTGTGCAATTAATAATCTTTGAATGATAATGGTACCTGGAGAAGTTGTAAACCTTTTTACTTAACAATTTCTTTTTTATTCTCTTTAAAAGGCCAGTAGGTGATGTACTGGCACTGGGATTAGTAAGTATACATATTCTTGGTACTAATGTTGCACTGGGTAGTGGCCCAGATGATCCTTTTTATGTAGTTGTATATATATTTCCCCCTTATCAATTAAAGTGGATAAATGTTCTATTATCTCTGCAGGCCGATGTTTGCCATGCTTACCAACTTTTAAAGGAAGGTGGGCTGAAAGATGAAAACATTGTTGTTTTCATGTATGATGACATTGCAAACAATGAGGAGAATCCCAGACCTGGAGTTATTATAAATCACCCAGAAGGCAGTGATGTTTATCAAGGAGTCCCAAAGGTTTGATTATTTCTTTAAATTTTTATCATATTAACCTAGTCATAGCCTTGCATATTGGTAAGTATCCCTTATGCTGTTGAGTTGCTCTGGCAGGATTATACCGGAGAAGATGTCACTGTTGGCAACTTTTTTGCTGCCTTGCTTGGAAATAAATCTGCTATTACAGGGGGTAGTGGGAAGGTTGTGGATAGTGGTCCAGATGATCACATATTCATTTACTATTCGGATCACGGAGGTCCTGGCGTGCTTGGTGAGCAGTTTCTTATAGAGATTTCACCATCGCTGCAAACTCTTTTGTTGATTCATAATTTAATCAAAATTATATTATTTATATGGCTGCATATTTTATTATTATGGTTGTCTGCTGCAGATTTTAATCACATCATTTTAAGGCCTCTTTATGTTAGGTATCATAGGTATCAAAGGATTGTTCAAAACTGGTTTCTTTATACAGATAGTTAGAATTGAAGAGTGCCTATTATGAGAGTTTGTTTCCTAAGCAGCTTGCATGCTTGCATACACTTTTTTTATTTGGTTGTTCATGTAACAAAATGGCCAAACTTCATGGCTAGTAGACTTTGATATTGACTTTTCTTGGCCGATCCGGTATTTATGACAGGGATGCCGACCAGTCCTTACCTTTATGCCAATGATCTGATAGATGTCTTAAAACAGAAGCATGCTGCAGGGACCTATAAGAGCTTGGTAAATTACTGGTGTTCTGTCTTCTGCTAAATTATGATACATAGAAATCTGTGGAGTTCTTATATCTTGTTGTTGGCTTCATGCCGAAATTTAGGTTTTTTATCTTGAAGCTTGTGAATCTGGAAGTATCTTTGAAGGTTTGCTTCCTGAAGGTTTAAATATCTATGCAACAACAGCAGCTAATGCAGAAGAAAGCAGTTGGGGAACCTATTGCCCAGGAGAGTATCCGAGTCCTCCACCAGAATATGAAACCTGTTTGGGAGATTTGTACAGTGTTGCCTGGATGGAGGACAGGTAAATAAGATTTCTTCTCTTGAATTCTTTCCAATGGGAAAGAAAGGAAAAAAAGAAAAAAAAAAAGGGAAGGATGTTAAACTTGCTTCTTTTTTGGGTAAATATTTTTAGAAGTGATTAATTCCAAGTCCTGGAATGTAAGGTCTTCGAACAATTTATTCAGTGCTGATTACATTGCATGAAACTAAAGAGTTTAAAATTATGTTGCCATGCATATGCTGCTCCTTGGACACCACTCATCTTTCAATTTCTTGGTTTTGTATCAGTGATACACACAATATGCAGACAGAAACTCTGCGCCAGCAATATGAACTGGTAAGGGATTTTCCCCATTATATTGTTTTAGGCAATCTAGAGTAGGCTACAGCAACTCCAAAACTAGATATTCTAGGGCATTCCCCATGTTTTCTTTGTCTGTATGTCCTGAAAGAGTGGGACTGTATGATTTCACATGAACCATATGTACATAGGATGATTGTCATTAAGTTCTGGAAAATTTTCTGTCAACAAAGACTTTAATATGACTGATATAATATTGGAATTTTCAGGTGAAAAAGAGGACTCTTAATGATAATTCTGCCTATGGCTCCCATGTTATGCAATATGGTGATATACCACTTAGCAAAGACAATCTCTTTCTATACATTGGTACAAACCCTGTGAATGAAAATAACACTTTTGTGGAGTCTAACTCTCTCCGACGTCCCTCAAAAGCCGTTAATCAGCGTGATGCTGATCTTCTTCATTTCTGGGACAAGGTATGTGTACACTCCCAAACCATGGTCATGTCAAGTTTATTACTAAAAATTGCTTTAAAGAATGTCTAGCTTTAATCTTAATGATGTTCAACAACAACAACAACAATCAGAGTCTTAGTCCCAACAATTGGGATCGGATTTGGAGTGAGTGTATGTGTACGCAGAGTTCCCCAACAATCTTAATGATGTTCAAATCAACATTAATTCTTGAAATTATTGCATCTGTTTTAATGAGTTGAAGCATAGAATGTCTCTGTTGCATATATTTTGGGGAACAAAAATAATCCCTTCTGTGTAGTTGTCGTAAGAGAGATGTTAGGCAAACTTTTGTCATTTTTGCGTCTGAAAAGTTCAAATTCGTCATTTAATATGATTGAAATGTTCAACAGAAAAGAATAACATTGTTTGTCAACAATGTTGGAAGTGGTTGGTTGAATAGGCCTAGCTTTACAAGAAAGATGAAAGGAAATCCAAGTTTGCAAGTATTAAGAGTGTAAAAGAAGTCGATCTATTTCCGATTAACTCTCAAGTCTCAACATCCTATATTTTTTTTTCTTTTATGACAGTACCGTAAGGCTCCCGAAGGCACTCCAAGGAAAGTGGAAGCTCGGAAGCAATTTACTGAAGCAATGTCACATAGAATGCACATAGACAACAGCATAAAACTTGTTGGCAAGCTTTTGTTTGGAATTGAAAAAGGTTCTGAGGTGCTTAAGACTGTTCGTCCTGCCGGGCAACCTCTTGTTGATGACTGGGACTGCCTCAAAACACTGGTAAATTTGTACTTGAACCTTTTCTTCCCTATTTCCTCTTTTTCTACATATTTATGAGAACTCCAACACCACCACCTCTTGCTCTAGTTGACACTGATTTTTGCTTCTGTATTTCATTTCCCTCTTTATTTGGATATCCTTTGATCATCTTGATCTCTAAGATTATTGGTCTATTCTATTCAGGTGAGGACTTTTGAAACACATTGTGGCTCCTTGTCCCAGTATGGCATGAAACACATGCGGTCAATTGCTAACATTTGCAATGCTGGAATTCGGAAGGAACAGATGGCCGAGGCATCAGCACAAGCTTGCACCACCATTCCTTCCAGTCCTTGGAGCTCTCTGCACAAGGGTTTCAGTGCATGATTGGATATTGTCTGTAATCTGAAGATCTATCCTTTGATCCTTCCCTATGGCTATGCTCTGTTATACTGATTTATTTCCAAACTATAATTTTCTTGCCTCTCCCTTGTGATTTCCCTCATTGTAGATAAGTTAGCAACTGGTCCCTTCATGCAGTATGTTTCTAATGTAAACAATTCAGAATGGTGGTACAGTGGTTCTCTGATTTGCATGTGTACATCTCAAATACAAATTAAAAACGTTGGTTTGAACTAAGATTCCATTTCTATGTTCTCAATAATGAGTTAAGTTGAAGGTGGCTAGACCAGTTGAGGCTCGACCGGTTTGCTTGTGCACATGATATTAAGGTCAACATCGAGACCACGATCCTTACATTCGCAATACATGAATCATGCATCTCTCTCTCTCTCTCTCTCAAATGTAGTGTTATACTCAGCAAATGTATCAACAGCAATTCTACTTAATTTTTAAATATATTTTTTCAACCGATTTTGTTGAGTATTGAACCCACGGGTCGCTTTCTCTCTTAATCAAATATGAGATTCGAAATTTAAAAATAAAAAAAATTATACTGAAAGGGTCGTTTCTTAAATAATGTTTTACAGATGTTAGAATTAGATTAGTCAAAATATGTGTCCACATACCGATGGTCTAATATAAAAAAAAAAAAATCAATATAGCGGCCATTTTCCAATTGAGGCAGAGTAGATAGAACAAAGATTGGCCCCCTGTTTTTAGTGATGTAAACATTGTTGTTGCATTTATTTTTTATTTTTTTCTTCAAATTTTGATTATTATCATGCTTTAATTTCCACATAATTTCAAGGGAAAAAGTCCAAAAAGCAGTGAAGTTTCGTCTATTTGGTTTGATTTTTTTAGGTTTAGGATAAAACTCCATGTCCAATGGAATTAAGGATTAAAGTAGGAAAATATTTTTTATTCTAAAAAACATCTGATAAAAAATTCATCTCAAAAAATATATTTAGTAGCAATTTGATCATTAAACTCATAGTAACCATCTACGGTATCAATGATTTGTAGTTATCCATCTCGAACGTCCCCTGTGCCCCAAGAAAAAGAAACTGTCAGAAAAATAATTGACCCATAACAAGTGGTTTTACAATAAAGCAGCTGGATGCCCTAAAGAAAAAGAAAAAACATCCATAGGATTGGATTCATGATGTTTTTATTTTATTTTAATTTTCTTGGAATATGCAGGATGATACATTTATGGTTCTTTCTTTACTTGGGGAGCTCCATGAAATTAGGCCAAGTACATTCTAGTATTTGCTACTGTATGGGATGGTATCTTAGAGTTTTTTATTTTTTGTTTTTTGAAAATAAATATATATATATATTTCATAGCTATTCCAAGTGAGTTATTTTTACATTTTTGTATGTAAATTAGAAAAAGTAATCAAACTTTTTTTTGATGTAACGATAGAGTATTATACTTCTTTAATTATAGGATTTGATTTTAAGTCATAAGAATAAAAAAAATAAAATTTTATAGAGTTAACCCATTAATAGACTTTTAAAAAAATAAAATTTTATAGAGCTAATTTATTAATAGATTTCATAATAGTCAGATTAAATTAATCGAATAAATCTAAATAGAAAATAAAAAAAAAGGAAAAAAATTAGAAAGGAAAGTGTTGTGGACCCTACATGTGTCGGCCAACTTGATTCGTGATCAGACCAGAATCCCTCTCCCCTTTGTTCAATCTTTTTTGGGTTTTGGTATGAACTCACTCCTGGTATGATATGTTCTTTGAATTTTTTTGATGCCATGGTTAGTCTTGACCAGCACTTCAAATGTCCAAGACTTGGCGATTGGGTAATTGCTTTGCTTACGCCTTGCCTCTCCCACAACTTGGATTCAATTATAGAAAAATTTGTTGATTTCGCTATCGCTCATCCGATATATAAGGTACTCTTCAAGTTAGTACAGAATTAGGAGAGGATGAGCGTATATATACGTAATATTCTTTTGTATTTTATAAAGAGATTATTTTCACATCTCGAATCCATGACCTCAAGATCACCAAAAGAGTAACCATACCGTTGCATCAAGATTCCTCCTCCATATATATAGATATATATGTGATGATAAAAATTAAAATTTATAATTAAAGAAAAAAATATAATGTATAAAGTCAGAAATAAGAGGGGACAAAGGTTATACTTTAGAGAATAAATAACATTTTAAACAATTTTAATAATATTTAAAAATATTTAAGATGACTTTTAATAGTATTTAATGAACTATTGCTAATAAATATACATATTAAAATTTGTCCCTAATTATTTGCAAAACTTACCGGAACATGTATAAAAAGTAATTGCTGAATTTGTTAATATTATTTAAAAAAAAAAAGGTTCATAACCCTTTGAAAGTTTAGACTTAAGAGAGTGTCCAGTGATGTTGGATAAAAAAATTAATGGCATTCAGTAAACTCCCACCCCCTTCTTTTTGCATTGAAGAACTGAGTTTGATTTTTATATAATGTTTATTTGGACCAAACGCCTTTGAATTGAATGATCAGATACTTTATCCATTGATCAGAGGTTTTGAATTTGAGATCTAAGAATAGAGAAAAAGATTTGAGAAAACCAACCTTATAATGGGTTCCATAATATTCAGGCCAAATTAATTATTACAACCCAGATAACGATAGGTAAAAAAAAAAAAAAAATGTTTGTTTGGACCCATTTAAAAATGAAAACCCACCAAAGTATGTCTGATCCAAATGGCATTTGGGGGATCAATTTCAAGGTATAGAATGTTATGTGGTGGTGTTGTTGTTTATGAATTTGGCTTGAAACAAAAAGATAAAATGAGTTGAAGATTCATTTACTTCGGTTAAGCCAAGGAGAAAAGTTCACCCACCATGATGCTTCAAACCCTACAATCAGAGGAGATTCTTTGAAGCACCAAAGGGCCTAGAATTCGGCTTAGGATTTGGACTTACTCACCTAAATGCAAGAAGGCTATTACATTGGACTCAATGGACACCGATACATGGTTGACTAATATATATATATATATATATATATATATATATATATATATATATATATATTCTAATTACTATAATTTTTGTTCAACAAATCACCCCTTTTGGTTGGCTTGTAGTTGTACTTCGAAATAGAATAGGATTTAAGAAAAATTCTTTGTTGGTCAAAAATAAACTAAACTAGCAATATTGATCAGAAATTTAGAGTTCTTTCTCTCTTTTTTTTTTTTTTTAATTAAATCAACCAATATCTGATTTTTATCCGATTAATTCAATCTAAACACTATAAAATTCATTAAAAAATTTATTCTTTTAAATTTTTTTCTTTATTCCTAAAATTTAAACTAAAAAATTCTAATTAAAATAATAGAATATCTATTCACACGATCACTCAATCTAATGAAGTTTCTCTCTCCGTTCTGTGATTGTTGAGCCAACGGTATTGCAGAATCAGTGCATAACCTAATACTTTGAAGTTGGTGAAGTGTTTTGGGAGCCCCATTTGAATAAGCGACATGATATGTACTGGGGGAGAGAAAGTTGAGGAGATTGGAGTTTGGATACTTGGCCTCCCTCTTGAGTCTTGGTCAATGACTGACATTCTTCTCCAGGTTGGTGGGCTCTGTCACACAAGAGTTACTATTAATGAGAAGAAGGGTTTAGCCGCCGGCTTTGCCTCTTCGGCATGCTCTTAATCTTGAGTTGGCTCAATCCAGATATAAAATGATATAAATATGAAAAATAAATAAATATGATTATATTATTATATTAGAGAATATGAAAATAATATAAAAATAATTAATTTAAACTCTAATACTCTATTATCTTAATTAATTATTATAATATATTAAATTTATATAAAAAAATTATTATTATAAATATATAAATAATTATAATAAATATGAAAACAAATAATTATAACATTCACCTCAAAAGGAGTTGTCGATGCAAGAGGATGAGTTCTTGGAGGTAGCAGTGCAATTAATGTCGATTTCTACAGTCGAGGAGATCTAAAATTCTTTCAAAACTCCGAGCACTCTTTTTCCTTTATTGCATCATTCACCTTAGAATAACAAGTTGCCGATGCAAGGAGATGAGTTCTTGGAGGTAACAATGCAATTAATGCTGGTTTCAATAGTGGGAAGACTTAGAATTCTTTAAAAAACGATATTCTTTTTCCTTCATTGCATCTGGGACATATTATAATGGAAATTAGGAGAGTCTTGTTTGATAACATTGTAAATTTAGGATTTTGATTTTTTGTTTTGAATTTTAGTGTAACGATTGAATGTTACGGATTTGAAATATGAAAATAGTCTCTTTATAAAAATATAAGAAGAAAATTATGTACACATACGCCACACTCAAAATCGACCACAATTATTGAGATTAAAATTCTAATTGATTGATTGATGAAAACAAATAAAATCAAATATTCTCAAAATCAAATCAATAATCGATTTGATTTTGATACATAATATATTTTTTAATATTTTTTTAAATTTAATATGGTATAATAAAACTCATTTAAATTTGAAAACAATAACCTAAATTTGTAAGGCGTTTTTTGTAACTCTGAAGGAGCAGGGTTTGTTTGTTTGTTCTTTTTTTTTTTTTTTTTTTTAAACAAATGACTTTGACTCAATTTTATGGCTCAGGTTCTAACTCCGGCTTTGGTTCTGACAATGGCTCTAGTTGCTTTGGCTTTGAGTCATTGGGGGTACGTGAATAATTTTTTTTTAATTCTTTTTGGGTAAATATAGTTATGATATTATGATAAAAATATAAAATAATATAAATATAAAAGAATATTAGACAATATAAAAATATTAATATGAATAGTAATTGCCATTATCTCAATATTATTATAATATATTAAGTTTACATTAAAAATTTAGTATTATAAATATAAAAATAATTATTATAAATAAAATCAAATATTTTAAAAATTAAATTTATAATTTATTTGATTCCCATACAGGTCATCTACTTTATCTCGCGTCCTTACAAATTGCTTAGCTCGTGAATCTCCAAATGATGTCGAGAGAGAGAGAGAGAGAGAGAGAGTCAGGGTAAAGGCCTTCCTGAATGCCTCCCCCCCCCCCTCTCTCTCTCTCTCTACTTGACTTGAGTTTTCTGGTGTAAGGCCTTCACCCTCTCAATTATGAATCCAAACCAACGTGGTGGTCTTTGTTATGCAATAAAAAAATTGAATCAAACTAGAATCGAATTGATTCTGATTTTAATTCTAGAATCGAAAGATTTTGATTTGATTTAATAAAATAAAAAATCTTTTTCTTAAGATTTAAATTTTGATTCGTTAATTTGATTCTGATCTAATTTGGTAAAATAATTTTCTTTAAAGATTTAATTTTTAGTTTGGCAATTCTATGACGTATCTGGAAAAAAAATGTTAAATATATTAAATAATTTTTTTACATATTTTATGAAAAATTAAGAACAATAAAATTTAAATAAATTTCTATATAAGGAAAAAAATGTGATTGAAATCTCAAAACACTAAATACATATATAATATATAACGTGGACGGAACAAAACCTTCGATTAGTTTGGTATCGAGCTCGAAAATTTGACGAGTTTAATAAATTATATTTTTAAAATAATTTTTATTTATTAAAATAATTATATTTTTTAAAAATAAATGATACTATCCGATAATATTTTGAATTCAAATTTAAGAAATGAAAGTTTGACGAGTTTAAATTCACGTAAATAATACTTGAACTGAACTTGGGTATTCATACTACCCAACTCAACTTGAGTATTATAACATAGTATTTTGAAATCGGATTGGAATATGAACTGGTCACGTCAAGGGATCAATGGATCACTGGATCAAATCGGTCGGATCGAACGAAAACCCAGATGACGTTATAATGATATCATAAAATAAATTTAAATTATAATATATTAATAATTCAAAAAATTTATATATCTAATTACAAAATATTATCAAATTATATTCAAAGTATATAATATTAATAAAATATAATTTATTTATCTAAATATTTTATATAATTTAATATAAAATATTATTCAAATATATTAAAACTTAATTTAAATAATAAGTTGAATATGTTAAAATTTAATTTAAACAATAATAAAAATCTATAGAAAAAGAAAAGAAAAAAGAATAACCAATGTGAAAAATAATTAAAAAGAAAAAGAAAGAAAATTAAAAGGCGAAAGTGAGATAGAAAGAAAAGAAGAAAACAAAAAAAAAGAAAATTACTTCATAGCATTGCTGTCTGATGACTTTCACAACTCAAAAAATATTCAATGCATTATTGGTTTTTGGGTTTAAATTAGTACAATAATATTTTTTTACACCAATTAAAAAATTCAAATTGAATCGGATCGGTTTTCAGTCTAACCACATGGTCCAATCCAGATTTGACCAAGTTTGATCGAGTTTATTAAAATTCAATTTTACTATGAAACTCGAATAGATAGTTGGTTCAATTTTTGTTCAGACCGATTGATCTGGTTTGGGTTTGAAAATATTGTTATAACACCGGTGGCCCTGCTTCCCCAATCAAAGAAATTGAACGGTTCAGATTCAACATCTCAGTCAACTCAATCCCCTCCTTCCCACTCCCGTACTGTCTTAACCATGGTTAGGCTTCCCAAAAAAGAAGAGGGCAAAAAACAAAAAAAAAAAACAATTCGGATAACTAGAGGGTTAACGTTGTTTAAAGATTCCGTCAGATCTGTTAACGACGTTAATTGTGGGTACACGCGAAAATGTGATATATCAAAAGTTAAGTGTGAGTCTAAGTGAACGGTGATGATTGGAGAAATCAGAACCGTCGGATTTGAGATTAACGGTGGGGAGGGATTGGGTGGTTGTGACGAAGAACGGGAGGGTATAAAGACGGAGGTTTGAAGGGGAAGAGAGGATTTCGTTTTTATCATAAGCTCTCTCTCTCTCTCTCTCTAAAAGCTCTGTTTTTTCTTCTCTCTGTTTTCTTCTCTCTCTCTCCTTCTCTTTCTCTGTGAACTTTCTCTGTAATTTCCAAAAAAATTGATTTTGTGTTCTGCGAATAAACAGAGGGTGTTTGTGTTGTGAGGCAAATCAATTGAGAAATTGAGACTGAGTTTAAAGATCTGGAGTGATTATTGATTGAAAGAAATTCCAGTTCTTGGGTGTGTAATTGAAGCCCCTCAGAACTCTGTTTTTGAGATTGATTTGAGTGATGGGTTTCGAAAATTGACTTGGGTTTTCTTTTGCAGAGACACATTTGGAGGAAAATCAGAAGTTGGAGATTTAACAGTTTCTAGTTTTGGGGAGATCGAAATATATGTTAAAATTTACCGACTTTAGCTTCGAAATGTTGGAATTTTGTTAAATACTTTGTTAAGTGAAACGGTTTTTGAGGACTTGGAGAAGTGATTTCTCTGTTTAATTCGGGGGTGTCTGATGAAAAATTTCGGAGGAAATGAGGTATAAAGACTTGTTTTTCTATCAGATCAGATTGTTTTAGTTGATGAAATTGTATTGTTTTCTTTGTTTCTACGGGGTAGTTCTTTGGTATTCATTTCGAAATTTCGATTTTCATCGTCATCTACGTTGTTTTCCACTTCTGATTTTTTTTGACAAGATGGGGGGTTAATTCGATTTTTCATCTTTGTTGTTTTGATTTTGTGGGTTTTGCAGTTATTGTCTTGAAGAATTGAATTTTGTTTGTTGAAATTCGATTGAGAAGTTTAGATTCAGAAAGGTTCAGATTCAGAAACAAGAGTTAGAAGTTTCAGGTAATGCGACCGAGAGTGGTTGAAGATCCACCATTATTCTCTCTTTCTCTCTCTCTCTCTCTCTCGCTCATTTCTATGCTCTGCATTCTTTCTTCTTCTCGCAGAGCTTGTTTGTTTCTTCTTCAGATTTTGAGCTTTTCTATCTCAATGACTCGAATTGTGAAATTTTTCCAGTTCCAACATCAAGCTTATCTTATTTCTTCAATCAAGTTGAAAACCCAATTCTTATCCTCTTCTTCCTTTTTCTATCTTTCGATTCTATCTTCTTTTCGACTTCCAGAAATTCGAAGAGTAATCTTTTTGAATTTCTGGAATTGAAAGAGTGTCGCCCCCTCTCTCTTTAACTGTATCTAGATCTTCTTCGGCGAAGACAGAATTTTCATTTTAAAACATCTCACACTAATCTTCATTGATTTGCTGTTTTTCCATCTTTGTCTGTACAAATTTTCCCCAAAATTCTCAAATCCCTTGACGGGTTTCTTTCATTTTCATCGAAGTTCCAATTTTTATTTCTTCAAATGTTTTGAACATTTCAGGCAATTCTTCATTGATTTGGTATTTTTCCCTTGAGGGTTTTTCTTTATCTTCCGTGGAAGTTCCAAATTTTCTTCTCCTTCCTTACTTTTCTCTCTTTTCAATTCTCTGTGACAAAGCAGCAATCACATTATCAGATCTGTTTTTCCATAAATTATCATATTCAATTTCTTGTTCATTGACCCCTCCAAGCTCTGGTCCTATTCCACTCAACTACAAATCCCAAATTTCTTGGTCTTCAGTTTTCCTATGAATTTCCGGAAATTTAAGATGGTTCTTGAATTATCCAAATCCAAATCTGTTTTCTTATAATTTTCAACTTCAGAACTCCAAAATTTGCTTTTTATCCTCCATAATTTTTAGGTCATCAGTTTTTTCTATGATTTATCCAAATGCAAATCCAAGCCCAACCCAAAACCATTTTTCCGCTGGTTTCTTTTTCTTGATGATATGGTTATTAGATGGTTAACCATAGTTAAGATTCTGAAGAGCTAACCTTAGTTAACATGTTGGGTTTAATGTTGTTTGAATGAGACAGGTGTGAGAAAGAGAGATGGAAAAGGAGCTAGTGAAGAATAATAATAGCATCACCAACACCACCAATTGCAATAACAACAAAGATAGAATTGGAGGAGGAGGAGCATCAGATGGTCTGTTAAGATCACAATCTGATCCCAAAAATCAATCCTCAGACTTTGTTTTGCAGTGGGGTAGTAGGAAAAGACTTAGGTGTATGAAGATCCAGGTTAAGGATGATTCCTCATCAGCCTCCCTTCATAAGACCACGGTCCGGGTCGATCGAAGGGTTGTCCGGGCTGATAAGGAGGCCAATCAGACTAGTAATTCTAATCACAATAATGGTCACATCAATCTACGGCATCGGCCCTCGCCTCCTCCGCCTCAGCGCATTCTAAGGTATCATTTCTAGCACCCCTGTCTTTAGTATGATTTTGATTTCCATTTGTTGTTATGGGATATGATTATGCTGTTGAGTTCAGTTGTGTTACATTTAGTGTGTTTAGATTGTCTATTCCTTGCATTTTGATATTAATAATTCAATCTTCAATGGCTATAGTATTTTAGACGGTTAGAGAATCCAGAGTTTTTGATCAGCCCTGAAGGTTGTTTGAATCAAGATATTGCCAGATCAATTTGAAGAGTAGGAAAGATCCTAGGATTTTTTAGAAATTCAAAATCAGTGCATTTATAAATTTTGAGATTCGATAGGTTGGATCATGATTATACATCTATTTCTTGCTTGATTTATGGTTGTATCCATAGGGTTAAAACATCAATGATGATGGGTGATTTCATTACAAAATGAATTTCTTTCGAGATTTAATGCTATCGTTTTGGGATTTGATCTTGTTGAGTACAAAATTGTGTTAGATCTAGGGTGTTTGGATTGCATGTTCCTTGCATTTGGATGTTAATAGTGACATCGATGATGATAGGATCATTTCGTTGCGAAATGAATTTGTTGCAAGGTTAATGGTGTTGCTGTTGCCATCAATGCCATTGTTAAGGCTTTGATTATGTATCAATTATGAGCGAATATGGTAAGGAGGTTATTGTGGCTGGCTTGAGATTGTTTTGGTGATGGTTATTTGTGTATGCTACTAGGTTGAATTGTTATGAAGCATACCACATGCTGAGCAAGTTTTGAGCATCCCCTCATCAAGAAAAGCATCATATTGGGTTGAATGAATGCTTTTAAGGCGTGGGAGATGCCAAAGCTTTATGGCTTAGGCAACTCTTATATGGTATGGTCAAGAACCGGTGCTTCTAATTTTGGTGAGTTTTGCTTGGAATATGCTCTTTTGGTTAAAACTCCAAATAGGGTATCATTTAGTATGATGATGTGGTGCAGGACTGGGTGAAGTTAATGATTTAGGGCCTATACCAATGTTAGGGAAAATGCTTAAGATTTTTATCTTATATATTTTTGGAAACTTAAAATTGTATGATCTGGATTTTGATCAAATCATTTGTATTCCAAATTTGATCTCGAGTACATTCGACATGCGAAATACAACATTAGGTAAAGATCTTTCTCTATGGTAAAAAAAGATTGAGAATTGGCACATTCTTAGTGCAGCACAAACATTCCCCTGTTATTTTGACTAGTTTGCCTAAAGTGGGTGCCAATGTAGAATTCCCCCTGCCCCTTTTTGGTTAACTTCATTGTGTCAGGTTATATGAACTAGTTTGCAAGTTAAGAGACAATGTCAGTGAATGAAGATACAAGTTCATGAACATTAAATGCTTCTTTAGGGAAGTCTTTTTTATGGGAACTGATCCGTTTAGAAGCAAGTAGCATGCTTGGGATGTTTATTTGCACATCTCCAGCATGAGCCCCCCCTCCCCTTTTGGTGTCTGGACATGCTTTCTTCAAAAGATGATCCCTCACCTATCTGCAATGAGAATAACCCTTTTCTAATCCTGTAGTCACATGCAGGGTTAGAATCCCTTGAAATATGGTGTAGTAAGGATTTGATAATGGCATAAAATAGTAATGAGGGAAAGGGGAGCACACGACGTGGGGCGTTATGATTAGAGGTATTATCTCACTGTAAAAATTGTTATATTTTGATCATAATTAACGTTCTTAGAACAAATCTATCACTTCAGTCCCACCACCAAATTTAGCTGTCCTTAAGATTTTGGGGAGATTGATTGGCTTGTGGTTCAAAATGTTGAGAAGATCTGCATGGGCTGAGGTTTTATCGATGAGTTTGTATGCAAGTGTTGGTTGCTTTTTTTTTTTTTTTTTAATTTTTACTTATCATCGATTTCTCCGGTTATGCTCTGATTAATCTGGTTTGAGTGTGGGTGGTGAATCTTTTAATATAATTTTTTTTTATTTTTAAGTTTTGAATTTAAAAGTTAATTAGTAAATGTAATATTTTATTTTATTAGACTGAGGATTGATTGGTCAAGAGTTGGTTGCTTGTTCAGATTTAATCCTCTAGATCATTATCATAAAGCAAATGGGGTTGCCTTCAAGCCAAGTAATTAGTGGTGACCAGTATTGGTTTGTTTTAGGTCAAGGGAGGTTTACTTTGCTTTTTGGTCTTTCCATGGTTCAAGTTCCCAAGTCAAAATCTCTCCTTGTTTTTCCTCCCCAAGAAAAACACAAGTGGGCAGGCATTAAAAATTTGGAAATTTCTCATCATTTCCCGTGCACTAGCACCCACATGATTTTTCCTCTCATCATCTCGCTCATGATAGAGACTTTGAATGGGACAACCTCTCCACGGCAACCTGTACCCATCAATGCGGATACTGGATATCAACGTGTTGGTTGGCCAGATTTCGACACATAACCATATTTCTTTGATCCAACGGCTGAAAATATCCTCCCCATTTTTATTTATTTATTTATTTATTATTTATTTTTCCTTTTGATCCCACCGCAAGTTGCTAAACTCCATTTGTCTCGAATAACTTCGTACCCTTTTCAGATGAATTTAGAAATTTTTTTTTTTTTTTAAAAAAGAAACTTTCCTTCTTCTCTTTGATATCACCAAACACATATACCCACCCACAAAAAATTTGTAACACCCCCACCCCACCTTTAATTTTTCTACGCAAAATCCGTCGAAATCTCAGCACCCCACTAGAGTGAGAGAGAGAGAGAGAGAGAGAGAGAGAGAGAGAGAGAGGAGCAAAGATCTAGATCGACCCACAAGGCTATTTTGGTAATTTAGTTTAGTATTCTTATTAAATTAATTCTTTAAATTCTATGCTATTCAATAAACTCTTGACATTTGGATTTTTATTTTTATTTTATTTTTTTCTTTGATTTTTTCTATTGTCATATGATCTTTTTTTTTTCCTAGATCTTTCATGTGGGTTGGGGTTGTTTGGTTTAGGAATTCAGAAGCAGCAATAGCAATGAAAGCAAACAACGGCAACAAAATCACATCTCCGGATAGAGGAGGGGAGAGAGACAGGAGAGAGAATAATCACAACACCCACCACCACCACCACCATCCCGGCGGCGGCTCAGCGTCGTCGGAGACAGCGGCGGAGAGCAACAAAAAGGGTGGTGGTGGATCATCGTCGGGAAGTGATGCGATACCGCCGGTATGGCCACCGAAATTTGTGATCGCCTTAACAAACAAAGAGAAAGAAGAGGATTTCATGGCTATCAAGGGGTCTAAACTTCCTCAAAGACCCAAGAAAAGAGCCAAATTCATTCAACGCACTCTTAATGTAAGTCTCCATTTCACAAAACCCATCTAAATTTACCTTAAATTTCACTCAATTTTAGTCCTTCATTGTGTTTAATTTAATTTGTGATTATTTATTGTGGGTATCAATTATTTTTTTAATGCTAAAAGATAATTAAAAAAAAAAACCCCGACAAAAACATAAGTCTGGCAAAATGGCATAGGACAGTCTACCGAGACCGTATGTGGTGTTGTGTAGTGTGGGGCCATCACTTTTCAGCCTTTTCCCCCTCAGCCAGCTTGGATTATGCTGGCAAAACTGACATTTCCTCCTCAAACCCTTCTCAGTGTCTCTCTCTCTCAACACACACACACACACAATTTGTAGTCTTTCCTTGTTTTCTATTTGGTTATATTATAACAAAAGACTAGATACTGGTATTCCCAATACTGGGTTCTTTCGAATCTGTCGTCTTAGTTTCTGCGAGTGTTGGGTTTGGCCCACTGTGTTAAAAACAATTATTTGATTTGTTTTTGGTATTCTTGGGTGCAGTTGGTGAGTCCTGGATCTTGGCTGTGTGATCTTACCTTAGAGCGTTATGAAGTTAGAGAAAAGAAGATCTCTAAGAAGGTTTGTTTTTTCAAACTTCAAACATGGGGTTGTGCATTTCATGAATGGTAATTTTTGCAATTTTGGAAATTGAGATTTATGTATATATTTGATTGTGAATCATGCAGAGACCAAGAGGGTTGAAAGCAATGGGGAACATGGACTCTGATTCTGAGTAAGAAGGCCATGGTTAAGTGATTTGGATGGTCAAGAGATGAGTAGGTTTTAACAATGATAGTGCTAGTTTTCTTGTGTAGGATGCCAAAAAACGTGGACTTGTAATGTCTAAATCTTTGCTTCTCCATGACAAGAATTAGATGGAAAAGAGAGGAAAAAAGGGTTGTTTGGTTAAATTGATTCCTTCTTTCCTACTATCATCCATCATGATTATGAATTTCTCATTCTGCATTTTCATTCCCATTTGGGCGCCATTTTTCCTTTTGTCCCTATGATTTTGGGCTCCATTTCACAATGTAGTGAAATAAAAACTTTTCTATTTGTAAAATTTCACCCATGATGGTTGGTGAACAAATTTTCTTTCCTAATTTATAATGGGGCAACAAATGGTTCCTCAAAAAATAATGAATTTGAAATGGGTCTAAAGGAAGTTTTGAGGTCTTGAAGAAAAATGTCTTCAATTGAGAAGAAAATGCATTATAAATTACTAGGCCACCAAGTAGAATTTTGTGGAAATATCTTAATGGATAGGTATTATGGGGGGTTGGGGTGGATACGAGCTTGTCTTTGTCTTTTGGCCTTCTCTCTCTCTCTCTACCTAAGCACATCATTTTATGGACTTAAGTTTTTTTAAATTAAGAAACAAAGCACGTCATTTCCACCGTTGCCATTGCCATCTCTATTTGAAAGTTGAATTGGTTTTTCCATGGGCTTAATATTGGAGGGCTTTTTTGTCCTCTTATAGGTTTTTTTAATTAAAAAAAAAAACACAAATTATTAATGGAACAAATACAGAAGTTTTTTGTTTTTGACAATCAAAAGGGTTTATGATAAACCCACATTGCTGCTCATAAGAGTTGGCTGTCAGTAAACAATTGTCTCATGAAAATAAGTAAATGAAAGTACTAAACGAAGCACAAGTATGGTCCAAATGTTAACACACTCGATAATTTCTTTCAAGAAAATAAAATTTAAACTCATAATTATTATATTTTATTTAATAGTTGTATATTGAAAGTTAGGTCTAGATTTATAGATTTTCTATTGAGAAAAAAATTTTAGAAAAAAAAATTAAAGTAATGAACTACCTCTTAAATAGAGCTCTGCTAGCTAAACCAGCTTGGAGGATACTTTCGGGGGAGAAGGTCCTGTGGTGTGAGATATTGAAGGGTAAGCACATGAGAAGGGAGAATTTCCTGAATTGTCATCGGCCGTCTATTTGTTCTTATTTGTTCTATTACTACGAGTGAGGGAGCTTATTCGGGGTGTCTGCGTTGGAAAATCAGTAATTGGTCAGACTTTTGGGAGGACGTCTGGTTGGGCGGTCCTTTAATTCAATGAACCCCAGTGGGAGAAATGATACCTCGACAAGACCAAGAGTGAAACAGTTCATCATGCAAGAGAGGGATTGGGACATAGCTGACCTTATAGAAGTACTGCCAAGGAGTATTTTAGAGGAGATAAGGGCGGTGTTGATTCCTCAAGACAAGGAGTCGAGAGATTACAAGTGCATCTTCGGGTGAACATTCTGTCAGATCGGCCTACACTTTCCCCAGACAGAGAAACACCTGAGGCACCCGTCGTTGGTCAATGGAAATGGATTCGGAGTTTAAGGTCCCAAGAACGGGTTAAGTTCATGCGTTGGTTATCGACTCATGATAACTTGATGACTAATAATACTTATTTCAGAAGGAAGCTCACGGACGATCCTCTATGCCCTATATGTAAGGAATTTGAGGAAACTACCTTTCATTTATTCCGAGATTGCTCTATAATACGCCAGGTATGGTCCGAGATACTAAAGTCTTCATTTTTGGGTAGAAAAAAAAAAAAAAAAAAACATGGATTATTCGCAATGGTAAATCTCATGCCATGCATATGGGTCGGTGTGGTCCAGATATTGTTTTTTTTTAAAAAAACATTTGAAGGGGGGGGGGGGGGCCCCCTTGGAGGGGGGGGGTTTTCCCCGGGGGGGGGGGGGGGGGGAAAAAAAAAAAGGGGGGGGGGGGGGGGGGGGGGGGGGGGGCCTCCACAAATGGGTAGGTGTGGTCCCCTCCTCCCAATGGGCAGTATAAGTGAAACACCGATGGTTCTGTGCGCAGGAGTACTGGACTAGCCGGGTGTGGAGGTTTAATTTAGGATGAGTATGGACTATGAGTCAAAGGTTTCACAGGGAATTTGGAGGCCTCCGATCCTACTTCGGAGTTGTGGGGTGTTCGAGAGAGACCACTCCTAATCCGGGCTAAACTATTTCCAACAGTACTTGAGTTGGATTCGATGGAATTGATGTCGGCCCTCTCTGATGGGGTTTCCCCGCACCACCTGACCTACCACATCATTCGAGATTGCCAACTTTTAATGAGACGAGCTAGGGTCTAGTCGGTTCAATTCATTCCACGACGGGGTAATAACTGCGCGGACATATTTGCAAGATTTGGTCACACGGTTCCGGTGGGATTGCATGAGCTGTGGTACCCCTCCTAGCGAGGTCTACCGAGCCATTTTGCATGATATTTGGGGTCTAACTTATCTTAAAAGCTAATATCCCGCACCATTGTAACCCAAATAAATAAATAAATAAAAACCTAGTGTCATCTCAATGTAAAATGGACGAACTCTCTTAAGGTTTCCATCTCATTCTTCTATTTCACAATTATATAAAATGTATACAGCATAGAGAGATGCATTTTCTACCTAATGCTGTGAGACTTACATGTGGAAGACGACCCACAACTTTCTTCCCCACAATGTAAAAAGTTGTGGAAGACGACCCCAGATCCACGCCCTGCTGTCTAAACAATGTCTCCGCATCCAACACTTATTTCTCCCCCACAACTTTTACCTCTCTCTCTCTCCCTCCCACCTCATCAAAAGCAAGAAGACCCACTTGAGGCACCAACAACAAAGGAAGTGCCCTCCACGCACATGAGCATCCAATGCGAATCATAACACGATTACAATAATAAATATCTACCAAACCCTCATCTTGCTTAACTATCACGGTCACACACGATCTCTCTCTATTCAGGACCCCAAAAAAAAAAACCAACACTGAAATATTTGAACAAAATTTCTTCCACAATTGATATGAAATTTCACAACAAATTAGAAAAAAAAAAGGAAGAAAAATACACAACCAGATAAAAGATATGCAGCAAATTTCACACAGACTCCAAAAAAAAAAATCTGAAAAATACATAAATAATAGAAATACAAATATATATACGGTGAACTCTGCAACTACACTATACGCAATACAAGAAGATGCATATCATGGATCAACTTAAACAGAAGACAAAAGGCAAAGAAAGTCATTCCTAACAAATCGCCTTACATTGAATGATTAGCACTGCATACAAATGGAAAATTTCTCTCTCACACAGCAAAACCATGATCCAGCGCCGGCGTGTTAGATCTTTAAGCAAAGAGAAAAGCGACGACGGAGGCAATGAATCCGAAAGCCAACGACGGAGAGATTTCTCCCACCGACGACATTGGACTCGGAGCCGGAGCATCCGCTGCACGAACGGTGGAAATGAGTGACAGAGCCACGAACATTATCGCCATTACTGTCATTAAAGCGGCAAATGATCTCTCCATCTTCAACCACAGGGATTTGTGAGAGAGAGAGAGAGATTTGATCAGCAGGAGTGCAAACTGAAGGCGGTCCGTGCTTGAAGAAGTATATATGTAGGGAGAGAGAGTACGGGCAGGAGAGGTATGACAGTTGGTTGGGCAGGCTGCCCCAGATTTACAGGCTGGCTATTTGTTGAGCGAAAGCTATTTCTCTTGTGGGGTCCACAGACAGCACACATTCTCTGCCTTGCCTAAAAAGGTTAAGTGCTAACCATGAGAGGGAGGGACTGTTTCAAATTAAAAGAATTTAGTTGCTTCAAACGACATCGTTTTAACCTACTTTTGAAAGGCTTGATATGGACGGCGAAACGACGACAATACTTTTGACGGTTGTAATGTAAACTGGCGTGAACTTTACGCGCCCGCGGATTTTGAATTTTCTTTTGGAAAAAAATAGAAACTTTAAGTCAAACACTTTATTATAATTATTTTTTAACGTAAAAATCTCTTCTTAATTTTAAAAAAAAATTATAATAAATTTTACGGTAAAGTTTGCAGGTAACTAAATGAAAAAAATGATTAATTAATTTTCATTCATTTTATAACAGTTTTAATTTATTAACCTTTTATAATAAATTTGCTTTATTTAATTTTAATTAATTAAAATATCTCCTCCTCTCTTTCTCTCTTCCTCTCACAGGTAATATAGAGGGAGAAAGAGAGAGAGGAATAGGGAAAGGGAGGAGTAGAGAGAGGACGAGACCTTGTGCCTTTTTCCTTGCACTCTCTTTCTCAATTTTATTGCCAAATGCGAGCTTCCAAGAATCACCTAACCAATTCACCTTTTCTCAAAGGGTGCTAAGTTTCATTCAGTAAAATATGAGAAAACAATTCATGGGTTGTGTCCGAAATCGAGAATTTTTAATTGTAATTCAACAATTGGATCCAGTGGCAAAATGGCTGATGCACATGCAATGTGTGGTTGCTTGGGCTGCTCTTGTCATCGCGGATGTGTAGAATGGAGAAAGTGGACAGGGTTTGGTGTGTTTTAGAAAGATATACAAAGGATTGGTGGAGACAATGGCGAAAGACCCAATTGCAAAACTTTTTGCTTATTCAATTTTTGCTTTTGCTTATGTGAAGTCACATTCTCTTCTCCTTTTTTTTTTTCCCCTTTTGTTTTTGATCGTGTGGTACGCGGAAAGAGAGAGAGAGAGAGAGAGAGAGGAGACTTTAGAAGTAATTTTTTTTTTCAAAAAAAAAAAATTCTAATTACTTATTTTATTATTCTATTATTATTATATAATGATGCTATGTACCGAAGATGGAAAGATTATTTATAATTTTCATTATAAAAGAAATATTTTTTTGTTTTTATAAAGGAAAGTCTCAAGATTTCGAGTAAGTAATTTTTTCACATCACCGAATCTAGGAGCTCTTATCTTGACAAACAGAAGCAAGTATAAATTTATTATTTTTTTTATTTTTTCTATTTTATAAAATATCTATAAACTAAATCTTGTGTAATAAATAAAAGACTTCTATCATAACTGTTGGAGGTGAGTTGTGACTTTACAGATACCGACTTCCTGTAGACTTGAACGATCGCCATCAAGAGGGATGTAATACCTATAAAAACCGTCGGAGGGTACTCTGACGAGGAGAGTCTGACGCTCAAGTCAGAAAAAGCAGTTTTCGAATGAAATAGAAACAGACTCAGAATTCAAGGGAGTGATTTCCTATAATTAGAGTGTCTAATGTGTGAGGCCAAAAGAGCGTATCTGGTTTGGAGGATTTTGAGATATCTTATACCTACGAGAGCCGTACGCCGCTGGAGTACTTCAACCCCACTTTCCTTATCGAGTTGATCCAGAATTTTCGGGGATTCGATATTTCGAATTGATTGTGATTCTCATATTTTGGGAAACTTCCGTTTTCTGGAGGGATCATTTTCTTAACTGAAAGATCCTAAAAATGCTGCTCTCAAATAGAAAATATATGTCATTAAGATACTTGGATCTTCCTTTAGGATCGTTAGACTTGGTGGCTATCGATTAGCCACTAGACCGATGAAAGATATTTGGAACTCGTTCGTTCGATGGATCAGTGATGGGATATCCGATGCATGAGCACCCGATCGGGATGGTTACCTTTACTTGATGAGTTACGTTCGATTGGCGGCGCGACTGAAACTTTATCATTCGGGAGATTTAGGCGAGTGAGACCCTTCGTTCGCGAGGTCTGGGCAACAGATGCCATTCGGTGAATAGTCATAATACTTGAACGTCGATCGGTAGCTGTCCTTCATGGACTTTTCAAAAACTGACCCTTCTAGCTGGGTGAGTAGAGACCTACTAGAGTAAGGTATGCTCAATACGTTACAGAAGCATAGGGGTGCTAGGTTCGTCCTGATCCTTTCCACATTCTTGTCACGAATGCGGGTGTGTCTCATCAAAAGTGAACTCTTCATGGGGAATTGAAGACAATTTATTTCTCTATTTATGATAGGCTATTCTCGATGATCCATTTCGCCTACCCTAAGTTAATTAGGGCATAATTCTCTACTGCTATAAATAGCTATAACGAGTATTTGTTTTTTTTTTTTAGTAAAGAATAGAGGCTTTTTCTCCTCTTTGGGGTTTTGTTGAGAGTGGCTCCTTTTTTAGAGCTGTCTTGTGAGGTGTTTTGGTATGCGAAATTCTATAGGTTAAGTAACTTCTGCTGAAATGAGATCTCATTAAGGAAGGTGACCACCAGAATGAGATCTCATTATATCGATCGTTATTCGGTTGGCATAGTGAGATCATCCATCACCAACGGGGATACGTCTTTTACCGCCTTGGATGATCTGTCCCTGTTCGTCTCCGTTATCCAAATACGGTGGGGATGTCTCTTGTACCGTTCTTGGACTGGTAGGTCAAGTTCGGGTTGTTGGGGGGTGGCAAAGCCCAAGCTTGCCTTCTTCTATCTCTGGCACTACATTTATGTTTGTACTCTCCAGTATAGGGACTATGGTTTTGGTATTTTCGAGTGACCTTGTTATGTACTTCTAGCTATAGTCGGTCTGACCTAGAGACTTGTATACATACTCAAGTAACCGAATGTATCTTCTGCACGAGGATAAATAAAAGGTTATGCATTACTTATTTGAATTTCGTCTTTGTCCTTTTTTGTTCTCTTGTTTGGCTATGCACTTTCTTCAACTCTCTTCATAGTAGATCCGTTTCTAATTTCAGGCTCCATACTGAGATGTTGAGTAATACCGGCTTTTCGAGCCACCAGACGTTCAATAGTTAGGTTGAGGGATTGCGCTCATTCGTTTGGGAAACTCCGTCTTTTATACGCTCGACCGATAGGGACTGAGCGACTTTGGCCCGTCATGCGAGAGGAAAACTTTTAGATATAGGGGTCGTGTCCACCCATTCGGGGAGTTCCATCCCTTATTGACGACGCGTACGATCGATAGGAGCTGGGCGACTTAGACCTTCCGAATGATAGGAAATGTTTAGATAGATGGGCCGCGTCCACCCATTCGGAGAGTTTCATCCCTTATTGACGACGCGTACGAACGATAGGAGTTTGGCTACTTAGGTCCTCTGAGCGATAAAAAATTTTTAGATAGAGGGATTGCGTCCACCCGTTTGAAGAGTTCCATCCCTTATTGATGACGCGTACGAACGATAGGAGTTGGGTGACTTAGATTCTCCGAGCGATAGGAAATCTTTAGATAGAGGGACCGCGCCAACCCGTTAGGGGAGTTCCATCTCTTATTGACGACGTATATGAATGATAGGAGTTGGACAATTTAGACTCTCCGAGTGGTAAGAAATCTTTAGATAGAGGGGTCATATCCACCCAGTCAGAGAGTTCCATCCCTTATTAACGACATGTACGAATGATATGAGCTGGACGACTTAGACCCTATGAGCGATAGGAAATCTTTAGATAGAGTGGTCGTGTCCACTCGTTCGGGGAGTTCTATCCTTTATTAACGACGCGTACGAATGATAGGAGATAGACGATTTAGACCCTCCGAGTAATAGGAAATCTTTAGATAGAGGGGCTGCGTCCACCCGTTCGGGGAGTTTCATCCCTTATTGATGATGCGTACGAAAGATAGAAGTTGGGCGATTTAGGTCCTCCGAGCGATAGGAAAAATTGCTTGACTCTCTCTGGGCTAGTTCCTCTGACTGTTAGACAATTTTGAAATTTACTGATAGTATATGCGTTGGTTTTTCGAGTTCTAGGTTCTAAACACTGTCGAACCGTCTAGATTGTTGAGGCGATACGTTACTGGTCGGACCATGGAACGTACTCGATATGAACCTTCCCAGTTAGGAGCGAGCTTGCCCTTGGGCTGGGGTTAACCAGTAGCTTCCACCTTCCTTAGTACCAGTTCACCGGGTCTAAACGTTCGGTTCTTAACCCTACGATTTTGATATCGTGTCATTTGTTGCTGATAGGCTGCCATTCGTGCCGAGCGAATTCTCGTAACTCTGGAAGCAAATGCAGTCTTTCACGCAAGATACGTTCATTTTGCTCAACATCGTATTGAGTTACCTGAACTGAGTGAATACCTATCTCCATGGGTGTGGCTGCCTCGTTTCTGTAAGTTAAACTGAACGGTATTTCTCCCGTCACTCTTCGGAGTGTGGTGAGATACGACCAAAGGATATTGTAAAGCTCTTCGGCCCACTGCCCCTTAGCGTCATCTAGCATTGTTTTTAATCCTTGTAGGATCGTTCGGTTATTTATCTCAATCAATCCGTAGGTTTATGGGTTAGCGACTTATGAAAATTGATATTGAATCTCGAGTTTTCCGCAAAACTCCCGGAAGTGCTTGTTGTCGAATTGTTTCCCGTTGTCCGTAATGAGGACATTTGGTATACCAAATCGGGTGACAATATGAGCCCACATAAATGATTGAACCCCTAGCTACTGTAATTTGATCTAAAGGCTCGGCTTCCACCCACTTGGTGAAGTAGTCGATCACTAGTATGAGGAATTTTCGCTGCCCTGTGGCTGCGGAAAACGGTCCGAGGATATCCATCTCCCATTGAACGAAAGGTCAGGGGCTAGATATAGGGTTGAGTTCGGTATAAGGTAGTCGAGGCACTGAAGAGAAACACTGACACTTGTCGTATCGTTTTACGTAATTGTCCGAATCGACCTTCATGGTTGGCTAGTAGTACCATTGACGAAGGGCTTTATAGATAAGGTTCCGAGCGCCGGATGATTACTGCAAATTCCCTCATGAATCTCCCGGAAGACATAATTCCTCTCTTCGGGAGTTAGGCATTGAGATATGGGTGAGTAAATGACTTCAGATAAAGAATTCCATCGATTATGGCGTAGTGTGTTGCCTTTCGCTTCAGTTTCATCGCTTCCTTTGGGAATTCTGACAGACAATCGTGCCTTAGATATTTTTCTATGGGATCTTTCCAACTATGAGACTGATCAATAGAGAGAGCTTCTTCGAGCTCGTCGATGCTGGGATACGATAGGCTTTCGATATATACCATTCGACTAGAAGCAACTGAATTGGAACTAGTCAATTTCGATAGGGTGTCAGCCCGTACATTCTTCGATCAAGAGATTTGCTGGATGTCAACCTTACCTAATTGTCCCATTGTTTCACACAACTTACCCAAGTATTTAGCCATGACCAGGTCTTTGGTTTCGTAGACCCCTTCGTTTTGTTTCACGACCAACTGACTGTCCGTGAATACTCTGACGTTTTGTGCCCCCATGTCAATAGCAATTCGAAGGTCTGTTAGTAAGGTTTCGTACTCTGTCTGGTTGTTGGTGGCCTGAAAATCAAACCGGATGATGTATTCTGCCTTGAAATCATTCGGTCCTACTAATATAAGCCCAGCGCCACTTCTTCAGAAATTTGATGATCCGTCAACATGAATGGTCTACTTTGGGGTTGACCACTCTTCTTGAGGGTCAGGAGGTTGGTTTTCGGACGCCATAGGCAAAGTATATTCGAGAATGAAATTGGCCAATACTTGGCCCTTTATAGCTGGTTGTGATCGATACTAAATGTCGAATTCGTCCAATTCCACACTCCACTTGATTAGCCAGCCGGAAGTGTCTCTCTTTTGGAGAATTTGTTTAAACAGTTGGTCGGTGAGCACCACAATGGTGTGGGTCTGGAAGTTTAGTTGAAGACGTCTCGCTGAGATAACTAAGGCATAGGCTATCTTCTCGATTGGCTAATAGTTAATCTCAGACTCCTTTAATGTCCCACTGATATAGTAAACCTACTTCTGGGCAGCGGATTCCTGTCTTACCATCACAAAGCAAAGCGCTCATTCGAAGATGGCTAGATATAAGTAAAGTTCTTCCTCGAGGATAGGTCGCGAGAGTAGTGGTGGACTCATCAGGTATTCCTCTAGTTGTTTGAAGGCTGCCTAACATTCGGACATCCATTCGAACTGTCGAGACCTCTTCAATGCATCAAATATATGTTTGTATTTCTCGCCGACCTTGGACATAAAACGACTCAGAGCCGCTATCCGACCAGTAAGATGCTGTATTTCTTTTAACGTTTACGGAGGTGACATATCCAATATTACCCGTAGTTTCTCGGGGTTAGCCTCTATCCCTCGATCGGTGATCATGAAATCTTTGAATTTTCCAGAGGCGATCCCAAAGGTGCACTTCGCTGGATTTAACCGCATGTTATATCGTTCCAATGTCTAGAAGATTTCTTCAAGGTCTGTGATATGGGTTTCTGCGGTGACGCTCTTGACTATCATGTCATCAATATAGGCTTCGACGTTTCTGCCTAGTTGGTCTTTGAAAATCGTATTGACTAGCTGCTGAAAAGTGGCTCCAGCACTTTTTAAGCCAAAGGGCATGACCTGTTAGTAATTCGTGCCGAACTCGATGATGAAGCTGGTCTTTTCTTTATTCTCGGGTGTCATTCTGATCTAGTTGTAAACGAAATAGGCGTCCATGAAACTCAAGAGCTGGTGTTCCGAAGAGTTATCTACGAACTTATCGATATTGGGGAGTGGATAACTATCTTTCGGGCATACCTTGTTGAAATCGGTGAAATCCACACATATTCTCCATTTACCGTTGGCCTTTTTTACCAAGACCACGTTAGCTAACCACTCGGGATACTTGACTTTCCGAATGAAACTAGCCGTTAACAGCTTTTGAACTTCTTGTATGATGCGTTGACGTTCGAGAGCGAATACTCTCTTCTTCTGTCTCACTGGTTTGAAATTAGCATTGACTGTTAGCCCATGGGTTATGACAGATAGATCTATACTTGGTATGTCTTCTGGGGTCCAGGCAAAGACTTTGAAGTGTTGTTGTAGACAGGCGACTAAGGCCTCTCGCAAGGAAGGTGATAGGTTGGTCCCCATCCGGACGGTTTGATTGGGGTTATTCGTTAAAGGGACCTAGTCATCTCTTCGCTTGGTTCAGGTTTTGATTTTGGCTCGGTGTCGCCCTTAGGTTCTAGGGTATCGATTGGAAAAGTTTCTTGCAGGTCTCGAGCCACAAAGAGGATATAAGGATCAGGATCGCTACGTATGGTGGTGACCCATGTGGTGTCCTGAACTTCACCTTCATGTGCCTCGTGTTGGCAGTACTTTTAGTTCATCTAGACTAGACCTTTCAAGAATGGCGTTGTAAGGAAAGTAAAGTTTTACCACATGGAACAAGACCTGAGCGGTTGCATGATTAGAGGATTTCCCGAGAGTCACAGGAAGATAGATAATACATTTGGGATAGATGGGTCATCTGAAAGTCCTTTAAGGGACCTAGTAGGCGGCAAGAGTCGAGATGGATCAAGACCCATTCGGTAGAAGGCGTCCCAAATGAGGAGATCACAGTCAGCCCCTAATCAACGAGAACCATTTTCACGGTGTAGGATTCTATCTTGAGGGTAACGACGATGGAGTCATCGCGACGGGGATCTATTCCTGACAAATCATCATCATCAAAGCCTATGACTGACCTTCTTCTCTTTGTTGATGCTAGTTGGGGGTGATTGTAGTAGGTATTGTCACGAGCTTTTCAAAGAATCAGTCTGTTTCCCACGGATAGCACAAATCTGTTGGGGATAGCACCAATCTGTTGGAGGTGGGTTGCGACTCCACAAATACTGGCTCCTCGTAGACTTGAACGATCGCCATCAAAAGGGATGTAATACTTGCAAAAATCGTCGGAAGGTGTTTCGGCGGGGTGACTCCGATACTCAAGTCAGAAAGAGCGGTTTTCGAATGAAATAGAAATAGAAATAGACACAGAACTCAAGAAAGTGATTCTCTGTAATTAGAGTGCCCAATGTGTGAGGTCAAGAGAGCGTACCTGATTTGAAGGGTTTTGAGATATCTTATACCTGTGAGAGCCGTACGCCGCTGGAGTGCTTCAACCCTACTTTCCTTATCGAACCGATCCGAAATTTTCGGGGATTCGATATTTCGAATTGATTGTGATTTTCATCCTTTGGGAAATTTCCATTTTCTGGAGGGATATTTTCCTTAACTTAAAGATCCTAAAGATACTGCTCTCAAATAGGAAATAAGAGTCATTAAGATATTTGGACCTTCCTTTAAAATCATTAGAGTTGTTGGCTATCGATCAGCCGCTAGAGCGATGAAAGATATTCGGGGCTCGTTCGTTTGATGGATCAGCGATGGGGTATCCGATGCATGAGCACCCGATCGGCATGATTACTTTTACTTGATGAGTTACATTCGATTGGAGGGGCGACGGAGACCCTATCGTTCGGAAATCTGGGTGACTGAGACTTTTTGTTCGCGGGGTTTGGACGACGGAGGCCCTTCAGTGAATAGTCCTAATACTTGAATATCGATCGGTAACTATTTTTCATGGGCTTTTCAAAAGCTGACTCTTCTGGCTGGATTGTGAATCATGTCCCATGTATGATTAAGATAACAACATTAATTCTTCTGATTGGATTTTGTATCATGTCCTATGTATGATTAAGATAACAACATTAACCAATACTAATACCCTTTTAAAGGGTATCTCTTCACGGTCTTGAATTTTGAGATCGGGGAAAGAGTTATGGTGGCTGGATTTTAAAGGACATTTTTCAAATTTATGTACTTGAGGAGGGTTCTAAAGACCTCCCAAGTAGAATTCAAGAGCTTCAAGGGTCAAGGGGGTGGATTCAATAGTTTATTACAATAATAGGAATTCTTAATATTAAAACACTTGAGCAATTGAATGAATTTGGGAGGTGCACAGTCCCTGTCTAGGTTACCTAGTAAGAGCCTATTAATGGTTAAGTGGGTCACATACCTCTGCACCAAACAGGTACCAGGTCTAACCAAAATGATATCAAAGGCACGTCCCTGTAATTTTCAAAAGGTGCCCTCAGGCACTGAATGTGGCCTCTTGGGGGTTTTTTTTTCCCCAAATTTATTGGTCTCAGATTAATTTTATTTGAGTTAATTATTAAGTCTATTAAGAAATAAGCTTTCCTATGTCTATTTTCTTTTATTCTCAAAATTTAGATTTAAAAATTTAATAAAGAAAATACAGTGACTAACAAGACAACGGTGGCCCCTGGTTTCAAGCAATGGACGTGCACGCAACCCGCCGGACCTTCATCAACACCCACTTGAGAAATATTCCCATAACTTGGGTCTTCCTTCCATACCCAACTTCTGCAATTCCTTTAGAGGGATAATTCACTGAGAACACCTCTCTCTCGAGTTCATGATTTGGATTCGATTTTTATCGTAATAAAAAAAAAGAACCCCGCATAATAGCCATAATCATTATGCCCAAGAGCTTTTTTATTCTTATTTATTTTAATACGTTAGGGACTCAAGAGCACATGATTACTGAGTTTTGAATCATTATTCAAAAACCTTAATACCGCGCGATTAGTACCACTCGGCTAAATGACATGCTCCAATTACCCAGAAACCTTATGTCACAACCCAACCATAGGAAAAAGGTAATTAAAACTTAATAAGCTACCCGTCCAAGCAACACGCAAAATAGAGTATGCAAACCAAAAAACAAAGCATGGGAAATAGTATGAATATGAACATTGGTGATCACCTATGGTAATAAAGAAAGATTGTAATGGATTATAGATTGAAAGAAGAGAAAGAGAGTTACAAAAAGAGAAAAGAAGAGAGAGAGAGAGAGAGGGAGAAGGGATAACAAGAACAGGGAAAGAAAGGAGAGCATTATTCATTCGTCCGGTCTGTCTTTACTGAGCTTCTTATAGGTATTTAAATATTGTAATCTAACAATTTTCTATCTAATTAACAACTTTAGTTAATCGATTGTTTTCAACCGCCCAACTAACTAACCAAAAATGAATTTCAAACTTATACTAGCCGTTGTCCTTCAAACATATTTGCTGTTTGTTACACCTTACTACTGCTCGACTAGTAGGCAATGCCTCAACTTGAGAGAGAAAGAGAGAGAGTTCCCTTGTCATGGCCATCAAGTTAGGTCAATTAATCATGCCCTCAAGTTTTAGACGTTCAATAATTCAAACTCACCCAACAAAACCACGTTCCATGTATCAAAACCCAAACAATACAGGATATTATTCTTAATCTCAACTTCAAAAGTAACCATGAAATAATCAGATTATAGGCTTTTTCTGTACAATCTAAAGAATGATCTTAAAGGAAGCTAAAATGTATAAGGAGCATAGTCCACCTAACAGAAGTGTGTGACCAAGGGGTAAAACTATATCTCTACCCTAATGTTTCAACTGCAAAGGATCAAGTGCTGGCTACTGGATTGTCACCCTTCGCAGATTTGCTTCAAGTCGTATGGCCATCTCCAACTCAGAATCTGCTTGTGTTGAAACAATTTTCTCAGTACCCGAAAACTGTGGGTGCTATTAGTAATAGGGGTTCTAAAGCACTAGGAGCAAATTTTCTTGCAAAAAGAAAACAAACCCTGGAGGGCTGGTTGTTGTAGAGACATGTCGAACCTTCACGAACTTTCTTAAAGAACTCTATCGTGATATCCGCTCTTCCAAAAGTAGCAGGGTGAGCCCCGCCTCTTGACCAATCCACCCAAGTGAGGCTCCTGTTTGCTAATTGATTCGTGGCTTGTATGGTTAACATGGTAGGAAAGTAATGCTCATCCACATAACACGCTGGTCTACAGAATTGTTCAAATTTTAGGTAGAATTTGGTGTCTTCCACAATGTAGATTGCAAGCCTTCGGTTAACCTCAAACCACTGTGCTCCCTTTCTCCACATGGATAATGGAACCTCAGGTTCCATATTCTCATTATATCGCCCTCTACCAAAAGGACCAGGGTCATCAAAGGCACCAATGAAACTATATCTAGATCTCATTATGTATTGGTAGATTGATGTGAAGTTGTAGAGAGGGATGCATGATTCGGAGACGAGGACAAACCATTCATTGGAGATATCAAGTAACGCATTGGCAAGAAGTCTTCTCTCTGCATCACACATACTCATCCTCCCCCATTCAGCCACCTGAGGCAAAAAATGAATGAAACTGTCAATCACATGGTAAAAATTGGGAACTGCAAGGTTGGTCAAATTTCATAACAGAATCACAATGGATAGAATTATTGAAAAACCTATGGAACGAACAACCATATTTAGCAGTCATGAAGCAGTTGTATGTGGGTGACAAAAGTCATCATTCCTCTGAACACAAGTAGCACCTCAGTCATTCGAATGAAAAACGACCTTCCAATAAGGTCTCCTTAAAGAACAATTAATGAGCATTTTGTAAAGCTATTATCAGTTAACCTGTGCAGCAATTACATTAATGTTCCATGCAATGAGTATAGTGAAGTAATGCAATCTAGCTGGAATTGGAACACCAAGAATCAACTAAGACATCAGTGTGCATTACGTAATCAGTTATCCATCATATGATTCATATGATAGGGGAGTTTTTTCATGACATTGCTCTGTAATGGTCCTTCCCAAATTGAGAAGGTAAGAAAGGGTCATTTTGCCAACTTCTTCTATTGTAGAGTTTAGGTGTCATACTGTGAGTGGAAAATACTTTTCAACCACAGAGATCTGATAGTACATCAGGTGTGTGAACCAAACCGCAGAAATTCATGGCAGAGGCCTCACAATCCGGCATTGAAAGAGGTAATTTCATCATTGTCCCTGAAGGCAGCATTTCATCTCAAGTCTCTTGTACAACAATCAACACACAGATTGGGGAAGAAAAGGAGATAACAAGAAATATCTTATTCTTAAAGATCCCCAGCTCCACTTTAATTGCTTGCTATGAGCCACCAGTAGTTAACAAGTCAGTTAAGATACCCCACAAAACCTAAATAGGGATATGGCATTGGTTTGATGAATAGTGAGTTGATTTTGAAGAGTGTTTTAGGCATGAATATGTACCCTAGCGCTCGGCAAACGGATTCTCAAGTTGCAATCAACCATGAGACCATTGAAATCATGAAGTTGCTTAGCGTGCTCCTCGTTTCAATACCATCCTAGGAAGAATTATATCATTTGTCCTTGCACGTATGTCAGACAGATAAATACCTCTTAATTACTTGAACAAAGACCAAAATACTGCTCATGCATCCTCAGCATGACATCAAGGAAGTATGAATCCACAACTTTCTCCCTTATGGAAGGTGGGGAAACCGACCACTGCCCATTCACATGTTAATCTCACTATCCCCTAGCAACAACAAACCAATTCCAAGGAATAACAACCAAACTGTGCTTATTGATAATTTCGAAACGTAATCCAGGTGACTCAACAAAAGAGAAATTACATAACTACAAAATAAAATAATACCCTCTTCCCACATCTCTCAACTCCTATGGGACAAGACATCATTAGCAATTGCAAAACCTATTTTTTTGGCATTGCATTGATTAAAGTTGCGTTGTAGATCCAAATTTATGTTTTAATGTGAATGGTAATTTTTAACATGGAAGCAATCTCTTTGCAAAAAATGTAAAGGAAAGATTGTATATATATACGCTCACCCTCTTCCTACCCCGCCACTACGTCAGGGAGCACTTTATACACTAGGTGAGCTCTTCATGTGAATGGTAATTTTTAAATATATAGAGTTTAGTCTATAATTCACCAACTCAGGAAATAGAAATTAGGAAGGGGAAAGGGGACCCTTGGAACGTCATTCAATCTCAAAGGAAGACCCTTGAGGTTGTTCCACAAACTAGGTGTGGCTGAAAATTTCTTCTCAATGAATAATACAACAAAATTTTAAACATTCTTCAACCTCAAAGGTGTTAAGGATTCATATGTAACATATTGCTTAATCAATATATTAACAAGTGAAAGAAAAAACCACATCAGTTTATTAAGAAAGACTCCCTAGACATGTCCCAATGTTCCAAGCTAGTTGATGGGAACAGTAATCAAAATTTTCTGTTTCATTAAATTTGATGCGGTATATCTTTAGCTATATTGTGTGAAATACTCAGAATATTTTTGTCTTTTAGGTTTCTTCCTTGTTTCCATCATTGCTCCTTGGTGTCACTCGATAATGTTTGAGTCCTTGTTCATCCAAATAATATAGAAAAGGAGCAGGAAAAAACACCACTAACAACAATAATGTACTGGAAACTAGGAAAATTGTTCTCCACATGATGTAAGAGTATGAGGTACAAAGTATGCAACAGACAAGAAAAGGGGCACAGGGGGTGGATCATACCTGACTAGGAATCTGCCTCCTGAAAAAAACAGAAGATGGAGGAAAATCAGCATGGAATGATGGCGATGAATGGACATAGACTGAATAGTATTTTTCATTCCCCTTCAGAAATCTCTCCCAAAGTGGCGCTAGTGGCAATGGCCCTTTAGTCAAGAACATAAATGCAATCTTTGGGACTCTATTAAATGGATACTTCTTCACTCGAGGCACATAAGATGCTCTCCAAAACAGCTCTTGATCGGTCATCGTATGGATCAAATCAGATGGTGGCTTAATCCAACGATCCAAACCACTCGATTCTTGGTAGCAAGGTGGCTGAAGGCTTGGCTTCATCGATGCCACTGTATTCACCATGCTCGAAACGCCAAAATGCTTAAACACGTAAATACTAACAACTGAAAAAGCAATGCAAACTGCGAAAAACAGCACGATCATCTGAATAACCCTAACTGGCAAAGCCCTAGATTGAGTTGCTCTTGCAGTGGCAGCAGCAGGGTCCTTGCCTTCCTCTATTGGCACAGCCCGATATTGTTGCATTTTTAAAACACCAAAATATACCAATTCCGTTCTGGGTATTTATGATTCCAACAAAACCAATCCAAAACACCCTTTTCACTCCTGAAACATTGGGTAACACTTGCGGAGGTAAAGGCTGTATTGCAACCTTAAAAAACCCCAAATTACACCAAAATTCACTTCTCGGTATTTATGTTTCCAACAAATTCAAACCCAACACACCCCTTTTCACTCTTCAAACACTTCACAACACAACCACCTTCGCCCAAGTCCAAAATTTACCACAATTTGCACACCCAAAGAGGTGTCATCTGACAGACTCAGACGGTGACCAAATGATATAAACAGACACAAAATTGAAAATGGGTATCGGCAAAAGTCAAAGATCTGACAATCCGTGATCAATAAATTGATTAATAAATATTGAATTAAGTGCAGACAGAACGAGAGGGAGGGAGCTTGGATATTTACCGTTGCTGCAACTTATTGCATCTCATTTATTTGAAAAAATCAGAGTTGAGATCAATTGCCTAGACAGTTTCTGCCTTCAGTGCTTCACCCGCAGCAATTGCAAGAGGGTATGAAGAAGTGGCAAAAGCGGAGAGAGAGAGAAGAAAACACAGTTCACGAGAATTGGGAAGAGAAGAACAAGATTTGATTATGTCCGCGTGTTAAAAACCTTGAACGGGATTTTAAAGATGCTCCTTCAAGATCACGCCTATATTGCCATTGTCGGGTCTCTACCTCTCTCTCTTCCTAAGTCGCTGATGCCTAATGCTGATGTATGGTATTTTGTAATCTGTGGTGGTCCGGTTTTATCCACGGGGCACTCCAATACTATGAAAAGACAATATTACCCTTGTAGTTCAAATTATTTTTTTGTGGTAAGAGCTCTTGATTTAAAAGGAAAAAGGTCTAATATTTGAATTCTTTTATAGCATTAAATTGAGTATTCCAAAATTTTGATATTTTGATACACACACATAAATATACTAATGATTTTCGGTTAAAAATAATTTTAATTTAGAATTTAATGTATTTATTTTGATTTATGCTTAATTTTAAATGTAGCTAAGTTATTATAAGTGGCTTTAATTAAAAAAAAAAATAAATGTTTAGCAATGTACATTGTAATGTTTCAATAGTTACATTTCAATAAATCTTTTTTTTTTCATGAAAACTTTTATAAATTAAAAATGGTCAAATCTAATATAAATATATATATACAGTATAATTTTTATATGCCATAAAAATATAGACCCATTTTCTATATTTGACCATTTTAATTTTAAGATTTTGAATCTTAAAATGGAATAGTATTTTATTCTCTTTTGGATACAATCAAAAAAATCCAATTTCCAGAGTGTGCCCTTTAAGCAATTAAAATGGTCCAAATTGTTGTAATAATTAATTGCTTACCCCTTATTAATGTTAATCAAACCTATGCTTACAATGTGCCTCAAGAGCATGCCAGGGATTTGACTTGAATTAGATTTAATCGAATCTAATATAATTATTAAATATCGTGACTTATATTTAAAAAAAAAAAAGCCAAAGGGAAACAATGGAATGTGCCTTTTGAGTTTTAAATGGGTGGCACGGCTTGATTTCATCATTGAAGCTAAAAACAATTATAGCGAGAAATCATAATTTTTTTCAAAATTTGTTGCAGATTTTGTATAAATAAATTAAAAGTTTTGTTTTTTTTTCCCCTGTTTTTCTCTCGATTTTAATTTTTCTATTAGGTCTCAGCACCTAAAAAAAAGAAAAAATTATTATCTTATTTAAATTGAAATGTGGGACCTCGAATGCCCTGTTGGGATTTAGGAAGAGCAGAATGGAATCATCAAACACATCACTTCCTTTTATTTATTTATTATTTATTTTCCAAACACATCACATTGCTTGGGTTGAAATGGGATTCCCAAAATTTAAGGGTTGGTTGCCTTGGGCTTAGGCTTAGGCTTAGGGAAAGTGAGATTGATGAAAGTAGAAAATTCTATTCTTATGGTGTTAGGCTTTCAAAATCAAGACTTTGGAGACTTTGGTAGGGCCAAAAAAAAAAAGGAAATATCTTCTCTAATTTGAAACCGAATAATAAGATTGCTGAATCGTGGGGGCAACGTGCAAAGGACACCTCCCATGGAGTGGACCATATGGCTTTGGATTGCAAAATCAACATGTGATGGGGCATGTTATGTTTCTTCCATCAATTATTGCTTTTTTTTTTCTACATAGAGATAATAAAAAATAATAAAAATATATATATACATAAAAATTCAACTATTAAATCTAAAAAAAAAATTTGAGTAAGAGATTTTTATCGTTTGAATATCTCTACAAGAACTCCATCAATATTTTCAAAGAAATAGTACAATAACAATAGCTCTCTCTCTCCTGATATCATGATTTGGGATTCGATTCCTATTATAAAAAAAAGAACTCCATCAATTATTACCGGTTCCCCCTCTCATTAAATAGTTTCAAAATTTAATAATTATAGTTTATTTAATTATTACATGGAAATAATTATTCTTGTTCCATAATTTTAAATTCTCTTAATGAATGGAAAAATATTTTAATTGTTAATAAATTTGAAATAAATTAAAATTATAAAGAGGTGAACGGAATCAAATTTTTTAAAAGAAAAATGATGAAATTATATTATTAACAAATTAAGTCACCCAACTATTAGCAAACTGGGTTTATTTGTATTTTTTTTTTCATTGTTTTGAAACCCAAACCGGACTAGCTGGTTTGATTGGGAACCGGACCAACAGTCGGTTTGAATTTTTTTACAGAATCGATTTTTGAAAAAATCACTCAAAACCTAGATTGAACTGAGAAAACCAGATTGAACTGACCCGAACCAATCTGATTTTTGTAAGAAAATAGAGTTATCTCTAAGAAAAAAAAAACATAACTTTCACCACTAAATCATAAATTATTATTATGTTTATACGTTATAATTTAAATTTATTTATAATTTTATAATAATATTATTCAATTTTTTATCTAATTTGAACGATTTGATCGAGTGACCCGTTGATCCTTTTGCATGATTGGCTCGATGTGGATTTTAAGACACTGATTTTTTTGAGGTAGAGAACATAAATCGTTTGTCTTTTTTCCATATCTCTAGTGGAAAGCCAACAAGCAAAGTCTTTTTTTTTAGATAAATCTTTGGACATAGAGCGAATAAGAATTTGTAGGGCATGGTTCCTAATTATAGGTATACCCTTATATAACAAGTACAAGAAAATTACAAAAAGAAACCCAAAAACGAATGGAGCAAATGTAGTGACAATAACTGGTTTCCACTGATTATAAATGGTATCTTTGAGTGGGAAAAAGAATTGTCTTACAAGTTATTGGAATTTGCTTCTTGTCTATTTGATCCAATTGCATAAGAGTGGGGATCTTCCTTTCATAAGATTTATCATTCGTTAAAATAAATAAATAAATAAATAAAGCCTCAAAGAGAGGTTTAGTCTTGGATACTTTCCAATAACATTACACATGATTGATATAATTAGTATTTTTCATATCATTTTCTAAATTAGGAAAAGCTCATTGCATACTAATTCAAATACCAGGTCATCTCAAAAATATATATAAAATATTAATCTTTTTTTATAAACTATCGATATTCGATAATCTATTAATTTTGACTAAACCCGATTCTAGTCGATTTGAATCTTTGATGGACAAAACTCTTCTATCTCCATATACAAAACTCAAATTTAAAATTTTATTTAAAAGAAATCAGAATCTAATTATTAAACTAACAAAAAAATTAGTATAAAATAATGATCAAGATGTACTAACTATACCAACATAGTACTATTTGAGTTTTCTTTTTTCCTTTTTTTTTTAATTTTTAAATCTAACATTCATATACCACTAAATTCATTCTTTTTGACAAAATACTTTTCATAAATATTCATAGATATTTTTGACAAAAAATTGTGTAGAATTTAGCTTCCTAGAAGTACATATTTAAGCTGATTTATTATTACTAAAACGTTGACCAAATGGTGTCTTAATTTCACAAAATAAGATATAATATATTTTGGAATGTTTCAATACATTTATTAATATTTTATTATCTCCGGAATAAGGATATTATGACATTCGGATAGTATCGTGGGTATCTGTGACACTATTCGATTAAAACTCGACTTAAGGTCAGGCTCGGGTTGTTCGGTATCAAGCCCGAGCTTGAGCCAATGATTTATTAGGTTCAAAAGTATTAAAATGAAATTTTCTACATAAACTCGTGACATTGTCCAATGACACTTCGAGTTCGAGTTCAAGTTCGAGCTCGAAAATTGCAAACTCGACGAGTTTAAACTCACCTAATCAACGTATGAGCCGAGTCCGAGTATCAATACTATCCGACTCAACCGAATGTTATAACACTCCTACTCCAGAACAATTTATAAGCTCATGAAATATCTCTTGTATTAAACGGTTTTCCTGTATATTAAACAAATATCAACAATAATACAATACCTAGCATCAACGATATTACAATAGGGATGACAACAGATCGATTATGGTTCCTATCATGTTAATACTATATCCAATTTAAAACTTTAACTCTAATATTCATATCCGATTTTAATCCGACTCATATTAAAAAATAAAAAATCATATTCAATTCTACAAATTTTTAAAAAATCTGATCCTATTTGATATCATCTGATTCTAAACCGAACCGTACCTAATAAATACCCAATCCAAGAAAGAAAAATATTTTAACATATACAGGGTAATATATAAGTAAATAATTTTAAAAAGGATTTTAACATATATACATCCCCGACCCAAGAAAGCAAAATCATTAACTTGCTTTCGGTAACAATCATTAATGATTTTAAGATAGAACTCCTCTATGTAAGTAATTTTTTTTTTTTTTTAAATTATGGCCGACTCACCATTCGGTATTTAAAATTTTGTCCTGATTAATCCGAATCGATTTACTGTTAAGCTCATTTTTAGAGATAGAGCTCTCAACGGTGTCTTTTTCAATTTTAAAAATGCTCAAACTCGAGTATTTGACTAAGGGATAAAATATCATTTCCACTGCATCGATTAACTATTGATCCTATATAAGTAAATGATATAATAAAAATGGATTTAATGCAGAAAATATAACCTCCATCAAATTTATATCCACTTAATGAAAAATTCACTACTAAGTAATATTTTTATTTTTATTTTTATTTTTTTGATATTTGTTATAAATCATTGGATCTTATATTAAATTAAAATTTTCGACAAAAATATTTTATAAGCTTTAATAGTTTATAAGCCATTCAAAATAAATTTAGACAAGTGAATCCTAAACTTCTCGAACAGCGCTGTAATCGGATCAGTAGACTTGCTCGTTGGAGCCAATTCGTCGGCTAGGGTATGTGCATACCACCGTCGTTCATCAAAGCAATAGCCGTCGGTGCTTCATAAGTTTTGATTTTTGAACGAATATAACTCTATGAAAATAACTCTTCATTACAATCACTAAATAAATTAAAATCACCAAATATGAAATTATTCCTATACAATTTTCTCAATACCCAAAAGCTGTAGGTGCTAATAGTAGTAGAGGTTCTAAAGCACTAGGAGCAAATTTTCTTGCAAAAAGAAAGCAAACACTAGTGGGCTGGTCGTTGTAAAGACATGTTGCACCTTGGCCAACTTTCTTAAACAACTCTTCCGAGACATCCTCTCTTCCAAAAGTAGCTGGGTGATATCCACCTCCTGACCAATCCACCCAAGTGAGGCTTCTGTTTGCCAGTTGATTCGCGGCTTGTATCGTTAACATGGTTGGAAAGTAATGCTCATCTCCAAAACATGCTGATCTGCCGAATTCTGCAACTGGTCTGCAGAATTCTTCAAACTTTGAGCGGTATTTGGTGTCTTCCACAATGCTGATTGCGAGCCTCCGGTTAACCTCAAACCACTGTGATCCCTTTCGCCACATCGATAAGGTGATATCTGGTGCCATTTTCTCATTATATTTGCCTCTTCCAAAAGGGCCGGGGTCATCAAAGGCACTGATGAAACTATACCTAGACCCATTTATGTATTGGTAGACCCGTGTGAAGTTGTAGAGAGGAATGCATGTTTCAGAGAGAAGGACGAACCATTCATTGGAGATATCTAGTAATGCATTAGTCAGAAGTCTTCTCTCAGCATCGCACAGGCTCATCCTTCCCCATTCCGCCACCTGAGCCCAAAAAATGAATGGATTAGGAACTGCGGAAAAACATTTGGAAAAACAACCTTGTTTAGCAGCCATGAAACATGATGTGTACATGTTAAAAACATTCATCAATAAGCGACAACCTTCCTACAAAGTCTCCTTGAAGAACAATTAATGAGCATTTTTAGAACAATTAATAATCAATCCAATAAGTATTGTGAAGTAATGCAATCTAGTTGGGTTTAGAACACCAAGAACCAGTCTTAATGTGTATGGTGCAGCTTTCTTCGAAATTCACCCACCCAAGAAAATGGAAACTAGAAAGGGGAAAGGGAACTCTTTGGACATCCTTCAAACTCAAAGGAAGACCCTTGGCCTTGGGGTGGTTCCACAAACTAGGGTGTGGCTCAAACATTCATCTCAAAGAATTCATATGTTAACATATAGCTTAATCAATAGATTAATAGAATTAAGCTGGGTTTGAGATTACATGTTTGTAACGTAAAAACAGATTTTTTTATAAAAATGTAATGATACATATATGTTCACCCTCCTCTATCCTGCACTAAGTCGATTAGCATTTTGTGCACCCGGAAGAACCTTTTTAATTGATTAAAAGAACTAAAACAGTTTCGATGTTCCAAAACTTGTTGGCGGGAACATAAATTCAATTTCGCCTTGAAAGAGTCTTTCTGTCTATTAGGCTTCTTCCTTGTTACCATCATTATTCATCTAAAAAGTGTTGCAAAGGACAGGAAAGAAAAACAATATTGTGATGGAAACTTGGAAGATTGTGAAGAAAATAAGGAGACCATACCTGACTAGGAATCTGCCTCCTGAAAAAAACAGAAGATGGTGGAAAATCAGCACGGAATGATGGGGATGAATGGACGTAGACTGAATAATAAGCTTCATTTCCTTTCAGAAACCTCTCCCAAAGTGGTGCCAGTGGCAATGGTCCTTTAGTCAAGAACATGAATGCAATCTTTGGGACCCTATTAAACGGATATTTCTTCACTCGAGGCACCAGAGATGCTCTCCGAAACAGCTCTTGATCAGTCATCGTGTGGATCAAATTAGGCAGTGGCTTAATCCAACGATCCAAACCTCTCGATTCTTTGTAGCCAGGTGCCTGATGGCTTGGCTTCATTGGCCCCATTGCAGTCACCATGCTCGAAAATCCAAAATGCCTAAACACGTATATACTGACAACAGAAACTGTAATGCAAACAGCAAATAACAGCACACACATCTGAATTACCTTAGCCGGGAAAGCCCTTGTTGGATTTGCTCTTGAGGTGGCTGCAGGGTCCTTGCCTTCCTCCACTGGCACAATCTCATATTCTTGCATCTTTGAAACACCAAAATTGTACCTAAATTCACTTCTGGGTATTGATGCTTCCAACAAAATCAACCCCACAACACACTTTTCACTCAAAACATTTTACAGCATTTGCAGAACCAAGGCCTATATTGCAACCTCAACCCAAATTGCCTTCTGGGTATTTATGTTTCCAACAAAATCAAACATAGGACACCCACTTAACACAACCCACCTTTGCCCAATTGTAAATTTTTATAAATGTACATTGTAACGTTTCAATGATTCCATTTCAAGAAAATTTTGATTTTCTTTCTGATGAATATTTTTATAAATTAAAAATGACCAAAACTGATGGTTGAGGCTAATAAATGGAATAATTTCAGAAATTGAGGTCTTAATTTCACAATTGAAATTGCTCAAATTTCACAAATAAATGGTTAAGGCCATTTGGTACGTTCAAGATCCGAGCCGTGTTCAATGCCGAAGTACCAAAAATCAATCAATTTGCAATATAAAATGAACTTTTAAAATTTGGAAAGAAAAGAATTAAAGATATTTTTAGATTTTTAATAGAAGATATGCATCTTTTCAAATAATATTTAAATTCAAATTTTAAGTTTTAACAATTCTTAAAGGGATTTCGATATCTAATATATTTGCTTAATGCTTGTTTTCGCATATTTAATAAGTTTAATGACTTGAATTTAAAAGTTATAATTAAAATTATCATTGTAATAATAATAATAATTCCTATCCCCTTTGGATTCTCCTCGAGAATTTTGAGGATGAAGAAAGGAACAGGCTATTAGAGAAAGGAAGGGAGAACCCCTTTTCTAGATGTTACAAATTTTATTAAGTGAGGATGGAAGACAAATTTATTATATTTTTTTAATATTTTATTAAAAATGAAGATTGGATTCAGTTCAAATTAAGTAAAATTTTAAATAAAAATTATTAACATAATAATAATTTTAGTTGTTATTATTATTGAAAATAACTTTTTCTTACAAATTTTTTATATTTTAACTAAATTACTTTTCATTTGATTAAATAACATTTATAATTGAATAAATTAAAAATAAATTAAAAAAATTTTATTTTATTAAATTTAAAATGATGAAATATATAATTATTAATTATAAGATAAATAATAAATAAATAAAAATTATAATTAAATAAATAAATAATTTATTAAATTTGAAAAAATAAATAAATGTAGAATATATAATATTAATTAATTTAGGGTTTTTTACCAAAATAATGATTTTTTAATTCAAAATTAAAAAATATGGTTGGTTTTTTTTTTCTCGAACTAGAAATGTCACGTTCACAGAGCGTGACATTCACTGTGCACTCATCAACTAATTAACTATCTAACGATTCAAATTAACAAACTATATCGCGATCATAGATCGCGACACAACTTACGCGATCATAGATCGCAACACAAATTGTGCGATCTGGGATCGCTACATAACTTGTGCGATCCCGGATCGCGACACATCTCGTTTATACAGTCAACCCGCGACACATTCTGCTTGTGATCTCTCGTGCTCTCTCCCGACTTCGACATAGATTTTGTGCTCTCTCGTGCTCTCTCCAGACTCAGATCATGACACAGATTCTACGTGCGTTCTTCTCTCTCTTGTGCTCTCTCTCCTTGCAATATTGCTTACGCGATTGCAGAGCGCTCCACCCTTTTGCTGGCCTTGCAACTTGTCTTCTTCTCTGCTGCCTTGCGACTCAAGGCTTCACATCTCACGATCTGAGGTTATAGCACAGTGCTTTGTCTTCTTCTTTGCTGTTCGCTGCTTCACATATCATGGTTGTGTGGTTTTCTCTATTCCTGTAAGTATGCTAGGGTTAGGGTTAGGGTTTTGCCTATGTCAATTAATACAATTTCTTGAGAAATTAGGGTCGTGTGCTGCTGTGATGTCTCTGTATGTTAGGGTTTTGGCTTTATGTGTGTGAGAAGTTAGGGTTAGGATTAGGATTAGGGTTAAGGTTAGGGTTAGGGTTTTGCCTATGATGTGATGTCAATCAATATAATTTCTTGAGAAATTAGGGTCGTGTGCTGCTGTGATGTCTCTGCATGTTAGGGTTTTGGCTATGTGTGTGTGAGAAGTTAGGGTTAGGGTTTTCTGTTGTTTGTTCAATGTTGTTCATGTTAATGTGGGCTAATTATTGTAGTGAACTGAATAATTCATTGCAACAAAATGTTGGGATTTGAGCTATTGTGCATTTTGAATTTTATGATCTTCATGTTGACGTTCATGATTTCTATCAATTATAATCAATGTTATCAATATTCATCATATTTGTCAATCAAAATTGATATTCATGCTGATGTTTATTTTAGTTTTCATGATATTTGAAGGAAGATGGGTAATAACCGTGTGAGACTTGTGCTTCATTGGGGGTGAAATTGGTTGATTTGAAAAAGAGTTTCGATACAATGATAGACCTAAAATGGGTGTTGTAGTTCGTAACAACATTGGGTGAGATGAGTTCATTAGTGTATTGCATCGTAAAAGTATGATTGATTATAGAAAATTCAAACTGAATGTTTCATGTAGATATCCTCTTTGGTCTGGTAATTCGCTTTCGTATTGTGTATTGTCGGTGGAGGATGACTTTTTGGGGGAGGTGTTATCGGCCGACCGCGAATGACGTCAGGTTTATGGTAACTCAAAAGAACTTGGTCGTTTTATATTATTTTTATTATTTAAATTTTTTTTTGAACTTATGATTTTTTATGGTGCAGTGCTACCAGCTCGAGGTTGTTCGTTTAGTAGCATCAGATGTCCTCGCTATCCCAAGAATGGATCCTCGAGTTGGTTATATTAGAGACAAGACATAGGAGGCACTGCAGCATTTTGGATATCTGAGCCCTCAAGGAGATCGTCCTTTGACATCTACTTAGAGAGATTTCGATGGAGACTCCCTCGGATGCTGCTGCTGCGGGTGCCTTTGAGGAGCATATAGAGATGCAGATATATTCCTATCCGACACCTACACCCACTCTGACTTTTACAGAGACGGGTGCCTTTGAGGAGCCTATAGAGATGCAGATGAGTGGGTATCCGACTCTTATACCTACTCCGACCTTTACACAGACATCTACCCTTGAAAAGCATGACGACGCTTTGCCGATGGAGCCTCCACGACTTAATGTTTATCAGCGGCGGCGATGTCGATATTTAGAGGATACTGGGACTGTTACTGTGCAGTTTGCAGAGACTGATGATGGTAGGCAGGCACCCGTTCCCACCAGACATCAGCCATGTAGAAATGCTAGACAATCTCGATGCGGTACTTAATGTAGGTTCTCATATTACATATATTACATTTTAATTTTGTAAACTTCAAATTTTTAATTAAATTTATAACTTTTATGGATATTGGTGTTTGCATCTGTTGATTGTTCTGAACAATTGATTGATATTTGTGAAGTTTGGAACTTGTGAAGTTTGGGATTGATGTTTGTGAAGTTTGATATTTTTATAAGTTGGTGATTATTTTGTGGAGTATTGATTGTAAATTGTGGAGAATTGATTGTTTTAGAGTATGTTATGTTATTGGTTTTGTATTGGTGATTGCTTGTTCTGGCTGGAGGGCTGTTCTACAGCATTTTCATTACAAGTTTGTAACTTATGGAGGCAATGCAAAGGATATAGATGTCGGGCTAAGGAGGACACTTATGTCGCGACTGCAGATCGCGACACAGTTGCGCAATCTGCAGTCGCGACACAAGCTGTCTTCCCCACCACAGACATGTCATGCAGAACAGTGAGTGTGACATCTCAAGTTCCTCACATCTTGAGTTCCGGGAAAAAAAGAAAAAAAACCAACCTTTATTTTTTAATTTTGATTTAAAACTACATTATTATTGTAAAAAAACCCAATTAATTTAGAAGGGAGGCAGGGAAGGGAGGGAGAGACTGCGCGTGTGGAGACATGTACAGAAATGACATTAAAAAATAAAAAAAAAATTAAAACAACTTTTCAAAGAAAGAAATTCCATTTCTAGTACCCACAAGTCGGGTCTTGAAGACCCGTCATGCACAGTGCATGACGGGTCTTCAAGACCCAACATGCAGCCTACAACCCTACCACTGTAGTCTGCTGCTGCTGAAACCCGAAAACACCTGTTCAAAAAACCTGTTGCAAACAATATAAATTCATCCATTCATCCAACTCATCAACTCATCCAAACTCCAAATAATATCAATTCATTAACTCATTAACAAAACAATCCATTCAACAAACAAATACGATCATACGTATTCATCCAAATCACTAATTTATCCAACTCTTACCCAACTTCGAAACAATAGTCATTCATCCATTCAACGAGTCATTCTCCATTCAACAAACAAACGAGCAAACCAACACAACAAATATAGAGATCAACACGAATTAACAATTTGATGCAAATTTTATTAATAATAAGAAAATCTATAAATTAAGGAATACATAAATCTCAACGCCGTCGTCTACGCCTAGTATATTGCCTAACTCCTAAATCGGGTCTAACATTTATACTATCATCATGAGAAACTAAGCCCAGATCATCTATTTGCGTGATCTGAGAAGGTCCTATATCCTCGTGGTAAGGCTCAGAAAAAACATGTGGGAATACACGATACGCAGAGGGTGCATCGTCTCTCTCAAACTGTGTGATTCCCTCATCTATATGAATACTGGTCCGAGGCCCCCTCTGTGGAGCACCGGGAGTGAAAACCTGAGGGATATCATCAAACACAGGCATGTAGAAAGACGAAAACTCACCGTATACGATAGAAGGTTCTGCGATGGCGATGTCTGGATGCGAAGACGGTGGCAGTGGAAAAGGTGGTGGTGAGCATGAGCTAACGACGGTCGTGATCTCCTTGGACGTGCTCTCCCTCCTCCTTGTCCACGTGCTCGGTCCTCGTCACATCCCTCGTCATGTCCCTCGTCAGCATCTCTGGATGGTCTAGGTCTCAAAAGATAACTCATGTCCTCAGTCATAACTGAGATGGCTGAGTCCCCCAACGCATGTACGTTCGCACTCTCATCATCTCTAATCTGATGCAATGTATCCCACTACAAACAAGATATATATGTTAGTTAAAATAAGAATATTAATCATTAATATAAATGAAAATTAAGAAATTATACACTTATCACGTAACCCAAACAAGCACCTCGACGACTAATAAATCGACGCGCGATGGTCCGATACCAACCAAAATAGGCATATGAAACAGAGGGACCATACATCATATCTAGCTCAACTAAATGGTCGTGTCACTCAATCCAAATTTCTACGTATCGTGCATACTCTATCGACCAATCGATATCATGTCCACCTCTCGTAGTAGTGGCGTGGAGTCGATTCTCAATATTACAAGGAATAGGTATATGTTGGAAACCTCAATACTGTCGGATCACTCTATCTGGAAAGTGTCACTCCACGATACTAAAACAGATTAGCAGTACGCATGCGTGCCAAATATCCCTCCCCCTGTGACAGTAGTCGGGGAGGCTAAACAGTACCTCTTCAGTATAGGTACCCATACGACATGATCTATAGTCTGCCTATCAAGCGCTTCTCTATATACAGACACCACATGTGTAGAAAGACTAATAACATCAAAATCTGCCCTCCACCGCACAGTGAGTGGACCATCCGTCACCTGTACATCCTGTATAACAGGAGCTAAGTAAGGAAGACTCTCCCATGCCCAGATCTATAACAAAACCAAAGATCCCCCTATCTCACGAGACTCAACATGCGAGACTATGCAAAGTTGTCTATATAAGTATGCCAGGCATGCTGAACCCTAACTACGTGTACCTGAGACACCTAAATCCTCTAACAACAGCAAGTACTGTAAATATACATAATATTTTGTTTTATCAACAAACAGCATATCTCCTAACAGCAATAAAATAAAAGCCCGTGTCCACTGAATAATATGAACAACATCGTCACAAGGGGAGGGATGTTTGGCTTAGACATCGTCCAGGATCCATATGCAAGAAAATAAAAGATTAATATTTATTTAATTCAATACTAAATACATAAAAACTTAGAAGAGAGTATGTATTAAAAAGAAAATCGTAAATACTAAAAACATTACAGAAAACAACATCAAATCTCCATTAACTTTGAAAAAAGAAGTATATCAATACATAGTACAAGAATTACATAAACATATCACTACTTAAAAGACAAATTCAAATACACCAATATATCATGCGTTTGGATTCGATTGGCTTGGACAATGCCTTCGATTGTGCCCCTCTCTGTCACAAATTCCACATCTAATTTGCCTCGCACATCTCCTTCTGTTGTGACCCTCTACACTGCAACTCCCACATGATGTCCGCAAAGATGATTCCCAAAAATCCATCTCATTGTGATATCAAGATGATTTAGATCTTCATTTCTCACGTCTAAGTGATCTATGGAGAACAATTGTTGGATATGAAACCACAGGCCAGCCGGAATGCTCTCCAATCGGTGAGAAATGATAATCATACACTCTAAGTTGATGTTCCCACGTATATCATTTTTCGACTATCATATGAACATCAATCATCGTTTTAGTAAGTACAGCAATTGCATGGGAGCAAGGAATTTTATAAATTTGTCACATAACAGTTTGGAAAAAAACAACTTTAATATTTAGATCTTCCCTCACATAGTTTAGAAAATAATGAGCCATCAAATTGGAATCTAACTGCATATGATCCTGCATCAACCCAACATTAACACATGTATGCGGTCCCTCAATAATAGTAATCACAAAGGCATCAAGTAGCCTAGTCCTACAAGCATGCAACCTCCACCTATAACTTTCATCCCTTTGACTACATATTGTTGTTCAAAGTGTAGAGTTTGATCTCCCCATACGAAATTGATGGTGATGCTCAACATGATACATTTTGACAGCATGAATAAGTTGCTCCTTCGACTCAAAGTTCATCCCCTTCTTCAATTCATCGCCGAAAGTCTAACTATCGTTTGACAGTCTACAATCTTCCTCAAATGTCACATAGCCATCATCTCCGGGTACCGTGGTCATAAAGGAAATTGAGTCGTCTACTTGGCCATAGACAAATCTCTGACCACCATCTACGAGTACAAGGGCGGAAGATAATCCAATCGTTATCTCGTTCACAGCACCACCCCAACCACCCGCACCAACTTCTCCATCTTCTTCTTCGTTATCCTCCTCTTCTTCTGCATCTTCTTCCGTCATTTCTTCCTCATCAATATCATTACCCACATCCATATTTGCAAGAGTAAAATCCATTCGAGTTTTGATATAAGGATATTCATCCGTATAATCATCATCTCGTTGCACGGACGTTCCGCCCTCGTATGATTTGATATACAACTCATAAGTCGTACCTACTCCCATGCCCACCGCAAACTTCATCAAATTAGAATCGTCGTCATCGTCACTAATTGGCACCAACTAAAACCGTGTATTTACACTTTGCATGTACGACACGGGACAACAATGAAAAATCTCAACATGTTGTGTTATTGAATTGATCTGAAATCCTTTACATATCTTCAACACCAACCCATGATAACACGCATCCCTTCTCACCCTAATCAACTTCGAAGGGTCTCCATTATAACCAACTCCATCCTCACCCTTTACAATTTCGCCATTACAATACAATAACAATCTTACCATTTCCGTCATTTTTTCTTAACAACAAAAATCAATTTGTCATAATTTAATAGAAATAAATCAATTTTTACAATTTAAATGATTGACAAGAATATATAATTGTACTCCAATTTTAACAAACCATAAATTCAACAAATTCTAATTCAACAAACCCTAATTCAAGTAACCTAAAATCTTAAAATTCATAATCAATTTTTTCAATAAATAAATTTCAAATTAAAATTTCAATTCTTCAAAAACTACTCCAAAAATTTAATTTTCTAATTAAAAATCATCTCTCAACAGTTCTCATTTCTCCCTCACTCCATAGTTTTCAAACACAAACATTTCATTCTTTCAACATACATCATTCATATTCAAATAAAAGATTTCATATTCAAATAACTAATAACAGTTACAAATCTACGCCGAGAGATTTCACATTCACATTCAAATAAAAGATTTCACATTCACATTCACATTCAAATAAGCAATGCATCTTCAGAATTTTGCAGATCTGTGTTAAAGAGCGTCAAGGAGTGAAGTAGAAGATGGATCGCTTGCAAGGGACTGAACTTTAATTGCAGAGGAGTATAGTACCTTCATCGCTTGCAATGTACCTTCGTGGCTAGTGAGGAAGAAAGGAGGCCGCAAGAGGAAAAGAGAGAGAGAAGCAGCAGAAGTGCACATCAGAAGAGAGATAAGGTCGCTGGAGCTGTCGATCGTGGCGGAGGAAGAGAGAGATCGCGATGGAGGAAGAGAGAGGAGCGCAACAGAGGAGAAAGAAAGAAAGAAAGAAAAATGAAGAGAAGAAAAAAGAAGTTCAGGATATGGAGTGCGAGCATGACGTATCTTGAAGACTCATCATATATTATGCACGACAAGTTTTTAAAACCTGATTTATAGATGTTAAAAATGGAATTTGTTTGTTCTAAGAGTTGTTTTAAAATTTTTTTTATTTTTTAATATCTTTTCCGTACATTTCTCGCGCGTGTGAGAATGGTGAGTTACTTGTTGAAGATCACCGCCGAACCGGAGAATCTCACCGATCTTCAACCTCAAGGTGGTTGCGATGATTCTAATTTCACCTACTGCATCAAGGTACTCTCTCTCTCTACTCCCTAGTGTTTTGAGTCTTTACTGTGATTCTCGTCAGCGCTCTCTCTCTCTCTCTCTCTCTCTCTCTCTCTCTCTCTCTCTCTTCGTTGTTTTGTAGTTGAAATGTAGGAATTGTGGAGAGCTAAGCGAGAAACTTGAACGAAACCGTTCCCGTTCCGAAAAGCAGAGGCACCGCCAATCTCGTTCAGAAGGTCTCTCTCTCTCTCTCTAGCGTTTGGTGTTTCTTGGTATATGCTGTGCAAAATAGGATTACGTTTTTAGGTTTCTTAAATTATGGTGTGATTGACACCTGATTTTAATATTCCAGTGGACTTTGCATATCTTGATCTCTCTTGTACGTTATCTTTGTTACTTGCAATGTAGAAATGTTCTTTCTCCACTTACAGTAAAACCCATCTGTATGTCAAATATAATGAGACTGTTTGAATGAGATACTGCATTCTTGAATGAGATTTTTGTATGTATAGATGAATGAGTAATAAGTAAAGACCTAATTTCCTTTGTGTATGATCGAGCTTACAAGCTTTCTTTCTCCAAATGATATAATATATACACATATATATGGGTGTTTTCGGTTACTTGATTAGATTACACAATCAGTCTTGTTTCTGGTATGTTTTCTTAGCCATATGATAGTTGGAGTAAACTACCTTTGTATGGATTTTTAAGTCTTTTGTTTTGAAGTTCAGCTTAGTGGTGGAGAGAAGGAACGTGGTTGACTAGTGTTACCCTATTGGGCTTAAAATCTGTTTTCAGATCAAGGGTTGCTGAAGAATGATCTGTGATATTTTGTTTCAGTATATCGGTGTATATATTATTTGTTAGGACTTAGGGAAGGTCGGGTATGTCAATTTGATGCTCAGTTATGGATTTCATTGATTTAATTTGCCAAGTTGTATAAATGACATAGATGAGACATTCTTTGATACTATTTGTATTGTGGACTTGTCTTAAACGTTTATTCTTTACACATACATAATTTTTTTTTGTGATATGTGGCACCTCATTCATGAGTATGGCTACATACAGCCCATTTATTGGATTCCACGTACATTTTTTGCGTGTGTTTCCTCCCATGTAAAGTCCATCTAAGAAGGGAAATTATAAAAGGGAATTTGTTTACGAATGTTTAATTGCTGACTTGTAATTGGAGAATATCCATAGTACCGAGACATTATTGGAGTCCAGGCTGTTCCTTTTATTTTCCTTATATATCCTTTTCTCAAATTTTTTGATCTTGGCTGGCATCTAGTGCCATTCCATCTTTTGCATGCTTGACTTGTGTACCAACGGTTCTCTTCTCTTCAGTGAAAGTTTTGTCGAAGGGATGGAACTGTCTCAATGATCAGTGGCCGAGGTCGTCCAGTAACCCAAGAACATGGTGAAGCTGGGGTGTACACTCCATAATGGTTTTTGACTGCAGAGGTTTTGAGCCTGTGGATTTTGCTTTTGGGAGTGGCTGGAAAGTTGAATCTGTAAGTCCTTTACCTCAGCTCACTCCTTTCAGTCATTGATCTTTATACATGAAGGGCTATTTTGATGAATTTCAAAACTTTATTATGAGAACTATTTAGTGGGATCTGTATGCATTTATGTCTAGATTTATTTTAGATAGCTAGAGCTGAGTGTATTTCAATTTTTATTTTTCAATCTTGTTCTTCATGCCATCTCCTCTTTATTGAACTTGAAGAGCTCCCTTGTACAAACTCTGGTGCCATTTTGTCATTCTTAGGCTATAGAGCTAGTCCAGGCATTGCCAGCTTGATGTGTGGGATCTGTATTGGTTTTCCTTTTAAAATTCAGACATAATTGTGGTGCCGTGGCTGTGCAGTTTGAAGCTGGTGGCCCATTTAAGTGCTGTAGCCATTGAGAAGGGTTACTTTTAATATAATCTTATGACCATTTCTATGCAATCCATGTGGAACTCAAACATGAAATAGATGGGCCTCATCGGACTTTTTTCAACCTTAGATTATGTGGGAATTCATTTCTGCTGTCCACTCAGTCCATATCTTAGATAAGTGCTACCACATTATTTGGATTGCCCGATTACTTATTTCATGAAATGGTTAGACCTCATATGGGTACAGAAGTCCAAATTAGTTCAGTTAGCAACAGGCTGTGGGTGTGGGTGCTACTTATTGCCTGTAGATAGCTCTGGCTTTTTGAGAACCTCGTTTCATTCTTAATTCCATTAAATCTTCCTTATGAAAGATTTGCTGATATCTTTCCTTTCATTTTGTTTGCAATATCTAGATGGATTTTTAAGATACAGTTTAAAATTCTTGAAATTCTTTTCAGTTGGATTGCATGTGTTATTCGTTCTTAAAAAATAAATAAATAAATAAATAAATAAAAATAAAAAATTGCTGAAGGTCACTGATCATTTCTTCACACAATTGCTTAGTGGTAATTGAAAGCTTATCCAATTGGAAGCAGAGTGGCTGGGAGATTTCATTGATAAAAATTGTAGAAGTGTTCAAATGGGGATAAGATAACCATTTTTCTGATATATTCTTTAAATGCTTTCTCTTTGCTTTTCCACATGCTGAAAGAGTAAGATTCCCTTGGGGAGGAATTACAAATGCATATTACTTTGTTTTGTTATTCATGTCATTTTTGCAAACATTGGTGGGTAAGAACTTATACATCCACTAACATTGTGTAGGTGGATGGAACTAAATTCGATGCAGTTGACTTGTCTGGGGGTGACTTTGCTGAATACGATGAGAAAGGAGAGTGCCCAGTCATGATATCCAATCTTCGCTTGAGGCTTGAGGTGGTGAAGTAGAGAAAGTTGTGCATTCCCTGTTGTATTGGTGTTGGTACACAAGTGGTTTTGAGTTCAAACTAACTGATTTCTTACAAATCCTAGTTAAAGATGCCATTTGCCTGTGGAGGGTAGAAACTCTGCATATATCTGGCTTGATAAGATGTACATTTTGCTGCATAACTCACAGATGTACTGCTAACAGCTGCCTGCGGATATTAAAATAGACCGAATGTTTGTGAATTTCTAATACTGACTGCGTAAAAGTTTGGCAGAGAGTGGACATGGTTGTCTATGGTGGAGAGAGCATGGAAAAAAAAGGGTCTCTGTATGTGACAGAGATGGGAAGTGGCCATCTTCCTTGGATGTTAATACAGCTTCTAGTTATTCTCATAATTTGAGTTTTTTGAAGAATCACATTGGACTTGAACAGCAGTGAAATTAAAGCGGCTTGTGATAAATCGTCTGTATTATGATTTGGCACTTACGGGGTCACTAAGGGGTGACTGGAGCAGATATATTATGGGGGCCTTGGAGGATGGCATGAGGGTATTGTGTGCGTAAAAGAAATAGGGATATCAAATGTAACCATGCAGTGCAGAACTCCGCCCCCCCTCCCTCTCTCTCTCCAATCCGATCAAACTTTGCAGTGCAGAAAAATCTTGAAGAGCCAAAGAAAGCAACAAGCTCACCTAGTGAATGCCCGTTTTCCTTTCCCTCCCTCTTTTCCAAAAAGAACCAAAGTTCTAGACCAAGAGGTTGTAAACAAGAAGAATAACTTAGCTCTAGATGACATCATTTTCATATATTCCCTTTGAGTCTAATAAAAATGTCTGTGAAAGGACTTCCAAGCTTCCCTGCCTACAACAAAAGTGTTACCTCAGAGATGGTTTCACCAACCAAACAGACTTCCAAGGAGTAGATGACTAGCTTCCCCTCAACTCCACTGTCCCTCAAAAAATTTTTGGAGGTGTTTCTTCTTCGCTATAGAAAAACCTCTATCATAGGCAAATCACCTGTCTCTACTACAGGAAAGCATTTCAGTAGATTTCCCAAACATGCATGACTCAGTTAACACTTGTTCACCCACCCCATCCATGAACCTAGCCCTATCCACCTTATACTCAATAAGCACCATATCATAGTCATTGGAAACTTTCTGGGTCCCGGTCGTGAGAAGTTGAACATCTAATCCCACATCATCGCAGTGACAAATATGAAGTCACTTACTAGCACCTCCATATCTGAGACTACTGGAAATGTATGTGAGCATACATTGTTAGGAAACCCTGCTTTACAGAACCTGCTCCCAGTGATGAACTAGGGAGGCAAAAGCATTTGTATAGGTTGCCGACAAATTCATTATGATGATTGCCAAGTAGATACCCATAACCAGTCCCATTGGCCTCACTTAAACTCCTTGGAGGTTTGAACCCCTTATGATGCTCCCTCTCCACTCATATCTTTGGCACTTATCTACCTACCGTAAACCTCCACAACATTGTTCAGAAGCACTTAATGAATTCCTCAGAGATTTGATCCAAAACCCCCATCTTTATCCTGGCCTTTATCACATTCAAAATATGATTCTCCTGAAGAACTTCCCCACGCAAGAACTTTTGGATAGATTAGCAACATGCAACTACAGACAACCAAAAAGACACGTTGAGTAAATTGGATGACTAAAACAAGCATTTTGTACCAAGGTGAATCTCCCACCATTAGGCAGATAATCTTGTCATAACTTTCTTACAAAAAATCAATATAAATTTATTGGTGCGTGTCAGTTTTATTCAATTCATCTCCAATATGTGTAGCTGAGTCCTTCAAAATTCATATGACAAGTATTTTTTCTATTTTCCTTTCAGCTAAAAAGAGATTGAAATTCCACCATATAGCCACCAGTGAAGTACATTATCCAAAAGACAACATAGTTTCGCATAGTTACAGACAGGCATAAGTGAGTTTTTCTTAAACGTTGATGATGGTGATTCTACTAAGAGAAACCAGAAATCTAATGAATCTATAAACAAAAAAAGGATCAAATAATGGGATGATCGGATACCATTATAAATGAATGGACAAAATGCAGGATACACCCCTTTGGTTTTCCCGTTTGGCAACTAGCATCCCAAAGTTTGAAAATGGCAGAGAGGGGGATATCTTGCAGTAAACAACAAAGGGTTCTTAGCTGGTTTTGAAACCTGCAAGCGAGTTGCCAAATGGAGAACAACGGGGGTTCTCTTGCAGTTTTCCTTCTAGGAATATTACCTTACCTGGGGGTCATTGGAGATGCATTTGATGGACACCCTTGAGAAACACATGCTTGTCCTCACAACGCAACGGAACAGAAGACGAGCATGGAAATATAGTAGCAGGCTACTTAAGCGAATTTGACTAGCATGCTATGGCTTTCAATCTACAACAATGTCGTTAACCGAAGGGAGAAGTCTCAATTTTTGACATGCGAACGGATTATATGGAAAGCAAGAAGATTACTTTAAGATGTAACTTGCATATACACACAAAAAACAGAAACCCAAAGCCTGGGCTTTTTCCAATTCCATTGCAGTCTTCCACCAATAAAGAACAAAACGTCCTGGCCTCAGAATTCCAGCGATAATAAGCCAAGAAGATGTGATTAAAAGAAAGTCATTGTTCAAATGACCTTGTGACTCTATGGTAGCATGTCATTTAGTGAAGACAAATAGCCAGAGGAGATTTGACGCTCTCTTTCAAAAGGAACATCAGGGAGCATTAATCAAACCTCACAAGATTGACTGCCAGCAGAAAAGCAAGGACACTTGCAAGACTCCCTGCCCTATGTTAACATAAAATAAAATAAATAGATAAATAAATTTGAAAGGAGTAAAACCCTTCTACTCAAACTTACACCAAAATATATATCTATATAGGATCACCTGTCAACATACCAGATACAAAGAGGGGAAGTTAAAGGGGGAAAAAATACAGTTACAAAATTAATGTACTTGCTCAAGTACATTTACCATAATCTTGGGCCAGATTAAGTTAGCCAAGCTCAAGATCATAAAAACCATCTTCTGATTGGTTTGCAGAACATGAACACTCTGACCACAGCATCATCGTTGTAAATGAGCTAAAGGGCATCAAGCTGTTTTCTCTCTTCTTCTATAGATCGAAAAATTCGGGCAGCAGATTGTATTGCATGTCTTGGATTGTGTGGTACAACTTTGATTACCCGTGTCTGCTGACCAGTATCACGAGATTGATTCCCACTAGAACTATTAGCAGCTGAAGCCATAGGAAAGAGTGGAAGTACATCACTTCCATCAGCTATGTGATCTATCATTCCTCCATGTGCCCTTTCACTAGGACTACTTGCTATACGTCCCTGTAGTTCTCTGTCTTTAGATGTGTGAGATTTCTGAACGTGTGAACCAGCCCCATCTTCTCGGCTTCGCATGTTACAAGAGCTCTGCTGTGTTGTGTTAACATTTATTCCAGATACTTGAATACTTCGACCATTTGTGTTAGGTCCAGCAATTGAATTCACCTGCTCAACATCAGAGGCTGATACAGCTGGATTCATTACAGGCATTCCATGTGGATAGATATAGCCATGACCAGCAGGAGGAACCCCAACCCCTTGGTAATGCTGAGATGCTGGAGCTCCACAGGCGGGATTCAAGAAACTGCCAAGCATTGGATTTGGGCCTAGAGGTCCACATCCTCCACAGAAAGGGCCCATGAACCCAGGCCCAGGATATGGCTTGTAGATGAGTCCTTCAGAAGGGGACATGACAGGAACCAACCATTGGTGCCCAGGTGGCTGAGGGAAACACCAAGCCCCCGTTCTTGAATCACCATATGCAGGAACTAAAGGAGGGTTACCTGGATAAGCCACATTGTTTGTAGCCTGACCAACACTTGTAACAGAAGAAAATGAGGGTTTACTGACGGCATTTTCAGCAGAGCATTCATTCATATTGTTCTGCCTCTTGTCATCATCTGTATGCTTCACAGTCTCGTGCAGAGATTTGACAATGTTATCCAATGGAAGGTTCTTCAATGTAGGACTCTTCAAAGAGGGTTTCCCCAAATGACCACTATCCTCAAATAGCAGATTCGGTGACCTGGCAATCAGTCTTTGAACCTGATTGAGTGGCAAGAGTTAAGTCTAATCTGCTTATTTGCTAATTAACTTTGTGGCACAGACATTGAACAACAAATAAAAGAAGCTATGGATGTCATAGAAAAGGGTGCACCTTTATCAGTCTATGCAACTCGAAGACTTGTACTGCAAACACTCTTTGCTGACTGGAAGAGTAAAATGAGTATAATTACGAATAAAAAATGGAAAAGGAACTGCAATTTAGTAACACCGTGACAAAGTAAAGACCAAACCATGGGACCAGCAGAACCATATATCTTAAATGGGTGTCAATGCTAAGTATTGACAAATGTTATTTGACCAAATTTTACTGCCACTCAGGGTATAAAAGTCGGACGCCAGAGAAACAGAATGGGTCAATTAGGTCTTCCAGCAAGAAAATATATACTGGAGACTTTCATGTCATGAACCATAATCAGAAGTGAATGTCAACATAAATAAATAAATAAATGATAGGATGCCTTCCCCTCCACCTGCCTTGAAGGACCTGCTGCCGAGGGCGGGGGGGTGGAAGACAGGAGGGGTGGTTTCAATTATTTATGTTGAGAAGGCATATAATCCAAAGGTGAGCCAAGAGGAAATACAAAATTGTTTCAAAATGGCCGATATCAATTTAATTTTGCAAAGACAAGTACACTTTTAGGGTAAGGATGAAGGGAGGTAGGGAGTCTATTGAGATTCATATTGGGGCAGTTCAGGTGTGCTGCAAGTGGTTGGAGAAGGGAAGGCCATGGTTTGGAAAAAGTAGAATGCTGAACTTGCTTGAAATTATTTGTTCTCTTTTCTATGGGTTTAGATTGTGTTTTATTTGTCATAGTGGACTGTAAACCTACGGTTCTATACCAGTTTAGAGATAGTGCTCCTTTTGTTATGTCTTTTTGTTTTTCCCAAGGATTTCTTATCCTTGGAGTTTTTGTACATCATCTTTCTCCTAATACAGTTTCTTTTTCTGTTAAAAAAAGTAATTTTTTTAAAGTATTTCAATCACCTCTTAGAACTAGATACAGCTTCTTTACACGAAATAAAATGGAAAGTTTCCACGTTCAAAATTTTCAGCTCAAGTATTGAAAACTATCAAATGAAAAATATGCTGCATCTCAAATCCTCTTCCTATCAAACCCTACCCACTTTTTGGTGTATTGGAGCGAACTTTCTGTCCACAAACCAGACAAGAGAAAAAGAGCTTCAGAAGTTAAACCTCTATATCTGCATTGCTATAACTCCAACTTCCAAAGTGCCAAAAAGTAGGGCTGTTCTATTAAGAGCTGCCACCACCATCAGCGGCAGATATATAGAGATTTGAAAGGTCATGTTCCTGGTCAAAGGATGATATCAGCTAATGTCATTCCTTATTGTTGCCCAAGATTAGTATAAGAAACCCAGTAAAACCTAACAAACTGGGTGCATGCAAAAAATATACAAGCAAGTGAAGATAAAGAATCCAACTTGAGACTCACCTCACCTCCATCCTTGCTGTACAGAGAACCACACACAGTCGTGTGTGGGTCCATTCAATCAACAAACGTCCTCCTTCTCCATCATGAGAACCTGATTGAAGAAGGACATGGAAATCCCAAGGAACCCCCTTAAGACCTCCTGCTAAGAGTAGAATGTCATGATCTTACTGGTGACCTTCCACATGACATCAAAGAATATGACTCAGCCTTACTTTTGGCATCTTTCCATTTCCCAAATTCCAATACCACTTCAGATAATTTCAAATCTCAAAAGTGCAACAATAATTTTTGCATCATAATTGGATCCCTTCCCCAGGATATTCAAAATTCTATATGCTAGACTGACATGGATCAAGCCAAACTCTCAAGTCGTATCAATACTCACCACTGATCGGAGGCATAAGCAAAGGGTACAGATGGAACCAAAACTAAAGCACCAAAAGAGGAACATTCTACATATATTGTAATCCAAACTAAACTAAAATTTTCAAGAATTATCCCATGAAGTAATTTTTTTCCCAATTCTCTACAGGTAAATGCCATGGTTAGTTTAGTTATCAAAAAGCATTACTAATAGGAACTAATCAACTTTGTTCAAATTTAAAGAAAAACAGGAACTGCAAAAGAAGCTTTATGACACTTAAAGGTCCATTTGTGAGAACATTATTCTCAGACTTATATTATGTGTGCTCAACAAACTCAAGTAATGTGGGAAGAATGCAAGAAGTTAAGGCAGCTATCATAAGCATTAAAACTTACTTGGCAATTGCTCTTCTTGCTTTCCAAAAATGCTTCTGACCTATTATTCCTACAACATCATCAGGTGATATATCCAATCCTGATATAGAATCCACCATGGATGTCTCAGATACATCGTCGCCTCTGTCCATGTTGCATGCTTGTACCGAAGGATATCCATTACCATTGTCATGATTAATAGGAACTGCATGACCATCTCCTAGACAAGTATCACATTTCAAGCTTGTGGGATTTTCCCTTTCCCAGCTTCTTGTAGATCTGGGTGAAACAGAATCAGGTACTACAGTGTTCCTTGACTGTGACTGAGCTCCACATCCTTGCCAGAAAGAAGCATCACTATCATCAAGCTTTTCAATATCTACATTGTTCCCAGGATAAGCTTGACTTGAAGAAAGATTGGAGTTCCTTACTGGCCCATCAACCTTATCTCTAGTTGACAGCTTTGGGGTGCATTTTACAATGCCATCATTCCCCGATGAGCTCTCTTTGGGACCCACCAAATCGTTGCCCCTCATTTCATTGTTTAAACTGGGATCTGTTCCACCAGTTTGTCTAAGATAACTAGGATCTGTTCCACCAGTTTGTCTAGGATCCTTCTGACCATTTTGTAATTTCATCATATGATTTGCATACAATGGACTATGGGGAAAGTGCCCCTCACTATCTATTCTACTGAGGTTTTTACTGGGGACCTCATCTGCCGCTGTGTGTACAAAAACCGGAACCATAAAATCATCTTCATTACCAGGTTTCTTTCTCTGCTCATGCTGAATCAAGCGGCCACTTTGATTTATTGCCCCAGAGTAATATGTGTGACGCTTCTCCACCAAATTAACAGGTGTTGAAGGAGGCACATGGACAGAATATAAGATACTTCTGTCTTGACCACTTCCCTGCATCACATATAAACTTATACCATTTACCAACTAATGGACTACTAATTCCAGATTCCCGGACATAACCAAATGAAATAATAGATACAAATAAATAACATCTCTGTCTATGCAAGTTGCAAGCTTATAGGTGCCTGTTTGAGCATGTATGCATTATGTTGCAAATGCCAAAACAACAGTTCAATTCAATAAGATCCTAAAGGAGATTTAACATAGAAACAATCTCAAGACCTTGTCATTCTTTTATGGGGGAATGCAATGAATACTACTCGATTGAATTATTGGCTACATAGATCCACATACATATTAAGCTTGTACGTATTGGGCCAACATCAAGTGTCAGAGCAAACCACTCCTTTTCTAACCATCGTGGTATATTCAGTATGTATATATAATCATCTAAACATGAGTGGGAATTATTTACTAAGCAATCCTCAAACCCACCAACTCTATGCCTAACACATATGCATAGCAAAAAAGTAATGAATTCAAATATGGTATAACACGAGGTTGAAAGTTTACCTGGCTGGACGAGGCGGTTGGAACAATATTGCTGGCCCGGGTGGTATTGCTAACAGGCAAGGGCCCAGAATTGAATCTGTGAGAAGGAATAGTCAACTGTTCATAAAGAGCCATCTTGTTCCTTGGAGGTGCTCTTGGCCCTCCTCTTTCTGTATCATTAACATGGAGCCTAGGGAATAAAGGTCCCGTAACCTTCTCTTCACCCTTTCCTCTCTTCATCACACCTCTCTCTCTCTCTCTCTCTCTCTCTCTCTCTCTGTCTCTCTCAATTTATCAACAATCCCACAAACCAAAACCAACTTCTCCACCAAATTGGCCACAAGATCTCATCTCCCAAAGCTTCCAAATCAAAAACCAACATCAGAAAACACAAGAGTAAGCAAGCTCAGAAACAAAAATCAACCCCAGAAGAACAAACATCCATACCACAAAACTCAAACATCCCCAGAAGAATAGAGATAAGATTTCGGCAAACCAAGATCGACCCCCTTGAGAGAACCCTAATCAGACAATGAAATTGATGAGGCAAACAATGAAAGAAACGTGAAACTTGAACTGGGTCGATTTCTAGAGTACGAATCAAGGAAGAGAAATAGAAAAAGACCAAGAGGGTCAATTTTAGGGATTCCTAAGAAAGATCATCCTCATCATAGTAGTCTGAACACAAGAAAAAATGGGAAAAAGTGCTAGTCTGTGGGCAAAAATCGGATAGAACTAGAAATCCTTACTTGAGGGAATTAATTAACATTAAAAAAAAAAAAAAATCATTTTTTCATGTGGGACGAGACATGTTGAAACACTTGACTGGCTTTCTTGCCAAGCAAAGAGCGATTGATCAGGTTGAAACCCACACGACTTTTTAACCTTTTTGTGTTGTGGTGGTGTCCATCTCAGCAGCTTGAGCATGATCTTTTCCCATTTTCATTTTCAACCTTTGTCCGTTTGCCTTCTCTCCCCTCGCGACACATTTTACTTTTCTTGCTATGAATAAATAAATAAATTACTTTATTTATGAGAAGAAAAATTAACAAAAATAAAATGAAGTTTTGCGGCGGGAAATCTTCACAGAGAGGCCAAAAGGGTGAGTTTTGTACCGAATTAACTTTAATTTAAAAAAAAAAATTAAAACAATAATAATAGGATAACACTTTTCAAATTAGTACATATATATATATATATATATATATATAGAGTTTTCAAAATTCAATATATTTTAAAAATTAGATAAATAATATGAGTTTTAGAAATTTAATATATTTTTTTCCTCTCACGGTATGAAGAATACATATCGAGATTAAGACTCGATATGTAATGTTTATTCTTTTTTATCATTTTAACTTTTTAAGACTCGACGTATACGTATGTATATTAGTTTGGAAAATTTTTTCTGTTATTTTAAATTTTTTTAAAAAAAATCAAAGCTAATTTCGGGTTAATTTTTTCAATTGAAGTTACAGTCCCTATTTAAAAATGTTTTTAACTTTTTGCCACTTTTATTATATTTATGTCACTTCACCCCTTCTAAGTGACATGTATTTATTTGTTATTCATTTTCTTTTCACTTTTTTTGATTGGATCAATCTTTTCTTCTTCAACGGGTTAATTCATACAAATGCAACTTAATTCTTTTTTATATACACTCTCCTTAATTTAAAAACCTACAATTTTAGGTTTTTTGTTTAAAGTTCCTTAAATTTTGAATTAAAATTACTTGTTAAGCACATAATTATAATAAAAAATAATTAATTTTTTGTTTTTAATTAACTTTGTTACAGAAATTTATTTTTAATTAATTTAAAGCATCTCTCTCTCTTAAATAAAGGAGGTTGAATTTGAGACCTTCTAGAGAAAGCAAATAATATCAGTTAAATTAGAGTTTATAGACATATTTGTTTCAATATCCCTTGTTGTTTCTTCTTCAAAGAGGATTTTAGTGACCACTTCACTTCTTTTTCTTTCTTCCTTCTTTTCCGTTTAGCCTAAAATGGCTTCTCTATTTTCTGTGTTATCATTCTATTTCGTGCAAAATTAGCCAAAAAAAAAAAAAGAAAAGAAAAAACTCTCAACCTTTTAACCTTCTTCCTCCTCTTCTTTTGATGGTTGCATTGAAAGAAGAATCCGCACCTTTAATTCTCAAAACGCAATTGACACTTTTGCTGAAAAATTCAGATTTTGAAGCCAATTCAAGTTCAAATTGCTCCACTCAAACAAGACTTCAAAGACCTCACTTTCCTATATTAATGCAAAAAGAGTAGCAGTCACTCATCACTTAGGACAGCTTCTATAAAGCTTCTGAATATAATAGGCAGATGGCCATAAAGGAGAGTTGCATACTAAAGGGTTCCTTCGGCACCAAACCCTGCACAAATTTCTGCTTCAAGCCATAGATGACCTGTGCCTAAATCTTTGGTTGCAAACAAGCCTTCAAAGACCTCAAAAGATTAGCAGTCACTCATCACTTATGGCAGCTTCTATAGAGCTTCTGAATATAATAGGCAATGCCATAAAGGGGAGTTGCATTGTGAAAATTACATTTAGGGGTTCCTTCTTGAGGTGGGCACCAAAACCTACACAAATTTCTGCTTCAAGCCATAGATGACCTGTACCTATATCTTTGGCTGCAAACAAGCCTTCAAAGACCTCACTTTCATATGTTAATGCAAGAGATTACCAGTCACCCATTACTCGTGACAGCTTCTATAGAGCTTCTGAATATAATAGGCAATGGCCGTAATGGAGAGTTGCATGCTAAAAGCAATGTCAAAATTACGTTTAGGGGTTCCTTCCTGAGGTGGGCACCAAACCCTTACACAAATTTCCGCTTGAAGCCATAGATGACATATGCCTAAATCTTTGGCTACAAAAAGGCCTTCAAAGACCTCACTTTCCTATGTTAATGCAAAGAGATTACCAGTCACCCATCACTTGTGACAGCTTCTATAAAGCTTATGAATAGAATAGGCAATGGCCATAAAGGAGAGTTAAATACTAAAAGCAATGTCAAAATTGCATTTAGGGGTTCCTTCTTGAGGTGGGCACCAAACCCTACATAAATTTCTATAAAATATGCTATCAAACCATACCTCTTGATTTTAGTATACCATAAGATTTCCATAAATTTTGCCAACATGCTTTCCTACCTTAGAAGTCAGTCAACACCATGAGGATCAAAACATTTAACATAAGGTTATGGGGAGAATCCAATTCCATGGCCTAAAAGGTGTCTATCAAGAAAGGGTTAACTAATAAATTGGAGTTGTATCCCTAAATATTTATTATATTATTAATTTAGGCATTAGAAGAATAAAATAATAGTAAAAATTAAAAAAAAATTATTAATAGAGCAATAAAATAAAGACAAGTTGAGTTAAATTAAAAAAGATAAGTTCTAGATTTTTTTAAATGATCAATCTAGACTCTTTAGTATTACATGGTAGTACACATTATATAATAATATGTTGTATATTTTAGTCGAATGCCTCATTTTGTTTCTCGATCTTGTTGGGCTTTTCGGGTAAAGTGAGGTATCAAAAAAAATATGTTGTATATTTTAGTAACTTCTATATATTTAAGGAACATAAGAGTTGATCCTTGTAGTTAGTGCATGGAGGATAAAGACCTAGATTTCAGTATCTCCTATGGCGGCCCCGTGTGCTGGGGGTGATCATAACCCGTCTCGTATCCGCAAAATTGTCCCATTCCCCTCGAGCCAGATATGTTATGGACGGATTTTTTTTAGGCGCAGAACAGGAATAGGAATGCATTTTTGAAAAAAATCGTGTACCTCAATTTTTAATATGAATTGTTCTATCATGTCAATATTTCATTTGAGATTAATTTGTATTTATTTTGAATTTTTTCTTCACAAGAAAATTAAAAATAAAATAATCCACATGCACATTCAAAGCATTTTTAATATAATTATTTAGAATTAATAGTTGGACTTTGTTGAGGGAAAGATAGCTAAAATATTTTGTTTTTTGAGGATTTTAAGGAAAATAAAAGAATTAAAAAATTTCCAACACTAATGGTTCAGAGTAGAGATGTAATCCGGCCGATTTTGCTCCGAAAACTGGTCCAACCAATCCGAAGCCCGGCCCATGTGCATAGTAATTGGAACCGGCCCGGCCCGACCCGTTATAGTAATCGAGCTACAGATCCGGTTCCTATTTTTCTTGAATCAGCCTTGGCCTGATCCCAATAGCTTTTTTCAGGAAAATTTTTATTTGAAAATAGTCGAATCGGACAGAACTGGTCCGACCCAATTCAGCAGGTCTGGTTCACGGGCCGGCCGATTCCAAGCAAATTGTTTTTTGGAACCAGCCCGGCCCAAACCGAAAATGTCTTGGAATTACCGTTGAACCAACCCGCGGTTCCTATACCCATCCCTAAACCGGCCCGAACCGAACCGAACTGGTCCGATGTCATCTCTGCTTCAGAGTCGAGATCCCTCGTAAATTCACTCCCACAGTGTCATTACATCTCCACGCTTTTTTGTGGGGAGATATATGGAATTAACACTAAAAAATTAAAAAAATAAAAAATAAAACAACGCTGGAGAGAAAGAAATTGCATTTCTAGCACCCACATATCGCGTCTTCAAACCTGCTACTGCACAAGCCCGAGAACACCTGTTCAAAAAATCTGCTGCAAACAATATAAATCCATTCATCCAACTCATCAATTCATCCAAGTCTTTCATCCAAACTCCAAACAATATCAATTCATTCACTCATCAACAAAACAATCCATTCAACAAACAAATAAAATCATATACATTCATCCAAGTCATCAACTTATCCAACTCTCACCCAACCTCCAAACAATAACATTTCATCCATTCAACAAACAAATAAATTCATCCATTCTCCATTCAACAAACAAACGAGTAAACCAATACAACAAATATAGAGATCGACACTAATATACAATTTGATGCAAAATTTATTAACAATAAGAAAATTTACAAAGTATAAAATACATAAATCTCAACGCCATCATCTACGCCTAGTATATTGCCTAACTCCTAAATCGGGTCAGCATCTGTACTATCAACACGAGAAACTAAGGCCAGATCATCTATCTGCGTGATCTGAGAGGGTCCTACATTCTCGTGGTGAGGTTCAGAAACAACAGGTGGAGATACACGATATACGGAGGGTGCATCGTCTCTCTCAACCTGTGTGAATCCCTAATCTATATGAATACCGGTCCGAGACCCCCTCTATGGAGTACCAGGAGTGAAAACCTTAGGGATATCATCAAACACATGCGTATATAAAGACAAAGACCCACCGTATACGGGAGAAGGTTCTGTGACATCTGGATGCGGAGACGGTGGTGACGTGCTCTCCCTTATAGTCATACATGTGCTCGATCCTCGTCATGTCCCTCATTAGCATCTCTGGACGGTCAAGATCTCAAAAGATAACTCATGTCCTCAGTCATAACTGAGATGGCTGAGTCCGCCAACGCATGCACGTCCGCACCCTCATCATCTCTAATCTGGTGCAATGTATCCCACTATAAACAAGATATGTATGTTAGTTAAAATAGAAATACAAATCATTGATATAAATGAAAATTAAGAAATTATACACTTACCACGTAATCCAAACAAGCACCTCGACCACCAATAAATCGACGGGAGATACTCTGATACCAACTAACATAGGCATGTGAAATGGAGGGACCACACGTCGTGTCTAACTCAACTAAATGGTCATGTCGCTCAGTCCAAATATCTACGTATCGTGCATGCTCCATCGACCAATCGATATCATGTCCACCCCTCGTAGTAGTGTCGTGGAGTCGATTCTCAGTATCACAAGGAATAGGAATATGTTAGAACCCTCTATACTGTCGGATCACTCTATCTGGAAAGTGTCACTCCACGATACTAAAACAGATCAGCGGAACGCGTGCATGCCAAATATCCCTCCCCCTATGACATTAGTCGGGGAGGGTAGATAGTATCTCCTCAGTATGCGGCACCCATACGACGTGATCTATAGTCTACCTATCAAGTGTCTCTCTATATACTGACACAACATGTGTAGAGAGACTAGTAGCATCAAAATCTGCCCTCCACCGTATAGCGAGTGGACCATCTGCCATTTGTACATCCCGTCTAACAGGAGCTAAGTAAGGAAGTCTCTCTCATGCCCAAATCTGTAACAAAACTAAGGCTCCCCCTATCTCATGAGACTCAACGTGCGAGACTATGCAAAGTTGTCTATATAAGTATGTCAGACACGCTGAACCCCAACTACGTGTACCTGAGATACCTAAATCCTTAACAACAATAAGTACTGTAAATGTACATAACATGTTATTTTATCAACAAACAGCATACCTCCTAACATCAATAAAATAAATCCTCATGTCCACTGAATAATATGAACAACATCATCACCAATGGGCAACTGAACAACAAACTCGGACAACCAGGGCATACTTAAACTATAAACCCTAAAAGTCGAACGTGGAGGCATAAATCCCAACAATCTCTCATAGACATCACCCCAAGAAACACTCGTCGTCCTACCTAGTACAGGAAGGTCATTTACGCATAAACCAAAAAGCATATTTACGTCCTGTAGGGTGATAGTGAGCTCACCGTAGAGCATGTGAAAGGTGTGTGTCTCCGGCATCCAACGCTCTACTAAAACTGTAATCAAATGTCAATCTAATTGAATAAAACGTAAACTAACTAGTCCTAAAAAACTTGACTGCTCCAGAAAAGGAAGAACTCACTCGTCAAGCTGACTATCCTGCCAACGCCATAAAACAACCTCACGTCAACGACAAATAAGCCAGGTCTGGTCGTCTCCCTCCCAGACTGTCGAAGAACGGTGACATCGCTGCAACTGTAGAATACTAAGATCAGAAGGTCTAGGATCCATCTGCAAGAAAATAAAAGATTAATATTTAATTCATTCAATACTAAATACATAAAAACTTAGAAGAGAGCATATATTACAAAAGAAACCGTAAATACTTAAAATATTACAGAAGACAACACCAAATCTTCATTAACTTTGAAAAAAGAAGTACATCAATACATAGTACAAGAATTACATAAACATATCACCACTTAAAAGATAAATTCAAGTACACCAATATATCATGCGTTTGGATTCGATTGGCTTGGACAATACCTTCGATTGTGCCCCTGTCTGCCACAAATTCCACATCTAATTTGCCTCGCACATCTCTTTCTGTTGTGACCCTCTGTACTGCAATCCCACATGATGTCCACGAAGATGATTCCTGAAAATCCATCTCATTGTGATATCGAGATGATTTAGGTCTTTCTTTATCACGTTTAAGTGATTTATCGGGAATAATGGTTGGATATGAAACCACGGGTCAGTCGGAATGGTCTCCAATCGGTGAGAAACGATGATCATACACTCTAAGTTGATGTTTCCATGTATACCATTTCCCGACTATCATATGAACATCAATCATCGTTCTAGTAAGTGCAACAATTGCATGGGAGTAAGGAATTTTATAAATTTGTCACTTTCTAAATGTACAATACTCATTTCTTACATCTACGATTCGTTTATTACCTCCCTTGTGACCATACCTTGTTTGTCTATGGCCGGTTTCTATCTCAAATATCTCATTCTCCCTGCTAAAGGAAGCAACCGCATGGAAGTTTGTCGTGCTCGTCCATCTCCAAAAAAATGGCTAAGGCATACTTTGTGCATCGCTCCCCTCTACTTATTCGTCTTCGCCTCACCCAGTCTTGTCTCAAAATAGTTCACCGAATTATAAAAAGTCTTAAGTACCATGACAGCAACTGGTAGATTTATTGCACCCTTCAACACGGCATTATAGTTTTTACTTATATTTGTCATCATATATCCAAAACGAAAGCCACCATCGTGAGAAAGAGTCCATTGCTCAAGAGCAATATTTGCAAAATAATCGGGTGTATCATCTTTTATCTCCTTCATCATTGCCATATATAAATCAAATTTCTTAGGTTGTAGCTGTAATGCGGCAATGGTTGTAACTCTTTTACAGACATGACTTTTGTGATGCGTATTGAAATTACTTGCAACATGACGCATCCAAAATCTCCACATGGCATTGGGAGGTAACTATCCGAACTCTGGACGAGCAACAGTTGCTCTTATCCCTTCATGTCGATCAAAAATTAAACATATGGGACCCTCCCTATCTCTAACAACATACTTTCGCACACACATCAAAAACCACAACCAGGAGGCAAATGACTCTATACCAACCAATCCGAATGCCAACGGGATAATGTGATTTGCGCCGTCCATACTACAAGCAATCAACAAATTGTGTTTTTATTTTCCATATAGGTGAGTACCATCGATACTTATTAATGGCCGACAACTCCTAAATACCATAATACTATGACCAAATGCCCAAAACAAAACTTCAAAAATCATTTCACCGTTTGCATTTAACGAGCCCAATTTCCAACTCACTTGTGTTCCCGGATTCTTGTCTACTATGGCATTCAAAAGTCGAGACAGTTGCTTGTAAGAGTCATCCCAATTCCCATATACCATCTCTATAACTTTTTTTTTTGCTGCCCAAACTCGCTGTAAAGTCTTCTCAATCATAACTTGGAATGCAGTGGATAAACCCACATCTGCGTCAAAAGTAACACAATGGCTCTATGGATTACAGACAAACAAAAACCCTAACCGAGACATCATATTCTCGTGACGAGCCTAACGCCACGGATTGGCTCGAAGACCCTAGGTGGGGGTTTCTATCCATAGAATCAGACAAATTGTGTTTAGTTTGATTGGTTGCCATATTAAGGTTGAGTTACCGTCGATTACTTGATTTAAGGGCCGACAACTCTTACATTTTACCTATAGGTAAATCCAAATATCATCCCCTGTTTTGAAAATAGCTCCTTTCGTTGAAATGACATATATTTAACTTCGGGAAAATCGGAAGGGGTTTTTTGGGGGGGCATTTTTGTGACATTCATTTAAATTTGAGAATTTGGGCAATTGGTGACATTTATTAGAATGTATTCATGAGTGAAAGGGGGGGGTTTGTAAAAAAATGGGGGGAGGGGGAATTGGGGGGGAAATTTGGGGGTGGGGTAGGAAAGGGGGGATCGGTGTAAGATTTCATTTGATGGCATTTGTGGTTTGGTGTGGGGGGAAAAGCGATGAGGTGTGGATATGTGATGTGTAATAATGTAGTGACTTGTTGGAATCCCAATTCCCATATCCATCTCTGGCCCTGTTTTTGTGCTTAAATGTCTTGGCCGCTTTGGGGGGGATCTGCTCCATGTGATTGAAAGTGAAATGTGCCATTTTATGCTATATGTTGCATTTGGTTTGTGAACTTGGATTTTAGGGGAGGAGCAATTTGATATGACATTGGATTTTGGCCTTGTGGGTTTTCTCATATTGTTCACAAGATAATGAGCCATCAGATGATATTTGAGATTATTTAAACTTCCTAATTACCAATCCGGATACTCTCCAAGCCGCATTAACACATATATGTAGTCCCTCAACAACAGTAATCACAAAGGCATCAAGTAGCCTAGTCTTACAAGCACGCAAACTTCACCTACAACCTTCATCCTTTTAACCACATATTGTTGTCCAAAGTATAGAGTTTGATCTCCCCACATGAAATTGATGGTGATGCTCAACATGATACATTTTGACAATATGAATAAGTTGCTCCTTCGACTCAAACCTCATCCCCTTCTTCAATTCATCGCCGGAAGTCCAATTATCATTTGACAATCTACAATCTTCCTCAAAAGTCACATAGTCATCACCTCTGGGTGTCGTGGTCATAAAGGGAATTGAGTCGTCTACTTGGCCATAGACAAATCTCTGACCACCACCTACGGGTATAGAGACGGAAAAATCAACAGATACATTGCAAGACCAACCCCAACCCGAAAACACAACAACCACCCAAAGCTTCTCCATCTTCTTCTTCTTCGTTATCCTCATCTTCTTCTACATCTTCTTCCGCCATTTCTTTCTCATCGATATCTACAAGAGTAAAATCCACTCAAGTTTCGATACGAGGATATTCATCCGTATAATTATCTCATTACACGGATGTTCCACCATTGTATGATTTAATATACAACTCATGAGTGATACCTACTCCCAAACTCACCGCAAACTCCATCAAATTATAAATGTCGTCATCGTCACTAATTGGCACCAACTGAAACCGTGTATTTCCACTTTACATGTACGACAGGGGACAACGATGAAAAATCTCAACATGTTGTGTCATTGAATTGATCTGAAATCCTTTACATATTTTCAACACCAACTCATTATAATATACATCCCGTCTCACCCTAATCAATTTCAAAGGATTTCCATTATAACCAACTCCATATTCACCCTTTATAATTTCGCTATTTCAATAGCATAAGAATCTTTTCATTTCCGTCATTTTTTCTGAATAACAAAAATCAACTTGTCATAATCTAATAGAAATAAATCAATTTTTACAATTTAAATGATTGACAACAATATTTAATTGCACCCCAATTTCAAAAAACCCTAATTCAAAATATCCTAAACCCTAATTTTACACTAATATTCAACAAACCCTAATCTCTCAAAAAACCCCAAAATCCTAAAATTCATAATAAAATTTTCAATAAATATAACTTGTCATGATCTAATAAAAATAAATCAATTTTTGCAATTTAAATGATTGGCAACAATTTATAATTGCATTCCAATTTCAACAAATCTTAATTCAACAAATCCTAATTCAAATATCATAAACCCTAAATTTATACTAATATTCAACAAACCCTAATTTCTCAAAAAACTCCAAAATCCTAAAATTCAAAATAAAATTTTCCAATAAAATATAATTTGTCATAATCTAATAGAAATAAATCAATTTTTACAATTTAAATAATTTACAACAATTTATTACATCCCAATTTCAACAAACCCTAATTCAACAAATCTTAATTCAATAAACCCTAATTTAAATAACCTAAAACCATAAAATTCATAATCAATTTTTTCAATAAATAAATCTCAAATTAAATATTTCAATTCTTTAAAAACTACTCCAAAAATTTATTTTTCTAATTAAAAAACATCCCTCAATAGTTCTCATTCCTCCCTTAGCCCACAGTTTTCAAACATACAAACATTTCATTCTTTCAATAAATATACATTACCCAACATATATCATTATTTCAAATGAAAGATTTCATATTCGAAAAACTAAGAACAAAGTTGCAACGAGCAATGTATCTCGTAATTTTGTAGATCTGCGCTAACGAGCATCGAGAAGTGAAGCAGAAGGTGGATCGCTCACAAGGGATTGAAGTTTGTTCGTCCTTCGTGGCTCGCGAGGAAAAAAGGAAGCTGCGGGAGCTGTCGATCGCAGCGAAGGAAGAGAGAGAAGAGCACAACATAAGAGAAAGAAAGAAAGAAAGAAGTTCGGGTGTTATGAAATCGAGCATGTCGCATTTTGAAGACGCGACATGCACTGTGCATGACGAGTTTTGAAGACGTGATATGTGAGTTTTAGAAATGAAATTTCTTTCTCTCCAGCGTTGTTTTAAATTTTTTTTTTTTATTTTTTAATATTAATTCCGTACATTTCTCCTTTTTGGTATCGTTTTGAGATAAATGTACCAGTTAAAAAATTAAAAAAAAAAATTAAAACAGCATCATGTGAAAAAAAAATTATATTTTTAGCACCCATATATCGTATTTTGAAAACGCGACATGCACTGTTTATATAAACAACGCAAATCGTGTGTTCGAAACAAAACATTAGAAAGAGATAGAATCATGTCATGTCGTGTTTTCAAAACATAATATAACACTGTTCACGTGTATTGTACACAAGAATAGTATCATTCATGTCATATTTTGAATATGCGATATATATTATTTACGTTAACGTAAATAATACATATCATGTTTTTAAAATACGATATATGAGTATTAGATATAGAATTTTTTTTTTACGGTGTGGTTTTAAAATTTTTTTTAATTTTTAATGTTATAACGGTACGTTTCTCGTCGTTTTGGCCCTGCGGATATAAAGATCGCAGTAACGTCTCCAGGCTTCAGACTAGGGAAATTATAATTATAATTTTGACGTGATTTGGGGGATGATTCCCTGAAAATGGCTTCTGGGTCGTCTTCTCATCAAACTCGTGTTCCTCTTCCTCCTGATCCAGGTTTGTTTTCTCCAATTTCAATCAAAATTTTGATGTTTCTTTATGATCTGGGTATTTTGAATTGTTTGAATTTTATGGTTTCTGATGTTGATCTCTTTATGGGTTTTCAAATTCGATACAGGTTTCCTACTATGTTGCTATTATTCATCCGTAAATTCCTTGGTCTTTGTGTTTCATTTGCTATTTGTTCTCACGTTTCATCTCTTATATTTGCTGTTTAGTAAGGCTTGATTAGGTTGTCTGATTTGGAGTTGTTGGATGTGGGTTATGGCTCTACATATTCTGGCTCCTCTGGCTTGAATGAGCCAAGGATGAAAGGAAACCTGCAAAAGACCCGACGGTAGAAACTCCGACAGTGGTTTTCAAGAGAAATAAAATAGACTGAGCAAGAGAGAGCCGAGTATGACAGCCTTGAGTTTTTGTGTGTTGAGTGTATTATTCCAAGAGTGTACCTGGGCTGTGGCATGCGGAATGTTTTTATAGGTTGGCCGCCTTGAGTTGTGCGGATTTGCGGTGTTATAATCCTAATTTTCTTGTGAAGATACCTGTAGCCAAATATTCTCGAGAGATATATGATTTTTATTACTTAAAAAATTTAACAAATCAAGAAGATTCTTTTTTTATTGATTAGATTTCAAATATGTTCTTCCTTATCTAGGTGACATGTTTAAATCGATGAGGATAAGCTATCGGGATGGCTAGCCTCTTGTCAAGGCTGTCGGCTCACAATGTGAAGAGGAAAGTATCGTTTGGCCTTCGAGGTCTTCGAGGGCACGTCCCGATGAGGGCGTACCGATAGAGATTATTCAAAGTGTCGGACCGTGTCTACCCTTTAAGGAAATAAATTCCTAATTGTTGTCGGGTCGTGTGTACCCTTCAAGGAAATAAATTCCTAATTGTTGACATGGCTGGGTGTGAAATATTTGTTGGATCATGGGCTTATAAAATTTTGGGTATCACCGTAATGGGCCTTTGGGTTATGTCCCATCAGGAGTTTAGATTTTTATGTATCATGTTTTTATTGGGTCATATGCAATCGTATTTTGTTAGTTAGAACGACTTGCCAATGCAAATTATAGGCCAAGCATGTCTACAGATCAAGCGCTTTTGGGATGCCAGATAAATTCTATGAGTCCTGGCATGTAATTGTCAATAATGAGAAGCTGGGTTAGATTGGATTTTATCACCAAAAAAAAATTGTTTTTCTGTGTTTAGTTTGCATTATTTGATAAGATGGTCTCTCGTCTTGAATGAGAAGCCTTTCATTTTTCCGGTTCTTAATGTCTATCATTGTGTCAAGGCTGAGTCTTCTATTCTTAATGAGGTTTGTATGGCCTCTTTGTAAATTATCATACATTTGAACTAGATAATTGTCCTCATCTCAAGTGAAACAAAATGACGCTAAGATTATCTTCGTATGATGTCAAAGAATGATCATGTATTATAGGGGTAGTTGTACATAACATTACCCTGTGGTACTTGGGTGTTCAAATTTCTATCCATTCCCCTGCTGAAGTTCAAAGAAAAAGGGAATAATTAAGGGAGTTGCATTCACCTTGTATGTTGCCGCTCTTTTGTTTTGGTATTTGCATCATTCTTAAATTTCTGATTTATATTTTTTCCAGAGCTAGAATCATAAATAGGGAAATTTTATTCCTGGTTTTGTATTTTTCAGGTGGGAAGCCTATTGATGATGATGCCCACTCAAAGCTGGTTCCTATCCATATTGTTACTCAAGCATCCCAGCTTCCAATAGAGTTCCTGGAGCCTTCTCGCGAAAGGGAGCTGGTGATTGGCTTCGATTGCGAAGGTGTTGACCTCTGTCGGCATGGAACTCTTTGTATCATGCAAGTAAGTTTAACTAACAAGTTCCACCACTTTAACTCAGATGATAAAGACTTCACTTGATCATATAATCACACCTTTCTTATCTAGACATATTGAAGAATTCAACCATTATCATATAGGAATACGAACCAAGCCCCACACTTTGAGGAGACTTCTTGTATTCTGTAGAAATTTATGGAGGTCATTATTAGGTGCCAAATTTACTCAAGAAGATGTCTATTATACCTGTAATTGGGGTAATGTTGTGGATGATCTTGAACTTTGACAATTCACACTTCTATACTTTTGCCTTGTCCAGTAGTCTTGGCTGTGTTTTATGACAAGTTCGAGTTTGGTGTCATTTGCGGAACCACCTACTTGGCCACGGTCAGATTTGGTATGAACTTTTATGGCTTTTGGGTTTGGGGAGCCATCTTTCAATTGAAATGTCCAATGTTTTTGAAAACAATATGCTAGAGGCTCAGGCCCGCTTGTTGACTAGGTGGGTGTGGGCACTGTTCATAAACTTGATCCTGCTGCGGGCTAGGGTCCTTTTTTACCTGCCTGTATATTGGTTAGGTCTTCTCTTCCATGTCAATGAGAAGATTCGTGGTAATTACATTAGTATATATATTGGTTGCCAGATGGTTAATACATTTTTTTTAAGGGGGAGGGGGGGGAGGGCTACAAGACAGATGGTTAATGCAAAGCTTTATTGCATAGGATGGGTGCCCTATAGGGTTTTTTTTTTCCTTTTTTTTTTTTTTTTTTTTTTTTTTTTTTTTTTTAAAAAATTTTTGGGGGGTTTTTTTTTTTTTTTGGGTTTTTTTATTTAAAAATTTTTTTTTTTTTTTTTTTTTTTTTAAAATAAAGATGGGGATTTTTTTTTTTTTTTTTTTTTAATAAAAAATATTTTTAAAAAATAATAAGGGGGGGGGGGGGGTGGGGTTTTTTTTTTTTTTTTTTTTTTTTTTTTTTTTGGAGCTATGGGAGGCATATGTCTCCCTATAGGTGTGAAAAACCTCATTGGTGTTGGCCCGGAGTTGCTTTTTCTTTTTCTTTTTCTTTTCCCATTTTCTCCCCCTCATATGTACGAAGCTTCTGCAGCACACTCTTTTGCATCACAACTTGCAAAAAAGATGCTCCAGTGTGCTCTGGAATCTGCAATTCCTTATGTTTTCATTGCTCTAGGAGTAGGAAGGTCTGGATCATGATTCTCTTGTTTTTAGCACTTTTCAATGGGTGCTGTCTAACGGTTAATGAGCTATTCTCTTAGTGAGGGTTAGAAAATTTATGAAACAATATCTTTCTCAACCCCCAGATGTTTTAGTTCATCCAGAGCATAAGAAGTCTTAGAATTGTAGAGGTAAGGAAAATCCTATAGATGAAGTCACAGAGTATTGGTTTAGAGCCAATTTAGTTTTTGATGACTTTTAGCTTTCTAATGGGTGGTGTCTACATTCTTGATTTGGTGGATTTATCAATTTCAGTTACTGCTGTTCATAGTTTGTGCCTCTTTGGTGCTTATACATGCACCTTTGTCTTTGTAAAACAAAACTTAATTCTTTGTTAATGGTACCATTTCTTTTGCTAATTTTTAATGACTATTTTCTTTCTGGCAGCTTGCTTTTCCAGATGCTATATATTTAGTTGATGCTCTTGAGGGTGGAGAGATGCTTATGAAAGCCTGTAAGCCAGCACTTGAGTCTAGTTACATCACAAAAGTTATACATGATTGCAAACGAGATAGTGAGGTCTCTAGTTAGTTCACTTCAGCAGCTTGGCATATTACAATTTCATTATTAAATATTTTGTTAATTATTTTCAATTAGTCCCTTTTCTGTAGGCATTGTATTTTCAATATGGCATCAAGTTGCACAATGTGATGGACACCCAGGTGACACATTCTTTCCTTTTTTATGGTTTAAAGCGGCTTTGTTTTTGTATCTTGTTAAATAGTTCTTTCCAATATTTTGAGTATCTATGTATGAAACAACGTAGAGAAAATCAAAAGGGAGAGGGGATATTTTTCCTCTACTGTTTAGCTTCTTGAGGACTGCAGGTGAAGTGACACATAGGTTCAACATGAGATAACAATGGAGAGTCTATATGATTTTATGTGTCTTATTGCTAATTTGGATTGTAGTTTGTCTTAAACCTGTTCTTGGCGTTGGGCCAGCCTAAACCTTTTGGGGTCTGCCTTTATCCATATAGAAAATGAAGATAATCCTTTCTTCAAATGTTTGATTTATTCTCTGTAAAAGAAAATCAAAGCTTAGTCATGCTGCACAAAACATGGTTTCGCCCTTGACCTAAGCAATTAAATAAAATTAAATTGAACAATGAGAATGGTGAGAAGAAAGGAAAATATGAGTTTTTGCTTTTCCATTCCAAAGCTTTGCATCTGAACTTCAAGACCTTTTTAAGTATTTGGTTTACTTTAAGCTACAATTAAACTTTGTTCCCTCTGATTTGTTTCTCTCTCTTTTTTTTTTGGTCCTGTACTTGCTTTTTTTTTTTAAACCTCTTAATCGTAGAGAACCATATGGTTGCCACAATCTAATGGTTTTCCAGTACTTGGTAGGTCAATAGTATTGAATAAGCAACATCATTTGCAGTTGCTACTCTTTATTAAGGCTGATGTCTTTTGTCATTATTCGTGCAAGATTGCTTACTCCTTGATAGAGGAACAAGAAGGTCGAATGAGAGCTCCAGATGACTACATATCATTTGTTAGCCTCCTTGCAGATCCACGCTATTGTGGTAATGACCAGAAACTCTTGTTTTTATCATGAACATTTCTATCTCTTATATTGTGTATAATAATAATAATAATAATAATAACCCAAAAAAAAAAAAAAACTTAGTCTCATTATATGAAGCATCTGTGGACTTAGCAACTTAAATTCTAGGCTTAACCATTTGGAACCATGCATTCTGCAAAGTAATCGTGTTTCTGTTTCTTCCACACTTCCACAAACGGTTTGCTATTGTTCTTTTAGTTTATGGGCCTAAATGAAGATGTTTGTGAGGGATTGTTTTTTCTATGTTCTATATCCATTAGGTTCCTCTTCCTCTACGCTAGAAATGTGCATAGTGAGCTGTTGACATGGAGGAGCATGAGAATGTTTTACAACAAAGAAGAAGATTTTATTTTCTTAAGCAATATTGCATAGCATCGAGGGAGAAGAAATATGATAGTTTTTAAGATTATGGAGTGATCCTTTGCCGATTTAATGGACCTTTTAATGTGGAGGATATATGTCTTTCATATTCCTTAATTTTCTTATAGCCTCCCTTTAAATAAAAAGAAGCATTTGTGTAGCCAACACATTGGTGAGGCTTTATTGTGGTTAGCTTCTTTTGTAAAACTAGTCTTTTGATGGTCTTGAACATGTTGCAATCATGCTTGAATAGCAATTTAGCATCTTGTTTCCTGCAAAAAACTTATTCCAATGTAATCCATGGTCCTGCAGTCCTTTTCAGTTAAATAGTTATTATCCTGAATTTGTGAAATAAAGAATTGTGCCTGTGACTGGAGCTCTAGTTTTCAGTGATGAGAAAAATTGGCCGAGTTCATATGGTGGAAATTCCATTAAACCCTTTGGGTGCGTGAGTAGGCATATGTGCACCTTTTTGATTGATTGCAATTCAGCTTCTGATGGCTGGCTGTCATCTGCTGCTGCTAGCCGTTTGAATATGGCGCATTGCAAACAAAGCAAGAGCACCCCATGGTCGCAGAGACTTATCTCTAAGCAAAGTTGCCAACCATGTCTTTCTATATGGACTCATTGATCAGTCCTGGCTTCTGTGTATTCACTTATCTGTACTTGTACGCAGCGATGGATCCAAAGCCAAGGCTTCTTGGGGGCTAATATGCGACATTTAGAATTTTTTTTTGGGGGGGGGGGGTGAAGATTTTCTGAAGGTGTAAAAGGAAAGAACCTAAAATTATTAAGGGTTATACAAGGGTTTTTTAAAAATTTTTCTAAATTGGTAGTTTTTCTATGAATGCTAATGCAGATTGCCTCATGACTTGACATTGTCTTGCTCTTGATATCTTTGATTTGAGTGTGTTAAAATTGTTCTTGTATGTTATTGCAGTCACACTACTTTGTTGTTTTAAACCAAGCATGGGGCTATAAACTAGGATATTTTGCTTCAATTTTCATGTTCGGGATTTGAATGTAGGTGTATCCTATCTTGAGAAGGAAGAAGTACGTGTAATGTTGAGGCAGGTTAGTTTTACTTTTCCATTTTTCTCTATTATTCTGAGATAATAAGTGATCAAAGGTTATAAAATTAGTTTAATTACCAAAATAATAGGTTTCTACTCCTATTGGCCACAAGGTCTGAGGTTAAGCAAGTTCAATGCTTCACCTTTTACTTGCTATTGATTCTTCTTGAACAATTGAACTCTTGCAATGTTTTTGCACTTAAAATAGATGATTGCCTGTAAAGAGGCTAATATGCAGAAAGTCGTGCCAAGTACCTCTCCATCCTTTGTGCCTAGCATAAAATTGATGTTGCACATTTATTTATCTTTTACAAATAGCACCAGATGAATGTAGATGTTAGATGGTATATATGCGCGGGATTGATTTTGTCTTGATGTTCTCTAACAGGACCCTGACTTTTGGACATACAGACCACTGTCTGAACTCATGGTCCGAGCAGCTGCAGATGACGTTCGCTTTCTTCTCTTTATTTACTACAAGATGATGGAGAAATTAAACCGCCGGTCACTATGGTATCTTGCAGTTCGTGGTGCTCTCTATTGCCGGTGTTTTTGCATCAGTGAGAATAATTATGCAGAATGGCCTCCTCTACCTTCAATCCCAGGTACTATGTTTTTGGCCAAGCCACTTTATCATACTGCCCTTTGACAGATATGGTCGAGTGCCTTCTGGACGTGGCATCTAATTTAAATTGGAATTGAGAAAAAGAGCCCAATAAGTTGCTTTTTCTTTCTATTATATTGACCCTGTGCTGTAGATAAAGCTAAGGATCACTATGTCTCCTTTTCATGGTCTGGTATAAAATGTAGTTCAACACTGAGCTCTAGTTTAGCAGTTTATTCATATGGCTTAAGAATCCCTGAAACTCCAAACACCACCCCCTCCCCCAGGCCAAAAAAAAAAGTAGGAATTTGTCTTCAAGGGACCAATAAAATTTTGGGGGGAAATTGCATCTGACAAGGAGCACTATCCACGAACTTCATGCTATTTTGGTATCTGTGCAGTAAAATGCAGTACCTTGGAGACTAGCAGAACTTTGACTTTTGGAATGAATGATCATTATGTCTCACTATTATCACATAGAATTATAGCTTACAAAATAACCATGTATTATCCTCTGCAGCAGTTCAAACTGTTGGTCTTTTATCTGAGGGATGCTTTAACAAATAACCAAACTGACTTTTGGAATGAATCATCATGTCTCACTATTATCACATAGAATTATAGCTAACGAAATAACCATGTATTATCCTCTGCAGTAGTTCAAACTGTCGGTCTTTTATCTGAGGGATGCTTTTAACTAATAACCAAACTGACTGACGTTAATTTATTAGTGACTAGCTACCATTTAAGTTTCGCTTTGTGTGAAGATGCCAAAGATTTAGATGTTCGTGAAATTCTCATATTGGTCTTGGTTATCCTGCAGATGACCTTGCCGCGGAGGGTAATGTCCCTGAGGAAGAAATTTTGTCTATTCTTGATGTACCTCCAGGGAAAATGGGGCGTGTTATTGGAAGAAGAGGGGCTAATATCCAGTCAATAAAAGAATCTTGCAAGTATGCGCCTTGCTTTTCTTTCTTTCTCCTGCCCTTTTTTGATCTTGATGTTCCTCTAGGGAAGGAAGCATTGTGTTAATTTAATATTCATTTTATCTTTTGTAGTGCGGAAATTTTCATTGGCGGTTCTAAAGGTCCTCCAGACAAGGTGAGTCTGATAGTTCGCATTCACCAAGTCATTTGTAAATTGATACATATTGATTACGATCATGATCACCTGCAGGTTTTTGTGATTGGACCAGTGAAGCAGGTGAGGAAGGCAGAAGCCTTTCTGCGCGGAAGAATGTAGGCAGTGCATTATTGAGAATGAATGAAAGCGAAATCAATTCATCTCATATCCCTGTAACCAGAAATTTTGTGCTGCTATATAGACTGAAACACTTCAGCACAAGTCCCGTTCTTCAGTGTTTCAAACAGCACTGTAGAGCAGAACTATGGTGAAAATTGCACTTTGCAATTTGCATAATTCAAATAATAAAATCTGTGTTCAGATATCATTTTTCCATTTTAGACTGCCCCATCATTTGAATTCTTCTTGTTGCTTGGAGGCATGATTGCTGCTAGGGTTAAAGCTGAGGGAGAAGAAAGAATATGTGTCATCATGGCAAATGCTTCCAAAATAGATGAAGCATATCATGAACATGTCTAAAAGGCTCTCTTTGTTTTACGGAAAATAAATTTAACTTGTGTTGGCTTAAAATTTTCTGGTCCAGAGGTAATGTTTACACTCGACATAGAAACTAAGTCAGAATTTGGAAAATGCCTTTTGAAAAAAAAAAATGCGAGTCAGTTTTTTAGTCAATCACTAACAAATAGACCATGCAAATGTTACAATTACTAAAATATGATTATTTTCCCTGAACAACCAAAAAATATTTTTTCCTTGGCATGTGTTTCATGAAACAAATGGAGCCCTAATGTACAATAAAAATGATCACAAACCCTTATTTTGCAGTTCGGATATATAAGCAATTTTGTAATCAATGTTCATACATCAACATGCCTCACCAAGATAAATTCACTCACAAATGACACGTTGATGATTGATCAGTTCTTGAAAATATAAAGGTAACCTGCAACAAAATGCTCACAGCACGAATTGCTCTGTTCGAAAGGACATAATCCGGACAATCAAAGAAATGGTAAAAAAAATCATTTTTGAAAGTTGCCAAACTGATACTGCTGGCTTCCAAGACTTGAGAAGAAGTCATCCCCGCCGGTGCCAGTAGACGTTGAAGAGGCAAAGCCAGATCTACCCAGACCAGAGCCTGAACCCATGGCTCGTCCCATGAAATTTACAGTTGAGGGTCCCTTCTCCTTTTCTTCTGATCCATCAGTCAATCCCCCAACAATGCCAACATCTGCTAGATTTACCTTCTTAGCTGCAGGTTATATAATTCACAAATTAGTAGGTTCGTCAAACATGAACAACTGGGCATAATCTAAATTCCATTCCAGAAGAGAACAAAACTGCAGACATGTGGTGACTTGTGAAGACAGACCTCATATAACACCTTATGCTTCACAAGCATAAATTGCAAATTAAGGAAAAGTTTACGTTGTCATGATTTTAGACTAGACTATAAAGCTAATACTAAACTTTTTGAATTTATGTTCTTTTGTGATGGCTGAAGAAAGAGCAAGAGGATTGTGAATCAGAGGTCCAAGCTCCATCTGCTGGATACTACTTGGCCTTCTGCTCAAGAAATGAAAAGTTCTGCAGTCAAATGTCCTATGAGATGGATTCTAGTGACCGCGTGGCTCAGGATCAGAGTGGGAGCCTCGAAAAAAACTTGCAATTTGGCACACACACATAAACAAGTGATATTGCCCTTGTTAGCCCCACTGTTCTACATTGCTCTGGTCACTAGCCTGGCAAGAAAGCTTCAAGGATTTTTAAGTAACATCTGAAACCCATGGACTTGGGACAACAATGGAAGGAAAAAGGTCCGGTGACAAATATGAGACTTCCATTTGATTCATATGTGTGTGTGTGTGTGTGTGTGAGAGAGAGACAGAGAGCAACTTACGGGCTGTTATATTGAGATCAATTATCCCACGGCTCAGAGAATCTGCCCAAATTCCAGACTTCACTTGGAAGGTACCCTTCTTGGGTTGAGAGTTAAGTTCTGACATTGAATTTCCTTTCAAGTTGTTAGGATTTCCATTATCGGCAGGTTTTTTTCCTACTTCTGAAGATCCTGAATCCTCATTAGAAGTGAATGCCCCAAAAAGATCAGATTCATCAAACTTGTTCGGGGCAACTGCTGCAAATGGATCAACAGGATCACTATTTATCGGATCAGATTTTGGAGCCTTGATTTCAGGTTGCACGACTGGATCAGGAGCAGCAAACAAATCAACGGGTGAAGAAAATGTGGAGACAATGGCAGGTTGGGAGGCAAACAAATCAATGTTATCCTGCACCCATAAATATGTTATAATCATAAGATAATTGAGGAGAAAAAAATAACACAAGCAGCAATGTACGAATATACACACCCATAATCATTTACGTTTCTACCTATAAAAGCTTATAGTATATGAATGAAGAGACACCTATCTTTCTATGTAAAGCAAGGAGTTTTGGGAACTGCTAATGATGACACGGATGCATAAAATCCATAGCAAAAGCTTATCTCCTATATAAGCTGTTTGGGGACTGTTAATGATGATACAGATGCATGAACATGCAAACCAGACATTCTAACCAGGAAGAGCCACAGCCAATCATATATGCAAAATCTACTGTTGAGAAACATGGCTACACCAATTATAAGGGCCTAAACGGCTACGCTGTGCAAACATCACAGTCAGTTCATGTATGCAAAATCTACTGTTGAGAAACATGGCTACACCAATTATAAGGGCCTAAACGGCTACGCTGTGCAAACATCACGGTCAGTTCATGTATCCAGAGGGAACGCTCAGTTCATACTGCAAATTAATGAGCAGTATTATATTCCAGAGACGTGAAAGCAAGTTTGAAGTGCTTGGTTGGCGACACTTCTTTGGAAAAAGAGGTTTGGGAAATGCCTTCACCAAATAAGTTATAGAGAGACAACATACTCAAAGTTTTTGAAGGGAAATATCAAGTGCTAAAAGAACTTTTCAAGCAAAGAATGAAAGAGTGGGGCTGCTTCATTCTTCCAGCAAAAGCTGAAGCATGAAACTAATCTCCAACTTTAAGAAGTACATATAAATCTTTATCATTCCAAATTTTTCTTTAAATAAATTCTATATATATATATATGTGTGTGTGTGTGTGTGTGTGTGTGTGTGTGTGTGTTTGACCTGACTCTGAGAACTGTCTGCTGCCTCAGCACTAGGTGTTGCTGATACAAAAGCTGCATCTGCAAATAGATCAATGTCTGGCGAATTGCTACTCATGGCAGGCACATCCGAGGCAACTGAAGATGATATATCTAGTAGGTCAACACCAAACAAGTCCACTTGGCCAGAACTTTTAGCAGCTGTTTCTGTCAGACAGCATGGTCATTGAGGGTAAGATACTGATACAACAAAATCATTTTCTGAAAATTCTAAAATAACGACATTATGAAAAATTATAGTATTTGAATCATGAAATGTTACAACAGAGGAAAATTTCTGAACTGACTATGGAGTTTTGCCAAAATTATCATTGTAAACCCTGACTAGTGGCAGGTTAGAGGCTCAAAATGATCATCCTCCAATGCCAATCCAGATAAAGAATAAAAAATTGCCATAGATGCACACAAGAACAGGAAAGAAGCATCTTAAGGCCACCCAGGCATTGATAGAATCAGGACCATTTTTTCAGTTACCCCTTGGTAAAGCAATCAAAATAGAAATTCCCCTACCTTCTAGCAACAAGATTCTTTTTGCAAAATGAACTTTCATCATTAGGTATTCTCCGCAACTAAGGTTGGTTAAGTAGGTTGACAGTTGACTCTTGAACAAAATAAAGTACAGAGATTTTGTGCCCTTAAAGACATTGACTCTGAGGCATAACATGCATATTATGTTTTCAGACAGGTGCAGCAAAATGACTTATGAACGGATGGCATGAAGAAAATAATAGGATTACAAAAGAATTGCAACAAAAATACTTACTGTTGGAGGAGATTCCTCGAGGATCAAAATCATCAAAATCATCATCATAATTACTTGAAGGAACACTTGTGCTTTCAGAAGGAATGGAACCGTACTTCTCAGGAGCATTAAGCTTAGTTGCTGGCTTTGATGCAGAGAAAGTACTTTGATCCTTACTGCAGAATGTACACATTCCTTTTTTAATTGAGGGGAAGCAGAAGTATGTAGATGGTTGAAGCAAAAAAGTAACAAATTCACAATCACACTAAGGTAACTGATACCCATCAATTAAATTTGCACACTGAACTTGATAATCTTCACAACTTTTTAACAGAAGGTCTTTGATTGTCGTACACTCTCATTATAATGAAAGCAACATTTTCTCAAGGATGGCAGTTATATCCTGCAAACTAATGTCCATCCAGTGCAGACATTTACCCTGTAAACCCTCCCTACAGCTAGACATCAATTCTGAGACCCTCCAGCATTTGGTCAATCAAACTCCCACATGCTACTCAATGGTTATAGCAATCAATATAACTAAGATCAATTTTATGGCAATATCTAGTAAGAGGATTGCATTATATAATAACAAACAGATGTACATTTATAGAAAATATTGAGAGCTGTGCACAAACCAAAAAAATCAAAAACATTAAAAATCCCAGAATCATAAAAATAGGATATGCTAGAGTTAATCGTCACACATGATATGGACAAATACTACTTTATATGATGTTGTAATTACTTATGTACTAGTCACTTAACTCTTGATCATTTCTAATATTAGAACCATTAATAACATTGTAGGACTTTCAGGAGGAATTGGGTTCTCTATAAAAGACTTGTTGCATGGTGGTATCCAACTTTGGAGGCAAGTGAGGAGAAAAAGAATGCTCACCATGGCACTAAAAGAAATATGAGCTAAATCTAGAGTCCTTAAACAAGCAAGAAAGCGTGATTCTTGTAGAATGTAAAAACTAGAAAGCAATAATGGCATATCAGACCAGGGCTTAGAATTAAGCAACTGGTAATGATCAAGCTGATAGTTGGCTCCTATTGAGATCAGAATGGCAAATTCATATCCTCCATCATAAATCAACATACAGAGCAAATACTCTCTTTGGCCTTGACATTGTTCCCCTTGATCTATCACCCATTTACCATTTCCTTTGGACGGCACAGCCAACTTTTTGAAATGCAACTCAATGAATTCCCTAAGCCACGTTGTAGTTCAGGGACTTAAAAGCCATAAGATTCCTTTGCCATTTGGAAATCTAAACCATCTATTTCATGCATCATGAATATGGTTCAAAGAAACTACATTCAATCCTGGACATCACCTAAACCAGACAAACCAGAGCAAACAAATCTGTCTCTAACCTATGCAAGTCTAACATGAATATGCAGCGGTTGCATAGAATTCACAGATGGAAGGCGTCCAAATATGGATTGATTAAAAGGAGTAATCAGTACGTCATTGTGGTAAAGACTCTTAGGGTGGAATTGGATCAAACCCCATCTGCATTATGATCCAGGGGTTTATGGGGTAGAAGGATATACACCCCCATTGTGTGGCTCAAAAGGAGAAGTAATCAATAGAGTTATGGAGTAGAATACAAACTTGTCATAACGAGTTGATCCCTTCTTTGAGTTGGTCCCTTTGGTCTCGCTGCTAATCCCTTGACGTGAACCAACATAAGCATCTTTGTCATCCTTCTCTTCTCCATATTGATCCCTCTCTTTATAACTATCCCTGAATGTATCACCATAGCCTCCATACCTGTCACTACCAAAGCTGCCACTACCAAATGAGGGCGCACTCGACTTATACGATATACCAGTTGATGAGAGCCCAACATACCTGCCCAAATGCCCATAGTTTCATTCACTGTTATTCCATAAATAAAGTACTCCAGGAAAAATCCCAGAATAACAATAAGCATAAATTGCCAAATTTTTAAACCATGTGCTTACTTATCACGGTTTGCAGCTGCTTTATTTCTAGATTCTTGAATTTTATCTTTGTTATTCAGGAGGTTCACAATAGTTTCCGCCTTTTTCCTCACATTGAGACCAGAATCCTTCCCATTTGGCTCAATGTATTCAAAACTTGTGAGTGACTTCACATATACAAAGCAAATTGTAGAATTCTGTAAGCTAAACTTTGTCGTTATGAAAATCAGTCAGTCAGCTGGCACAGGATTCAAGAGAAGAAAGCTTACTGATATCTGAAAAGTGTGTTCTATTATGTCATCAACTGCACGTTCGGATCCATTAGCAATCAAATACTCTATAACAGCTAAAGCCTGACAGACAGACAGTTCCCAAGATGTAAATGAAATCAGAAGACCATAATCAATGTTTACTAACATTTAACACCAAATCAATTACCAGCAGAATATTCCGCCCAAATGAGTTACTACCTTGTAGACATAACGCCAATCCTTGCCTGTCTCACTCAATCTTGTCCAGAGAACATTCATAACCATCTGGCACTCTGAGCTGCCAAATACAACAATGGAGTAAATATATAGGTCGAAAGGAAAAAGGCCCAAGATATATTTCGCAAACCTCATGACAGTTACAATGACAAATTAAAGGAAAAAGGAAAAGAAAAAAGAAAGATACAAGAGCAAATAAAAACTTTTGTAACAAAAGAGAAGTTACAATTTTTTTGTCGCTTGTGCTATCTCCACAAGTGCAGATCCATGGGGACCCCAGGGTTCATTGTCAGTCGCATCCAACACCTATATCAATCTCAACAGTGATGATAGCATTCACAATTAAGACAATGTCCACATTTGTTGCACCAGCTTAAATCATCAGACTCATTAGATAGCAAAATTATGTACTAGATCATAATGGGGAGAATTTGACCTCCATAGGTCTAGCCACCTTTCAGAGAATTTTCAAAGATAATTAAGGCTCATGAAGCTAGATAAATAACTATGAACTCCTCAAAATTGAGACATGAGGTTTAGCCACATAGAGTTGAATTGGTGTTCAATTACATCAACCTATAGTTAGGTCCTCATAGTTGAAGCAATCAACAGGGGATGTAAACACCTGCACCTGGCAAACTCCTATCTAATGGGAATCAATAAAGTGGCACCTGGTGCTCTCAACATCAGAAGCTAATTTAGTAGTATCAAGCTTCAAAATATATCAAATTAAAATATATTACAATTAAAACGTCAGCATCAATCTGATGGCGCAACACTTTAATTTTTTGATGTAGTACAGTAATGCAGCACAAAATGCATAGCGAAAAAAGGGAAACTCAGCTACCATTCCAGACCAGGCTTATGGTCGTCAAAGAAAATTTAAGTGGTAGAGAATACAACAAAAGACAGCAAAAAAAGTTAACTCATCCAAAGCTCCTTGTGGTTCATACTTTGTTAACTCTGTGGACTCCTGATGCATTTCTTTTGTCCACTTTTCTTCAAGTATATTCCACTTTAACCATAGAAAGCTCTACACAAAAATTTTAGTCTCCATGCAAGGAGACCATTACCATTGGAATGTGAGCTACAACAGGCAACTAAATGAGTGAAGGTGGGAGAGCTTCTTCAACTTCTTTGAAATCTTGGAAAAGGTAAAGTTGGAATCTGGATAGGGATGACACTGTGGTTTGGAAAGGACTATTGCTCAAATCTCAGAGGTTAACAGGTATTGCAAGCTACTCTGAGGAGGCAGCAGGAAGGGCCTCCTTTTCCTTTTCCATGGAAGTTTATTTGGAATTCTTGCACCAACTGTGTGTTATGCCGCGTAGGGAAGGATTTAGACTCAAGATAATCTCCAAAGGAAAGGGTATCATACTGGTATGCTCTGTGTAAAACAGAGCTTGCCACCTACTTCTTCAGTGTGCTTGGACTCCTTCGCAGTGGGGTAGAATCCTCTCTCTTTTGCACATGCTATGGGTGATTACAAGTTGTGTACACAGCAGGCTTTGGGTTTGAAGTGGGGTTAGGGTTTGAAAAACGAGGAGAATCTTTAGAATAATCTATCCAGCCAGGTTTTGGTTGGTTTGGAAGGCATGGAATTAAAAGATTTTTGAGTGGGCAAAATAGCCTCTCGAGTGTTGTAGAAAATTTTCTTCAAGTGCTTGCATATTTGTTCATCGTTTAGGTCTTTTCTATATCCCTTTCAAAGGTCACTTATTTTGTAAGATTGCTTATCTTCATAGTTTTCATATGGTGGCCCCTCCTTGGTGCTTTCATTTTTGCTCAGGGGACCATAATTCCTCAAGAATTCACACAGGAACTTAAATTGCACCATGATACCTATCATGGGGTATAAAAGCTTCTTAAGTTCTAAAATACTATTAAACTCTTAGGCCATGTTTGGATTGCTGGAATGAAGGAATGGAATCAAACCCATCCCATACAGACATTTGGATATGACACTTAGGTTTCAGAATGAAAATTAAGTGCTCCCTCCACTTGGTTTCATGAAACACACACTAAATAGTGGGCATCGCAGATTTGGGCTATCCTCCAGAGCTTTGGTGAGACAATGATCATGGGAAACCAAAGATCTACTTCTCATTTGAGGTACTCACATTACAGTGGCTGGGGATTGAAAGATACCACTCTTTCTCTCTCCCAGATGTTCCCTTGACACCTCCCATATCCCAATTTTAAACACCAAAATTGCTATTCTCCCATCTCCACTTTTGAATACAAAGAATACTGAACTTTGATCTCCAGCCAATTTTTCACAAATTTCATCCCACGATCAGTGGTTTCCGACCAAGTAATAATGAATTTACCTTTGAACCGCCCAATTGTGTTTGGTTTATGTTTGATTTTTCAAATTATTTAACGTGTGTGTTTTCATTTTGCTACTCCATGTTTGTAACATTTTAAATACCAATTGTGAAGAATTTGGATCAAGTGGGCTGGATTCCTTCTCAAGAGTTTCCCAGTTCTGTTGCTGATTTGGCTCTTTATCTTTCTTTCTTTCCCCACCCAAAAATAAAAACAAAAAAAAAGCCCTTTGAAACTTGGTCTTCCAAACACCTGAATGGGAATGGAAACTTTTCATTTCAATTCCCAAATTTTCATCATGGTAAAGGATTTCATTCCAATTTCCATTCCCATTGACCATCCAAATGAGGCCTTGTTTCTAAATTAACATTAGGAGAACAGCCAAGTATTCTTCTACTACTCATCCCACTTTCCTTCTTTCTTCCTGATGAGTACGTCCAGTTCCCATGACCGGAATTGCTGCTAAATCTGGGAAAGACTGATCCACCAGGACCTTTCTACTTTTTTTAAATCAGCCTCATAACTTTTGTTAAAATCAACTGGCATGGGATTATTTAGGCGTAAAAGTTGCTTTCTTCTCTTACGATATTTCTAGTTGCATTAAAACCAGGCCCTGAAGGCCTTCTAAACTGTCTTTCTACATGTTTACCAGGCTAAAATAAACTTTGATCTCCGTCATAAGTTAACTACTTTAGTGTTCCGGCAAGGAGTTCACAAAATTTCCAACAAGCTTCCTATTGAGTTTTGATTTCCTTCTCATTCTGAGACAATTTTTCATCAAATTTGACCCAGACTCTATCTCCAAAGTTGCTAACAAGATTCCATTCATTTGGATTCCATGATTCACACCGGTTGAAATTCCTCGGCCGCGAAGCCTTATCAACAAATTGGTAGAGCAAACACGAAAAATTTATTAGAAATTAATACTAGGGGTCATAATTGGTGAGAGATCATTGTTGGAGCACTCAAATGAATGCTTTGCTAGAAATTCTGTGAAGACCTCTAAGGTTAGCTAACACCGATTACTTATGGAGGAAATTGAAATGTATTTTTAAAGTTTTGGGGTTAACTGACTCCAATAAAAGTTTAGGGGGTAACATGAAAGAAAGGAAAAACTTTTGGAGGATATTTGTAGTTTTCGCCTAAGGCATGGCTAGGGCTCTTGCCATTCTCCCCTCAACATCTCACAGCACAATATTGCTATTAAGCAACAATTCTTCTACTCAGAACACTCAAATCAATGTACAAATAACCTACGCATCTTTTCTTCATAACTTGAACATCAATTTTAAAGAGGTCTTGCTTGTAAATGCTCAAAATTGAAATGAGTAGTGTTCTAGCAGCTAGACCCAAATCATCATACTCACATACCTCAGCTCTGCTAGCCGTTTTCTTTTGGTTAAGAGCTCTACAAGACTTTGCCAATATCTGAACCAATTGAATTGGAAACTATTAACCATTCTGATCACAGGAAACATCCATTCCCTTTTCTATTTCAGCGAAGTGCACTTGCAAATGCTTATTCACAATTTTTGGGATCAACAATTTCAAAATAATTACATGATCACAATTCACATGCACTTCGCATGAATACTTGAAACTTCGCCGCCAATTGTAGCATAACATAGAAATCAACAATCAAATACCGCAAAAAAGACAGCACTCGATTCATGAATCAAAATGATGGATAACTTACCTTCTGTTCGATCTCTGGAACCTTCAAGACCTTTAGATTCACCTCTCTCTTTCTGCAATTAACCACAATTTTCCAATCAAGATCCAACGCATTTAACGAGACATTCATTCAGAGAGAACAAGAGAGAATGGTCAAAATCGAAGCTCACATTTCTCGAACAGTCTGATCGATGACCTTCATGAAATCCATAATTGTCTAGATCTACAATTAGAACAGATCAAAATGCTTCCGATTTGGATTAAAAATTCTAGGGTTTGTAGAGAGAGAACAAATTATGCGTAGATCTTGAGTTGGGGAAAATGAGAGAGAGAGAGGAAATCTGGCGGTGTGAGCCTGATTGCTTTAAACGACAGAAAGGGCAATCAGAAGAAGAGGCTCATCGTTATCATCCTTCTTCTTTTTAATTTTGTTTTTATTTTTTGCTTAATTTATATTTTCTTATTTGTCTGCATTTACTGAATATTGACCAAAAAAAATGAAATGTTTTGTCTCAATATTCACCAAAATAATGGAAATCATTATTTGAATCATATTGTCATTTGATTAATTTTAGTTATGAATATAACACTTTATTGAACTAAAAATAAAGAAGAAAATATAAAAAAATAAAAAACAATGAGTTCAACCAATAAATACTTATTCATAATTTTAGCAATACCTAGTTAATTTAAATAGTTAATCATTAATTTTCCTTTCAATAAAATTTCGACCCGTATATATAAAATATAAACGTAAAAAAAAGTTTACCTCTTAAACACCAAATTCGATTTGAATCGAATTTAATCAGGAATAATATAAATACTGAATACTAATGATTTATTAAAAAATAATTTTATTATTAATCATAGTTAAAAAGTATTAAAATAGTTTTGGATTAAAAAGATTAGACTTATGTTTACCTAAAATTTTCCCCGCATAAAACTTTAACTTACATAATAAATAGTTACATATTTTTAATTTGATCTTACTGTATTGAGCAATTTTTTTTATATATTTTTAATATTAGATTGTATATACCATATTTGTATATTTATATTTCACAAATAAATTTTCCTAAGCCCCTCCAGTTGGGCTGTGTTTGATTTATTCAAAATAATTTTGTTTATCACAACCTATAAATAAATGATTTATGTGAAACTTTTTTTATCGTCACTTTATACCGTTACAATAAATTCCAAATATTAAACTCTCCTAATTGTCATTAATTCTCATTTTGTAATATTACCAAAGAAAAGTGTCTCCAGCGGTAAAGAGTTCTCTCCAAAATTAAGTATATGAAAATGTTTTCGAAAATTTTGTCATTTCTAAATATAATTAGAAAAGAAAAAGAAAAAGTGAAATTTTAAAGGTATTAAAAATTTTATAAATATTTGATAATTTAATTTAAAAGCTAATAAATGTGTTAAAATTTTATTTTAACTATAGTTTATGACTTGTTTATACTTTTTATACAAATCACTTTATTTATCGATTAATGTTATTTGTTGTCAGTTGGTCAGTGATAATATCTTTTTCATTTGTGTAAATCTAAATTCATGGTTTCATAAATAATGTTGAAAATGTATGATTACCAATTTCATTGTGAAGTGTAATTTAAAAAAAAAAAACCATATATTTTGGCTGGTTTTCAAATTCCCCCATCTGCTTTCCAAATTGACAAAATAACCGTTGAAAATAACATATTCGATAAGCTGCCCATCATGTTAACCCCATGATTTTCTCGGCCACCCCTATCAAGTGTAGCACGTGAGATGCACGTGCTCTCTTGCTATTATCCCACAATTGACTTTATTTTTTTCGTTAAAATCATAAAAATACATACGTCCATAAAAATTCAAACATTAATATCAAAAAAGATACTAAAATAAGAGTTTTTTACCGTTCTATGTTACTACAAATACCCTTTAATTTTAGTATAACCAAAATGATATTCAACCATTGTCAAACCCCATCATAATTAGTGAGATTTTTTTCCCGATTTTAACCTAATTCATATCTTCTTCCCCTTTTATTCTCAATTTCATCGCTTTTTTAAATCAATTAATATATATAAAATTATATTTCGATTAATTCGTTCTAAATATTCTCGGGTTTAATTTAAAAATATTCTCTCAATATATTTTCTTTTATTTTAAAATTTTATATTTAATACTTAATTAAAAAAGTTTAACATTCTCGTTAGTATTTCAATGCCTTCTTAACATCCTTTGATGCGTTTTTCCTCTACAAACTCTTCCCAATCACCAGTGTGACCTTTTCCTCATGAGTGCAAGCCCCATCATGGCATGTTAACCTCATGAGTGCAATTCAAGTTTTCAATCGAATTTTAAGAATTTTTTATAGCACTCGAGATCCATTCATCACGAATTTTCTAAAACTTTTATGTCGCTCATACTGCCTCCTTATAATGGATAAAGGAAAAAGAATCCTTATTTAGAGATTTCAATTGAACTTCCCTCGACAAAGTCACTAGGATTTAGAGTTTTTAGAAACTTTTACTTGCTTAGCATCAAAATGATCAATTATTTGTTTCTTTTTGAGATTTTAACAAATGATCTGTTACCTATAAAAAATTGAAATATACAATTATTAATGATATTTCTTGCATCTTTTCCAATTGTTTAAAAATAAATTCATATAGTAGCCAATGATCTTTAATTCAAGTGACACATTTCCTCATCCTCAATCCTAAGATCTCGAATTTAAATCTCATTATGTACAATTAATCAATCAATCAATCAGAATTTTAGTTTCAATAATTTGGATTGATTTACGCAGTATTCCCCTTGTATTTTTATAAAAAAAAAATTGTTTTCACATCTCGAATTAATGACCTTCAACTTTTGTATCAAGATCCATCAAAAAAAAAAATAAAAGATGAATAAAAATATTTACAAATAATAATCAAAAATTTTTAAATTACCATGGCTTACCCTATAATCAAAAATATTTATAAAAATTACAAATTAACCAAAAAAAGGAGAGCAAGGTGCTCCTAAAAAATTATGTTAACTCCACTCTATCAAAAATATCGAGATAAAACACTTCAAGAATATTGACATCAAGAATCTCGATAAGAAACAAATGAAAGTTGTTTTTTATTGATCAAAATAACCTCAATTTTATTTTAAATTAAACTCACTCCATTTTTTTTTTTTGAGTTTATAAATATTTTTATAAATTTTAATTAGCAAATGGTTAGAATTTTAATTTTGCTTTTTAAGTTAGTTAGACAAACTTATAAATAATCTCAAACACCCTCTAAATATTTTTGAACTGTTAACTTTTTCTCCCAAAATTTGTCAAACATAGATATTTTCAGCTTTTTCATCCTTAGATTTTCCTAAGTTTAAAATGAAATCGAGATGCTAATTTTTGTTTAATTTCTACCGATTTCTCAATTCAATTCTCACCATATTTCAATATCATGGTCTCTTGATCTCTTTCAACCCATCCATCACTGTCTTCAATTAAATCGCTAGTTCATTAAAGCTACATCATTGTTGTCTTTTTTAATTATTTTTCAAATTATAATATTTTATAAATGAGATAAATGATAATTTAATGAATATAAAATTTTAAAATATATTATTTTATTTTGTAATTCTAAATACAAGATATCATTTACAAAATAAATCATATAATTCAATTCAATTCAAATAAATCTTATGTATTTTTATCTGATTTCGAGCAAAGGAAAGAAGAATAAAATAAATTTGAAATTAAATTTTATAATTTTGTACTTTTTATTTACGATATTTTACCATCGAGGTTAACAGTCGCCGATGATACCATTCCACAAGTCGGCAGGGGCAATCATTTCAATTTTCCTGGACACGGACTCACCCGTGCCATAAATTGTTCAGCCAAATTCTCAATTACGATTTTGTCCTTCCCGCATCTTCATACATAAAATCCATTTCTCTCTCCTCTCTCTCTCTCTAACCAGTATCCGAAGGAGAAGTCTCTCTCCGATCGAACTTTTTCTCTCTTTCCAATTTCACCAAAACCCCCGAGTCTCCAATCAATTTCATTTCTCAGGCAATTCTCTCTCTCTATCAAATGATTTCTGTTGATTTGAATTTTCCTTTGTATAATTTTGATGTTTGATTTGATTGATCTTTCTTGGATCGGATTCAGGAGTTGTTCCTAGAGAGCAATCTAAAGATGTTTACTCGGATTTTCGGCAAACCTAAACAAGAGACCAATGCCCTATCAACTCTTGACAAGTTGAATGAGGTTTGTCAAATGATTTCTTTGCGTCTTCTCTTTTTCTAATCATGACGTTTTCTTGCAAATTCCTGCATCCTATTCTTATTACCTTTCAAGAATCCTTGTTCCTGTGATTTACTTCTGGGATCGTAACACGTGGTTTGAATTTTCCGTACTTTTTTCCTGTATTTATTGGGAATATAATCATTTTCTGTGTTGCTATTGAAATTGGTTTTCCTGAGGTCATTGGTTCGATGGTTTGTGAATGTAATCAACTGTGCGCGTGCTTTTTGATGCATTCTATCTCCGGCGGAACATATTTCTTTTAATTTCGATACAATTGTTATGTTTTGGATGACCTATTTTCTTATTATCAAAGAAATTCACGTGCACAGCCTGTTGGGTAGCCTAGCAACAAGCCAAGCCTTGATAGCGCCTCACTAGCGTAGGTTGTCCTCATGGGGCAACCCCAGGTATCCGGATGGTTGCCCAGCTATTGTGGGAAGGGCTATAAATATGGACAATTGGAAATATCACAATTTTTTTTGATTCATGCATGACAATGGGATTTGTTCTAGCCAGAATGGTGTTTGATACCCACACAAACAATGAGCAAAAAGAAAGTTATGGTAAACCTAGTTCTACCCAGAATGGCGACACAAAGAAAGAGCAAAAAGAAAGTTATGGTGAACCTTAGTTTCATGGTAAGGTTACAACTTTACATGAGGTCTTGGGTTTACTTCTTGGAAACAGTCTTTTCCTAATAAATGAATGTAAGATTTATCAACAAATTCCCTATCTTGTACATCACATGCTAAGTGAGATGCTTACACTTGGGGACCTATATTAGTGGTGCCAAAAAAGTATTTACGCTTGTATAGGTTCAAGGTTTATGGATAAACATTGATGTTAATGATATTGCAGAATTAGAATGCTAATATTATTATATAAATGATAATCCAATTCATTTTATTTAAATAATTTTTATCCACAAATTCTTCAAATTTAGAAGAATACAGTCTATATAATTCAAATGTTGATTTCATTATCATTTGCCCTTCAATAAGGGACTAATATCTAGAACTGTTCATGCATTCAAACTGTACAAGTAAAAACCATGTAAAATATCTTGAAAGTATCTAAGAAGCATCCTTGAAGTTTTGCTATTTGGAAGATTTAAATAAAAATTTGAACTCATCATGTGCTGTGGCCGACAAGTGCCACTTGGGAGTTTGACTAGTGTCATGTTGAATACGGAATTAGATACTCATGAATGTTTGCGGCTTGCATGGACAATGCCTCAAAAGGTATTAATTCTTGAACATTTTTAAAGTTAAGGACAAGAAAGTGAGTTGATGATATGTTATATTGTAATTGAATGGGCATTATCATCTGCGCATGCTTGTTGCTCAATCTTCAATTTCCATCATCTCTGGTCTCAACTTGCAAGCCCTCCATATGACAATGGGTGGAACATCCACAATTCATGTTGTTGGCATGATGTAGTTAAATGTTTATTTGAAATCTGTGGTCCAATAGCAACATGAGGAAGCCTTATACTTTGTTGTCTCAATGTTATGATCAGTTTAAGAAATTTTGCTATGGTGACGACCAATGTGGAAAATGATGTAGAGGATATGGCCTGCATCGGGGGTTGTAAGAAATTGTCCTTCCCGCGTTTTAATTTTAAAGCTCCTCTAGTGACTTGTTGTAGAGTTTTTAGCACTTGTAAGAAAAAATTGCGTGAATAACATTGATATTAGAGGTGTATTCGAGTCCTGAGTATCCCCGTTTTCGTACTTGAACTCGATTTTTTTAACCCGACTCGAACTCAAATTCGAACTCGAGTAATAAATAATAGGACTCAAACTCGACTAAAAAATTCGATTATTATATAATATATTAATATATTTTATTTTATTTTTTCTATTATAATCATATATAAATATATATAATATATATTAATATAAGTTATTGAGTTATTTGATGAGTTTTCGAGTCTAAAATTCTATTACTTGAGTTCGACTCGATTGTATAATAAACTCGACTTGAAGTTGACTCGAAAGCTATTGATCGAGCAGCTTGAACTCGATTGGGTTCGCATAACAGCCCTAGTTGATATAGTGACTTTTTCCAAACAACTCTACATAGTTCTCTAAATACTCTTTGATCCAATTATTTTCCTCTACAAATTGTATTTTGTAGGATGTGAAAGTTTAAGAGAACTTTTTTGACGGTTTTTTTTTTTTGATGAATAAAAAGTTGTATTAAAGGCTTTAAGGGGAAGCCACCCAAAAGGAAATTATAAGGCTCAAGACTCAATGTGGAGTCTATTCGTCATCTTCTATTACATTGCCTGTGTGTGAGGAAGTTGCAGAATATGGTTTTGTGTTTTCTTGGCTGTTTTTGGGTGTTGGTGGGAAGTATTGAAGATAAAGTCTGGAGTTGATCATATTTACCTACACATAAAGCGGAGAGACATCTTTTGGCATTGGTTTCTGTCTATTTTTTTATAACTAGTGTGGCAAGAACAAAATTCTAGGGCTTTTGCAGGTAGAGAGAGCTCATTATATCAGCTAAAATTTTTAAGTGGTTATTTTCATTTTCATTTTCATTTTGGGTTTCTAGAGATTTTATGCATCTAGATGTAGCTTTTTTGACTTACATTGAGTTTCTGGCTTTATAATTTCCTTTTAGGTGGCTTCCTATTGAAACCCTTAATACAACTTTTTACTCATAAAAAAAGGTTAGAAACTCAATACAAGTGAAAAAAAAGCTACATCCAGATCCATAGAATCTCTACAAACCCAAAAAGAAAATGAAAATAATCACTTAACTTCTATGAGCTCTTTCTACACTCAAAAGCCCTAAAATTTTGTTTTCACCACACTAGCTAAATAATAGACAAGGGAACCAATGTCAAAAGACATCTCTTTGCTTCATCAGTAAGCAAATAGGACTAAGTTCAGATTTTATCTTCAATACTTTCTATCATCACCCAACTCCTCACACACGGGCAATGCATCAGAAGATGACAGATGGATTCAGCCTGAGATTTGCACATAAAACATCTATTCACAAGAATTTGAACCCTTTTGTTGACGGAATTTGAAGAGCATAATTTCTTATAAATTGGGATTTGTTTGTTGTGAGGTTAAAAAGTTGGGTTGTATTAAAAAAAAATTATGACCTTTATTTGAAGTTCTCTTACGCAAATTGATTAGAGATCTAAGAGTGGAGTGTGAATTATGGAAGTTAGGATTTCATACTGTTCTGGGGAAGTTCCAAAGCATTTGGATATGTCCCTGGCAAAAGGATGGATCAAGGCTTGGGGTTAAAACATAGTTTTCTGATCATGTGTTGTGTGTTATCATGGCTGGGCATTTGAAATGTTTCTTGGTCTATGTAACATAGAAAGGATTAAATAACTTACTGTGAAGTCTTGCTTGGGGAGAAGTTCACGCAACACACACAAGATGAGTTTTTAGATTCTTAGAAATAGTTGTTAAAGCCACTTTGATTATTTTGTTTCCTTTGAGTGGGATGAAACTTTGAGGTGGTTGTTGGAGGGTAATTGGAGGCTTGCTCCTAAATCCCATCATAAATTCGTATATGCAACATTTGATAAAATTTTATCATTGAAACTTTTTTATGGTATAATGCTGCACTGATGGATTTTTTTCAGTCCTAATTCCTATCAATAATTATTTGATTTTGAGGAATTTCTAGTTTGTTAGCAAATCATTGGAAATAATTTGAAACCCATTGTCTTGGCCGGAGTTGGCGATTTGCACCAAAACCCAGGGGTACCTGGTCTGCCCCGCCCAATTGGGGTGGGTATATAACACGTTGATTGGAGGATTGGGTATCCCTGATTGGAATTTGTTGGCGGTGGAGCTTGGATGGTTTTTGCGAAGTTGGGATTGGTTTTTGCATGTGTAACTATTTTAATATATTAGATACATAATTAAACTCTAACTATAACGTACTTCTCGCTAAATACATCTCTCATACATGTTTCACTATAGACAAATAAAATTTTTGAGGTCAGGGAAGCAATAAGTTAGCCTTTACCTTACTTCTCTCCCTTTAATATTTCTCTTATCCCCCCCCCCCCCCAAAAAAAAAAAAAAGTCTCATTTTGTTTCCTTTCAGCCTAAACCTTTTTGATAAAAGCAAGAACACTCACTGACATATAGTTATCAAAGCATATTTTAGGCCTTTAATTTTGAACTTCTAAGGCATGCAGAATTTTTTTTATCTCAGCTGTTATACAAGAATAAACTGAGCTTTAATCCCAAATTTTAGGGTTGGCCATTTGAGACCAATATAGGAGAAAGGAGAGGAAAAAAATTTGGATCTTTTATCGCAGCTGTTATCTAAGGAAAATTTGGATTTTTTTTCATGGTTTTCTATGAAACTGTTCCTGAAGTTATTATTCTTAGTTATACCTTTTTTAAGTTTGAATTTTGTGGGTTTGTTTTCTGATTCCAGAAGTGGTGTTGGTTAGACTATAGTTCTGAGTTCAATTCTGTTTTTGCTATGTTGGTTCTCCCCCAACTGAATTTTAATCTCTTTTCAATTTCGTGCGAGGCAGGAAACCTGAATGTTCCCCATTCCCAGCAGGTGGGAATGGGAATCCTAATCCCTCCCCATTGGGGAACAAGGAACATCTGCCCCATTCCCATTCAAGCATGGCCGGGAAGGGAGGTCTTTCCCTGGCTCTGCCCTGCCCCTTGCTAAGTCTTGGCATTGCATGGTGACAATGCTCTTTTTCTAGTTTGACAGTACTGCTCACTGTTTCGTGTTTATCCTTGCACTAGTTTCTTTGCATTTGAAGGAAAGGCTGAAGATGGAAAAGACATGGTGTCGAAGCCAGGTGGCTTAAAAATTTACAAGAAGAACTAAACTTTGTAGCCATCTTCTTTATTTGATAAAAACTCTAGGTGATGGAGTATGCTAGTCAGTTCTAAATGATGTAGGCCTTGATGGATTAGACCCAATGTGATGTCTCACCTATCCTTTGAGCATGGACTGCAGCATATTGTCATAGCGTTTGTAATAAAGTTCTCATGCATGTATTCTAAATGTCAGAGTTAAGATTGTTTACCTCTATAATGGCTTAAAAGCTTAGTACCCCCCCCCCCCCCAAAAAAAAAAAAAAGAAAAAAAGAAAAAGAATACCCTTTTTCGTAGTTACCACAATGATGTGCTCGTTTGAATTATTATTCTTATCTGCTGCATCAGCTGTTACTTGCTAAATATTTTTCCAATGTGTAGACACTTGAAATGTTAGAGAAAAAGGAGAAAGTTCTTCTGAAGAAGGCTGCTCAAGAGGTTGAAAAGGCCAAGGAATTTACAAGAGCAAAGAACAAAAGGGGTATGCTCCTAAACACTGAGCAAAATTTGATTGCTGGAAATGTGGTTCTCTTACTGTGGAAGAATCAAAACCAATTTTTATATCCAGATTGTAATTCTTACAACTTTCATTGGGCATAATAGTTGGCTGTGGCTTCTATAGCCTGAACTTGCGGCTTCATGCTTTGCTTCTTTTGTATACTATTCCCATTATATACTGTATAGATCTATGTTGCACTGGATTTGCTATAATAGTAACTCTACTTCCATTTTCCTCCCTTTAGAAATAGTAACTATACATTTGGAGAAGTTATTATGATGTCCCAACAACCCCAAGCAAGTTATTCCATCAAATTATAATTGGAGTCATTTTTATTTGAAGTATTAATATGGTATGATATATTTTAATACTGGGAAAGTGATATGAGCCCTAGTACAAGATTTAGTCAATGGATACCATGCAAGAAATTCCTCCTTCCCTTGCTAGAGTTTTCCATCTTTAAGGCTCTTAAGTTTGATGGTTGGGAACTTGTTTCCTAACAAGTTTCTTAACACACTTCTTTATGAGAATTAGATTTGCCTATTTATTCATCACATCTTCTTTAAATAGAGGAAACTAGGGTTTACAATAAAATAGAATTTTTACTAAAATCAAATACTGAAATTCATTTTTAATATGAAAGATTCTCTAAATTAAGGGGGCGTTTGGTTTAGTTGTGGTAATCGGAATCGGAATCGGAATCGGAATCATATCCTCTGGAATCGGAATGGACGGAATCATTCCAAATCATCTATTTGGTTCAGTACACTGGAATGAGTATTATTACTATATCTAGTATTTGGTTTTTTTTTTTGGAATAGTAATTAATAATTTTTCAATTTTACTCTTATTCCAATATACAATAAAAATTATAAATAATTTAAAACAAACTATTCAAAAATATTATATGAATTAATTTTACTTGAAAAAAATAAATATTATATGAATTTATCAAGTAAACTTTTTACCCTTTTCAAAAATAAAAAAAAAAAAACTTATAAATGAAAATTTTATATTTTTTCACTTGTTTAGTTTATATATATATATATATATATATATGAGTAATGGGTAATTTTAAAATGAAAATTATATGAATAATGAATAATGAGTAATTTTATAATGAAAAAATAAATATTACATAAATTCATCAAGTAAATTTTATATTCTTTTCAAAAATAAAAATAAAGTAACTTAATAATAAAAATTTTATTTTATTTTTTACTTTTTTAGTTTTTTTTAATATATATATATATGAGTAATGGGTCATTTTATAATAAAAAAGATAAATATTATATGAATTCATTAAATAAATTTTATATTTTTTCAAAAACAAAAGAAAAATAGAAAATAATTTAATAATGAAAATTTTATATTTTTTCATTTGTTTAATTTATATATATATATATATATATATGAGTAATGAATAATTTTATAAAAATATTGTATGAGTAATGGGCAATGAGAAATTTCATAATGAAAAAAATAAATATTATATGAGTTTATCAAGTAAACTTTATATCTTTTTCAAAAAAAAAAAAAAAAAAACTTAATAATGAAAATATTATATATATATATATTTTTTACTTATTTAGTTTATATATATATATATATATATATATGGGTAATGGATAATTTTTTTAAAAAAATAAAATAAAAAAATGAAGTGTAAGAGTGGAGAGTAATGGATAATTTTGGGCAAGTGTGAGAGTAAATGGTTATTTGAGAATCAAATGTGGGTTTCCAACAAAACCCATCACTTTACTTGGATTTTGTGGATTCCTAAATTTTTGGGTACGATTCCACAATATTCATTCCCATAGTACTAATCCAAACATCATCTTTTGGTTTTATTCCGATTCCTCGTTCCGATACCGTCTTACCAAACACCCCCTAAGATAACTATTAATTTTAAAAAGATAGCTATCAATTAAAATAAGGGAATTACTATTTTTTTTAAATTTCCTTTTTTACTAATTTTTAAATATCCTGCTAGAAAATTTCTTTCCAATGACATGCACTTCTTAAAACAATTCTTTTCAATGATGTGCATTATGCATATCATTAGTTCCCTCCTGGAAAAAGAGCTTGCCATCAAGCTCGAATTGAGGATGGCCTCCTCCTTCATCCTCTTCTTTGGACGTTCCAGAAATTCCTTTCTCTGCACATTTAGAATCATCAGGACATACTTCCGTAACAAGATACTGCACTTGTGGACAGGCAGTCACTTGCATGGCCAAATCATCAACCGATTCCCTAAGGATATCTCCATGAGAGATAAAATCTATCTCACAGTTCGCTGCTATTAAGACACCAATTCTGCTGTCATGAATGTGTAAGCCAAATTCTTCCTTCAGCAGTGGCCTTGCTTGCTTTCTTTTCTGCACTTGCTAGGCCTTTCTTTCTCAGGAATTCCTGAGCTTTAACAATGTCTCCTCCAGACTCTGATAGAGCCTTTTTGCAATCCTTTATTCCTACCATCGTGTCAATCATATTGATAACTGATCCAGTGTCATTGACTGAGTTGCTAAATGTCTTTTTGTGACATTGATTTGACCACTTCCATAAGGCTTTCCCTAGGCTGCTTTGAAATACTTAACTGAGACCAAAGCTGATGCATTACCATGGTTTCCATCTCCAACAGTAAATTAGCCAACAAGGGTGATGCTGAAAACCCAATAGTACCAATGGCAAGGGATGGAGTTGATACTGGTGCACCATTTGATGCCATATTGGGTGGTTTTGCTGCACCCCCAAAGTCACGGTACTTTCTGGGGATGGCAGTCCCTCCGTCCAGCAGACTACTCCTTTCATCCCCTTGGTTTGCAAGGGTGTGGCTGCTGCTCCTCACCTCTTGGACCTTGTTGTGCCCCTTCTGCTCTTGCTGAAGTCCTTCCATTTGCAAGATCAGTGTTGTCTGTTGTTGCTGCAACTACTTCACATTGGATTGCTGGAGTCCCACCACCCTAGCCAATGGTTGCTCGATTCGCTGTTTGAATTCCCTCATGAATCTCTCCATCCGGCTAAACCATTTGCAGATTTTTCAATGACGGTTGGCTCTGATACCAAACTAATATGAGGCTTGGTACAGGATCTAGTTAATGGATACTCTACAGGGAATTCTTCTCTTCCCTTGCTAGAGTTTTTTTTTTCCTCTTAAACCCTAGGTCTGACAGCTGGTTAACAAGTTTTCTTCCGCACTTCTGTTATGAAAATTAGACTTGTCTCTTTATTGATTACTCTCTCTTTGCATAGAAGAAACTAGGTTTTACAATAAAATAGAATTTTTACTAAAAACAAATCTCTAAAATCATTACTAATACGGAGGATTTTCAAAATTAAGGTAACTACTAATTTTTAAAAAATAGCTATTCACTAAAATAAGAAAATTACTGTTCTTTTTACATATTTCCTTTTTATTAGTTTCTAAATATCTTCCTAGAAGATCTCTTTCTAGTGATACACACTTTCTAAAATATTTCTTTCCAATGATATGCATTGTGCATATAAGAAAAGTATTCCATGAATTCTAGTCAGAGAACTTTTGATTCTCAGTATTGATATGTTAAAAATACTTTTGCAAATTCTCCTCTTCTTAGTTCCACTGTCATCTTGATGACTAATAATAGCCTGAAACAGTATTTCTTTTGCCTGTCCTGGCACAATATGAATCCTCTGTTCTAATATCTTCCCACCTTACTTGCAAAGCTTTATGGTTGGATTTTTGTGTTTTAGTCACATCCTGTATTAGATAATATGGTATTTCAGAAATGAAGTTAAGTTGAAATGATGGCTGACTTGATTAACAAATGCAAAATCAATTGAAATAAATCTGCCTTCTGATGCAACCTTTCTATTTCTGTGCAGCGGCGATACAATGTTTAAAGAGGAAGAGGCTTTATGAACAGCAAGTTGAACAGCTTGGAAATTTCCAATTACGTATTCATGATCAGGTGCTTTGGAAATTTTATATTTCCTAGTTAAACAGGTTTTGAATATTTTTTGGTCTTGTCCATAGTGGCTCTCCTTGAATCTCATGTCTTGTGGATGGGGTCTCAGATGATAATGTTAGAAGGTGCAAAAGCTACAACTGAAACTGTTGATGCACTGAGAACAGGAGCCGCTGCAATGAAAGCCATGCAGAAGGCAACGTAAGTATTAACTTCTAACATCATGCTGCCATCAGTTGAAATCGGCATCACCCTAGAGTAGACTCCTAGATTACTTGGAACCATGTTCATGCAAAACTAGATTGTTGTCATTTTAGAGTTCCAGCAGCGCTCTGTATTCACTTATTTTTGAGATTACATTCCACAAAAATGATACGGATGATTTTGTTTATGGAAAATAGTAGATCCTGCGAATGAGAAGTACCTAGAATCTAGATCCCCTCTGGCATTCCTTTCGTGCACAGCCTGGCCCTACCTCAGGGGTGGGTTAGTAAAAATAGTGTCTAGAGTAGAAACAAGCTCATCCTTGAATTTTGGTTGTGAACTGTCAATTTCGATTGCCTTGATGTCATATATTTGGATAGTGCATAGAGATGATTAGCCTTATATATTCTCAATGCGTGTTTCACCTTATGGAAATGCAATTATACTAATGTCACTTGTCTTACATCACATTCTGTACACAGAAATATTGATGATGTGGACAAAACAATGGACGAGATCAATGAGCAGACAGAGAATATGAAACAAATCCAGGAGGCCTTGGCAACACCTATTGGTGCAGCAGCTGATTTTGATGAAGTATTGTCCCCTCTATTTGATGATGTTTGTATCAAGGAATTTCTTGATAAACTGTTTTGCTCATGCATCATGTGTTTTGTAGGATGAATTAGAGGCAGAACTGGAAGAATTAGAAGGGGCGGAGCTGGAGGAACAGCTTCTCCAGCCAGCAACCACTGCACCCGCGGCACCTGTGCATGTTCCAGGAAGACAGCCGGTCCGTCCGGCCCCTCAGAAGAACACTGCTGAGGAAGATGAGCTGGCCGCGTTACAAGCAGAAATGGCCCTTTAAAGAGGTTATTTTCTTATAATTTGCTTTCCTTCTTTGATTCTTATATCTGTAATTATAATCATAGCTTTTAATAAATAATTAAATACCGCAAAGAATGGGCTGAATTTTGTATGTTAGAAAAATATATTCTTGCATTTCTTCCTGCTGTTGCTGAATAATTTTACTGCTGCTCTGTTTGGCTTTTCACAGCACTTGAAAATTGGGCTTTTTTTATTGCTTCTATAGAATTTTATTTAGTAGTATATCATAAAATCATTGTGGTATGCATTTGGGATGGCAAAGAAAGTTGGTTTAGAAAGTGCTGGTAAGGAGGTAGATGGAAACACGGACTCTAAATTTGGATGAGCTGACTCATTATATTGAAGATGTCAATGTTAATAGCATATGGATGTGTTATTAATCATGGATATCAATTGGATCTATCATGGCTCATCAAGTTTTTTCAGTGATTCTCTCTTGGGCTTATTAAAGTAATCATTATCCTCCCTTTCCCCAACATTTTTTGGGGGGGGTGGGATAACCCAGTATTTCTTTTTGCAAACCTGAAGTCATAACTCATTAGTGTTGCTCATGACATGTCATGCATCTTGACTGTGATTGATATGATGGTGTCCTTTACTGCTTCTTGGTTCAAAGTATTGACATGCCCTGCTGAACACCAGTTGTGCCGATAATTATGCGAGTTGCTGGTGACTATGGGGTTTGTATGTTGCTCAAACAGAGGTAAGGAGCATGGACAATAATGGCTGCTAGATATATGTAATTTGTTAAATTATCTAATAGGCCGCTAGATATGAAAAATAGTTGGCATGGCAATTGCCAAAAGCGTGTATAAATATATATTCAATTTGTATTATGTATGACATTGCTTTATGGATTTATCTAATTTTGATATAACTTAGTGACCCTCAAATTTTCTGTGGATATTATAATATAACCTATGTTCATGGGTGCATTAGAATGATCTAACTTTCTTGAATTTTTTCTTCTCTTGCAGTAGTGTGTGCTGTCTCTGAAGTAACTGTGTACAGATTGGCTGTACCTTATGGCGGAGATGTTGCCTGGGCTGCTTACACTCTCCATTTCTACATTTCCATTTCGTGGTGTGTATTCACTGGTAAGAAAACTTTGTATAGATGTCATTAAGTAAATTACATTCTAAAAATCTTTATTCAACTCTTGCAGCCCTTGAACAAGTTTGCCAGTTTTTATTTGTTTCTTCTCTGTCATATTGTAAGGAAAATCTTTAAATTTGTAAGTGTTTCTGAATTGTGCTTTTCAGTAGCGTGGAAAACATAAGGTGAGAAATAAAAAAAGTGTCTTGGTTCAATGGCATTGATGGCGATTCTTTTATTGAACACAATTTGTTTAGGTGTTATGTCCTGAACGAGTTGGATCAATTGTTAAAATTGGTCATTTTTTTTCCTCAGACCCTGTCAGATATATTGATAATAATAACAATAATATTTTATTATTATTATTTGATTAGAAGACATATGCATATCTATCTATCTATCTATCTATCTATCTATCTACCTTCCCTATGACTTTCTTTGGATGTTGCATAAAGCTGTGGAACTTTGCAAAAAATAAAGATGGGGAAAATGGATTCATAATCTGATGTGGTAAAAAATGTCTGTTGGGGGTGGTATTTTCTCATTTTCTTGTGTGGATGAATTTTGAGATGTTCCATATTGTTTCTAGATATGATGGTTGGGTGTATATGCAGCCATCTTTGTGAAAGTGATTATCTTGTGAGATACTATAGTCTATAAAGCTGGCCAGCCGTGGCAATTCTGCTTGTGTATTGTCATTTGAGGTCATTTGCTTGGTCCAGGTCTTTGTGCTTCTCTATTTAATCACTTTCCTGCCCTTCAATGTTTAAAATGCTTGTACCGGCCTAAAACTAATTAGGCCATGCATTAAATGCCAATTTTGCTTGGCACTCTCATTTTGAATTTGAAGGGAAGAAGATATGATGCATTTTGAGTTTACCAAATGTCTCAGTTCAGTGCTGAAAATTTGACTATGTAGGTTTTGGCAATGAATTTCTATTTGGTGCAATGAATTTCATGGTGTTTATTTTGGAATATATTGCAAATTGTTAGAGAAACATTGTGTTTCCCCCCCCCCCCCCCGGGGCTGGTCAATTGGCCACAGGAAGTCCTGAGCCTAGCGGACCTATGGGGAAGGGGATGGTGAATAACATCCTTGTCTCGAATGGGAAATTAAAGGGTGCTATTATGTTTTTCTTTGTGGGTAAAATAAAAATTGGAAAATGCAGATAGAAATTTTTGGTTAAAACCTGTTAGGGACGGTAAACTTTAATTTTTAGTTTTTATTTTTTATTTTTTGGATTTAGATAAAAGTATGAGCCACATGGTAAGGGAAGAAATGAGAGACGGGATTTGTTTTCTTTCTGGGGCGATGTCCTTGTAACCAAAAAGAAAAAAATAAGGTGCTGAACTCGATGTCTTATGAATTTGATGATTTTAGTATTTTTTTTTTTTTTTGGTATATTACCGATCAGTATTCGCAATTATATTTTGACAAATCTTTTTCGAGCATTGTCAGGCCTATTGTAGGAGGTAGTTATCTTAACGTAATCTTTTTCATTCTTAAGTTTCAAACCTAATACTTGATTAAGGAGATCTAGTATTTTTGTCCATTAGGTCGATTATCCATTGGTTTTTTATGATTTTAGTATGATATTATAGCAACTTATTAAATTTAGGTTTTATGATTTTATTATGATATTATAGAAACCAATTAAATTTAGTATTTTTAACTTTGAATTTACACATTGCATTCCTAAACATCTAGTTTGACTCAAACCGGATATAATTAGGTTTAATATGATTAGATACTGGTGATTTAAAAAAAAATTAACATTATTGTTAAACACTTGACCTCACACCATGAGATTATAATTCTGATGGGTTTAGTTATAGAATAAAAATTGATCTTGATTGTGGTTCTCCATTGTCCTCCAATTTAGAACTATGCCAAGGAATATTCATCCCCAAGTAATGCCAACAAGGACATTTTAATGCACCATGATTTTCATTTTTTTTTTTTGTTTCCCATTCGATATCTGGAGTTTCGTCCTGATTAATCCGAATTGACTTACTGTCGGGTCTTTTTTGGAGGTCTCCTAACGTGATTTTTTTTGTATTTATGGGGAGTCGAACTCACGACCATGGTTAAGAGAACTCTTTCAGCTGAGTCAACCAATATTGGTGCATCATGATTTTCATGACATAAATAGTCTTAAAGTCCAATAGGAAATGAAGAAAAAAAATGAAAACAAAGTAAGATAATTAAAAGAGTAAGGACAATTAATTTGTAAAATAAGTAAGAAAATCTGGTCCATGCCGGACCATCTATGGAATACCACTTTGATGACATTCGATCTCCAGCAATGGTATCTCTCTCTCTCTCTCTCTCTCTCTCTTCATCAATAGTACTCGAAGTTATATTCTGACTAATCTAACTTGAATATCTATGGGGTATTATTTAGGGATAATTTTTTCAATATAATTTTTTTTCATTTTTAAATTTTGAACTCGAAACTTGATTAAAAGAGTTAACATCCCATTCTACTAGGTCATGTCCCCACTTACCAAAACCTTTTAATTGAATGAACTATTTTATTTTTTTTAAAGAAAAAAGCAATTTTTTACCTTGATATATATATATATATTTTTTTTTTAATTTTTGAAAAATATCATTTCTGTATTTAGTTGTAAAAAGTCTTTTGGTTCATGCATTTTGTGAATGGAATCAAAACCTTAAGGTAAAGAAATTTCCAAAGAGAGATTTTTCCATCAAGTCTTTTTACCATAGTCAGGTCTAGACGCTACTAGCCAAAGGAATTAAACACTGGCTGTAATAATGTCCTTATGGTACTCCAACATTAGCTATATCAAAAAGCTCTTCCATTCTTTTTTCATTTTTGTTTTTTATGGTTCCATTTTATAGTGAAGTGTCCCTTTTTTATTTGGTGATGAAGAAAATTGGTTTTTGGCAAATTTCTCTCTCTACTTTTTTGTCACAGAGAGAGAGAGAGAGAGAGAAGTACAAAAATAATTATCTTATTTTTTTGAAATGATCAAAGGTTCAATTAGAGCATTCTTGGTGTGTGGTGGAGTATGTAAGGAATTTTACAAGAATATGTGCATACATGGGATGCATGTGTTGAATTAATATTGCACACAACATTGGTGATCTTGAACATTTCCTCCAGTGTGCTTGGTCCTGTGATTTCTCAGAGAGAGAGAGAGAGAGAGAGATAGAGAGAGAGAGAAGACTTATTCATTAGCTTTGAATTGGCCAAACTACATGCAACTTCCGTGACTCCTGTCACAAACAATATGAAATCATCAAATTCATATCCTTTTCCTTTTCACTCCAACAATGCTTGCAAATGACTACCATGTTCCTAAAATTATGGAAAATTCTTCTCCTATGAATATCATTCTCAAATGTTTCATGTGACTTTACAATTGTCGAATAATTGAATTATAAAAAGTATTATACAATAAATTTATTTAATAACAATTTGATACTAAATTTTATAAAATAAATATGGCAAAAAAATTTTAATGACAGATAGAATTTCTCATTGATTACATTACATCACTCAAAATAAAATATTTAAGAAGAAAGAGAAGAACAAGCACGGCTTGAAGTCAATATTCCATTAAACATGATTTACATCATTTTTTTGAACAATCCTAGCACAAATGGCTTCCCATATAGTGCTCAACATTCTAACCCTACTACATATTAATATAGATATGCGAAAATAAAAGTTAAATCCATCTCTCTCTCTCTTAACTATTCTTTGACAACATTTTGGTAAGCACTTAATTGAGGCTTAACATCACAATATGTGGAATCAACCAAATTAGGATAAGCATCTTCATGATTATAAGCAACTTCATGACCCTTCTCTTGAAACCACAGACCACCAACAACAGCAGACAAACAAAATCCATCCAAGAACTCCATCATAAAAACATCGGCACCATCATGATCACCCATCTTTCTCCCTTCAAACGACATCAAATGGTTATCCAAATGAATGGAAGAAGATGACCCAGATGAACTCGAGAAAACCTCAGATGAACTTGGATCAAACTTGGAAAATTCAGTGAAAAATGCAGATCGAGAAGATTGACTAGAAGCTAGTCCATAAGTAGCCTCACTGGTGGTGTGACAATAGCTTTGATCACTGGTCCAAGTGTTAGCAGAAGAGTGTAATACATTGGAGCTAACAATGTGATTCTTAGTACTTGTGAGGCTACTCTTTGAAACTACTCCCATAAACTTCTTCTTCAATTTGGTGTTCCAATAATTCTTCACATCATTGTCTGTTCTTCCTGGTAAGTATGAAGCTATGACAGACCATCTATACCAAATAACAAATTTAGAAAAATTTGACAGATGAAATATGGTTTTGTAGAGAGAGAGAGAGAGAGAGAGTTAATTAAAACTTGCCTGCTACCCAACTGTTTATAGAGGTTACAAATGATGGTATCCTCTTCTTCAGTATAGCCTCCATGTTTAATGTCTGGCCTTAGATAGTTAAGCCATCTTAGTCTGCAACTCTTACCACATCTCTTAAGTCCTATGTCAGAAATGCATTACAACTTGATCATACAATACAAGTATGTGATCGTTTAAAAAAAAAAAAAAAAAAAACGTGTTTTCCACAAATTTTGACATGAAGAAATTCATTTAATGAATAATTAGTCAATTACTTCTGCAAATTACCATAAAGATTGAGGAAAAAACAGGAATTTCCACAAATTTTCCTTAAAAATAAATAATAAAGAAATTAATTTCTCCCCCCCCCCCCAAAAAAAAAAGAGAAATTAATGATCTCAAGAAAAGTTGCTACCCGCAGTGGATTTTATACTGAAAAAAGAAAATTGAATTTCAGACTCTAAAGCTTGAGAAAACATACAAAGTATTATTGTTGTTTTTTATTTGGAGAAGTGGTCACTATCAAGGAGACAACCTTAATAAATATCTCTGACAGTGAAATTAAAAAAAAAAGAAAAGAAAAGTAAAGAAAAGAAAAAGATGGTCTCTCAATATGTGAAATGGAAATTCTAAAAAAAAAAGAAAAGAAAAGTCTACACATAGAAACAAGGCAAGAGAATTTAAAACTATTATTAGTCAAAGCAAACTATTCATGCTTGTTGGTTTGTGCAAGGAACAAGGAATCCAATGAATTTACAAATTTTCAATAAATAAATTTTTGTAGAAATGGGATATTGTAAGAAAAAAGAAGAAGAAATAAAGATATTTTGATGAAACTTCATATGAAAACAAATTATACTCTTGGAAGCAAATTATATAAAAAGACCATATATGTTTATAATTATCTCTTGAGCAAGAAAATGGGGGGGGGGGGAAGATAGAGAGAGAGACCTGCTTTCTTGGGAAGAGAAATCCAATTACCACCAGTGCCATGAATGTTAAGATAGTTCTTGAGCATTTCATCTTCCTCAGGAGACCAAGGTCCTCTCTTCACACTAGTTTTGTCACAACAAGGAGCTCTGCCCATCACACTAAATTAATCTCTCTCTCTCTCTCTCTCAAACTTCCACTCAGAAGGAAGCAAATCAGTGGGCTTTTGAAGTGGTGTGGAATGGTTTTTAGGAGAAAAGTTTTGGTTGGGTTATATAGTCCAATAAGAAAAGCTGGACGTCGCATGACCTCCCCCTATTTAGAATTTTGTGTGCTTTTGGTGTTTTTTCTCCTCTTGCCAATTTGCTTAGAAAGTTTTGGCTTATTTCTTGTTGGGTAAGGTAGTGGACCCTTCCCTTGTCAACATTTTTGACTCACACTCATGACATGAGCCTCATGATGCTCTCCATTTTTTTTAAAAAAAAAAAAAAACTATACACGGGTATTCAAAGAATCGATTAATCTAATTTGAGTAATTATAGAGTCCAATTAAAGGGTTCGCTCCTAGGCGCTTGTTTTTTTATTTCCAATACTCAAATTCGAAACGTTGGTTAAAAGAGTTTAATATCCTGTCACTAGATCATTAGTAGATGCTCTCATATTAACAAGTTGGATTCTTCTACTAATCTTGTTTAGTGTGACTAATTAAGTATTACTTTTATTAATCTTAAATTGAGAAGACCTTTAATTTTTGATTGACCCATTTGACAACTTGACCCAAAAATTATGAGAATTTGAGACACCCCATTCAATTATATATACATAAGTAGCATTGTAGACTAAATTTGTAAGAAATTGAGAGATTTTTCTAGCAATTAACAAAACATAAAAGGGTTTAGGAGCCCATTTTACCAAGGTATTAGGAAAAAGGAAAAAAGAAAAAAATATATATGATATTTATTCTTTCTAATTTCGTAATTCTATTTTTTTTTTTGGGTGGGTGGGTCCATCTCTTTCTCCATAAATAATACTACTCTAGTACAAGAGCTAAGTATATGAATAATGTCATTATTGAATAATGGAGATTAAATGCGATGGCCATTGCCCCCCCAAATAGATACTGCATAGGCTCTTAAACTTAGGAAAGTTAATCTTTGATTTGAATAGAGAAATTGAGAGCTAGTCATATCTAATAAACTTCACCATAATAAAAATTTCTAAAATAGAGAGAGAGAGAGAGAGAGAGATTGGACGACACGGCCGGGCGGTGAGCGCATGGTAAACTATTTTTTTTTCTTTTTTGATTATTTTGAACTATTCTTTCATTTTTTAGCCAAGAGCCTTTTACTCAAGAGAGAGATTGGACGGGGCAAGAGTATGGGTTGGATGGGTTTAGTTTGGGTTGGTCCAAATACAGGCCCATTTCCTTCTTGCTTAGTTATTATTTATTTATTTATTTTTATATCAAGATTTAAATTTAAAATTATCGGATCGAGGTAGAGAATTGTGACCACCAGTTGCTTAGTAACTGCAAATGGAGATAATTTGGTTGTATTTGACAATTAGATCAATGCAGAGTCCACCAACAAGCCCAACATTGTTCAATCAAGATGGCCCAAAATCAGAGCCCAAAAAGAGCCCACAAAGTGGATATCCTGTTACAAATTCAAACATCTCAAAGTTTTAAAAATAGGTGAAAATAGGTAAATTGGATTATCAACCACAAATCTCACGTTGGGAGAGCTCTCTCTAAATTAGACTCAACAATATTTAAATCAGATAAATAGAAGTATAATTTCGGATGCTAATTGATTATTTAAAAAAAAAAATCTCAAATCTCATTCTACCAATGGCCTCGATAAGCCCAAAGAACGTGGTCCATTTCAATCCAGACCATAGCCCACTAGTCAACAATTTGTGGCCCAGATCAACAGAACCCTGGCCTAATTGGATTTGTCAAATCAATATGTTGTCCTCTGAGGTCTTGCTTTTGTTGGATGAAAAAACCCTATTTTCATATCACAATAAATTCCATTTCAAAAAAAACCGCATGATTTTAAACCATTTTTGGTCGTAACCCATGAAATTTTCAAGCCATTTTTTTGGTTGGGGGGTTTAGAATCCCCACTTTTTATTTTCCTTTTTTTTCTCAAAAAAATACTGTGTTAAAAATACTTTTTCAAAATAAAAAATCAGTTGATCCAATGACAAAAACAGGTGTGTGGAGAAGAGTTTAATCAAACTCGAATAAAATTTAGTAGGATCTATCTTTATTACAGAATACTGATAGTTTATAAAAAGAAAAAAAATATGTTTTCAAAAGTAATCGTGCTTTGTGGTTTAGAAAAAGATCTTAACATCTTGGCAAAAGCTCGGCAGCTTAACATCTTTGTCTGAGGTTGGTAAAAATCCAGGCAGACCAACTATTATATTGGAAAACTTTTAGGGTATTTTCCCAATGTAGGGGAAATTCTATCTGAAACCTAATCCGATTTTTTCTTTTCTTTTATTTTTTCCTCCAAAAGTGTTGCCAAACACATAAATCCCATAATTCAGAAATCCTTGAGACAGATATGGACCACTGCTTTTGGCCTCCAAAGTTGAGGGGTCCGGAAAAGTCATGTCCTTGGGAAATTCTTCTTGCGTACAGTCTCGTGAAGGGTCAGAAGGTAGCCTTGTTCAGTGAATGCAGAGGATGAGGGGACAAAAGCATTAAATAATGATATGCTTGGGGCTTGCCCTGCAGCTGTGGCCTTATCTACTCTGACTTCTTAGGGGCCCAAAGTTCTTGGGGCAGAATGGCAAGGTGGCATGTCTAGCAACTTAACAACTTCAATGCATATTTGATGTGGGTGCGAGAGAGAGAGAAAGAGAGAGAGAGAGGGGAATGTCCCCCGGCCACAGTCTAAACAGTAAAGCCACATTATTTTTTATTTTTATTTTTTTTCTAATTTAATCATATTTAATTATATTTTTTATATAAAAAACAGAGAAAATTTTTTAATTCCACGGAAAGTCTGCTTAACTGGAAAAAAAAAAATAATTTTTTTAATCAAATCTCAAATTTAACCCTTAAAAATTTTTAAAAAAATTATACTCAATAATAATATTCAGATAAAATTAATAAAAATATAATTTTAAATATCGATTAATAAAAAAAAAAAATTTTTGTTGACGAATTCATGTATTTCAAGAGACAAATTGTTGTGATGATTCCATTGCCAAGTTAAGCTTTGTATCCAAGTTTTCTTACTTGGAAGCTTTTTCAATTGATTTTTTTTTTTATTATTATTTACTTAAGAAGAAAAGGAAGAAGGGTCGAATTAGATATGGAAAATGTAGAATGGTGGGGGACAGGACATATCAAAATTCCAAAATGAAGGGACCATCCTTTGATTTTTGAGATTTGGACAACAACACCTCCAAATAAATATAATACAAATATGTCAGTGCTTCCCCATCGATTCTCTTTTGCTTTTATAAATATTAAAAATTATATTTTAATTAACTCATTCTAAATATTTATTATATTTATTTTAAAAATAATTCTCTAAAAGATTATAAAAAAAATAACACATATATATACATTCTAACAAGACACGAAACATTTTATATATAAGATAAATTTTTTATTTTAAAAATAACTTTTAATATAATTTTTTTTATTTTCAAATTTAAAACTCAAAATTTAATTATAATTAAAAAATTTATAACTCTTATCTATTAAAATAACTATCCAAAACTTTTTAACCAACAAATATTAAAAATCATATTTTAACAAATTCATTTAAACAATTATCAATCCTTTTGTCATTGGTTCTCGTTCTCTCTCTCAACTTTTAACATAGCGCTTCAAGGAATGAACAATCCTAGGAACTCTTCCTCTCCTTCCTCTTCTCTCTCTCTCTCTCTCTCTCCCTCTCTCCTCGAATGATAGGAGCAAAGATGGGGTTATTTTTCTTAAAAAGAAGTGTGAGACAGTAATTATGAGTTAAGATTATAAAATAGCTCTTTAACACCACCAAATCTCATTCTCTTTGGGTATACGACAGCGCACGTCATCCTTATCCGATGAACCTCCCAGGTCCTAGGTTCCAACCTTTGCACACGGTTCTCTCTTTTCCCGGCACAAAAAAATCGGAAACAATAATCCCACAAGAAGCTAAAACAAGGTAGGTAAAAAGCACAAAACATAACATGAACTTCGTATATTCCATGGGTGTCGGCAAAACAGGTCCCCCACCCACACAACCTCAAATTTTCCCCATCTTACCCACTCTAGAGTAAACATTAATTTTCCACTTTTGGTAAGCTCGGAAGAATAGATGAATGAATATCTAAAAATAAATAAAATTAAATTAAAAATAAATCATTTTTTACCATTTTTATCACAGAAAGTGAGAGAGAGAGAGAGAGAGAGAGAGAGAGAGTACCAAAACAAATACATTGGAATTAAAAGGCTTGAATTCAAACAAACAAAACGCTACCTCATTTTCCCGGCAGCCCAACAAATCCTTCTTCTCTGTACAGAGTTGCAAATTTTTTTTTCCTTCCTTTTTTTTCTCCTCCGGTTTTTCCCAAAAAAATTACAAAAAAAAGGGAAAAAAACCCACAAATTAAGGGCCGTCTTATCTCCACCGTCCGATCTGATCCCATCACCATCATCCTCTTACTATATTTACAATAATCTTCAAAAGTCTTAAAACATATTCACAAAAGTAAGAAGAGTCAAAGGCCACCGATTTTTCCCATCCGAAATTAAAAAAAAAAAAAAACCCATAATTTAAATAGCTAATATTCCTTCCCCACATCAGCTACCTCTTCATTTCACCAGTTCAGAAACCCAAGCAACATCAGGACCCTGACTCACCGAGTTCTCCTTACTGAGTTTAGCATAAATTCTGGCTCGGAGATCTCTTCCTGACTCCACTCTCTCCACTGCTGGCTCCTCCTCAAGACTCATATCCCACATGTCGAAATAACCTCGTCCCGATCGAGCTGGGGACGAGGTTTGTGTTGGAGTCGTAGGTAAACTGTAAAATCCCGGTCGGATTGCCGTTGGACTCCGAGGTGAGCTAATTCCTGTGCATCGGAATACCGAGAAGTTTACTAACAGTCTAATAAAATGTTAAAATCTCGATCTTTATTGCTTTTCCCAAATGTAATGTACCTGATCCAAGTCTAGCGAGTTGATGATTCATTTTCATTTTCCCCAGTTGCAATCCACGCATTGAACTCGCCAACTCATTCACCGAAGGACTACTCGGAGGAGAATCCGATGGAGGGGAGATCGTCTGGTGATACATCAAGGTTGATGTTGGTGATGGGTTGTATACCGAATCGATATAGGTGCAGCGAGTGGGCGAGTTGTCGTATGAGTCGGAATGAGTTGGAAGAAGTCGGAGCTGCTCCGGAGTGTGAGCGAAGAAACAGACTCGACGGCGACAGCTGGTTCCATCCTTACACGGCTGAGTACGGTAACGAGTTGGGTGAAGCCAGCACTCGAAGACTCCGTGGGCGAACTCGCAGAAGTCACCTGTTCAAAATCAAACCATTTGTTCAATCCCCAAGAAGAAAAAGGGAAAACAAGGCGTCCATATGGGACAAACTGAGAACCGTTTGCAAATATAACCCCCAAACAAATTCTTTCCTTTTTTGTTTTTCATTCTCACCCTTTTACTTTTGCCCCTCTAACATTGTAAAATTACCTTTTCTGCAACTTCCTTTGCGAAACTCAGCACAGGCAGTCCCAGAATAGTTAAACTTCCGAGGATCTCTCCGGCGAGCCTTCTCGCCGGCGTGGGCGTACGGACACTCTGTCCAATCATGGGACCTTCCTCTGGAACACTTACTCACTTTAAACTCAAACATCCGAAAATTATCACAAGAAAACGAGTCAACGGGGAGAGAATCCAACTCGGTATCAAACTCGTTCCCGAACTCGCTCCCATTATCAAATTCGTTCGACGGTAGAAACCGCTGCAGCGCCGTTAAGAGGGCTGAATAGTCGTTAGAGTTACCGTTAACGTTGAGATTAACGGAGACCCCGGATACTGGGTAGGATGATGGAGAGTTGAGTGCCGTTGGATCATCGTAGTAGTCCCACGGCGGAACCTGAACCGTCGGATTTGATCTTTGTAATCCTCCGATCATCAATTTCTTTTTCCTTTTTTTTGGGGTTTCTTTTTTTCTTTTCAAGTCTGATTTCAGACATCAAATCAGAAAGTGGGATTAGGGTTAAATACAAACCCACTAACTATGGTTTGGGATGGGGAATTAACCATGGTTAGGTTATACAGAGTGCGGTCTCCGCTTCCACAGTGGGCAAAGAAATTGAGAGTTGCTAAAACAACTGCGCTGTGACGGTTTGCGTATTAGTGACGGTCCTTTTTCGCCGTTGATTTTGAGAATGTTTGTTTTGTTGGGTGTGGTTTTAAGAACTCTCCACTAAAATATCGCGAAAATTTTGGGTAAAATATCGTGATTTTGGGTAAAATTTTGGATAGAAAAAGAGAGAGAAGGTGTTTTGAATGATGCGATGAATGAAGGACACGTGGGAGAACTCCGAAGGGAAATGGGACAGGTGAGGATCTAGAAAGGTGACCCGTGTAAAAAGATTTCAACGAAAATTGAGAGTGAGAAAGAGAAAAGCAGAGGAGATGGGCAAAAAGTTTAGCGGTGACCGTCATTGCCGGTTACACGTCATGCCCCAGTGTCCCCCTTCAATCTGAATCCGTGGTGTGGTTATCAAAACGGTGTCGCTTTATCGAGCAGCGCAGGTGACCAAAACACCGTCCGTTTTGGATTTTTTTTTTTTTTTTTTTTAACAGTAAGTATTAAACCTCGATTGACGGAATCGCGAAGTATATTGTTGCCATTGCATTGCACTGTTCTCTTGGAACGGTTTTGGTTCATAGCTTTGTATGAAAATGACAATTTGTCCAGACACCATCGGATTCAATTGCTACTCATGGCATTCATCAACAAAATTGCATCGGCCCGAGTATACCGGGCCGGGCCCTTCTTGATTCAACCCAGGTATGGCCCGACTCAAGCTCGGCCCCCTAATTTGTCCGGCCGGATAATAAAACAAAAAAATAGATGTAAATTTTAAATTTTAAAATCAATAATTTAAAAAATAAGAGAAAAATATATATATATAAAATTTAAATTTAAAAATAAAAATAAAATATTGATAATATATGAAATACTTATAATATTATTATTGTCAAATTTTATAACATTCTCCTATGAAAACTTCACAAAAAAATATTCCCATCTTATTTATAAAATTTTATAATATTTAATAATTATTTGGCTTAATTTTTTAAATTAAAAACAATTCAAAACTAAAAATTAAGTCAAATATTATTACTAATCAAAAGGCTATTGGAGATGATTTTAATAATTATATTAGATTTGATTAAATTTTATTCAAATCGATTTAAATAAAAAAAAACTTTTCAAATATCTATTTTTCTTTCATATAAAATCATGATCCACATTTGAAATTTTGTTTAAAGATCACCTTTTTTCCAATTTACCCTAATAAAAATAGAAAAAGGAAAGGAGGGAAACGCAGAATTGAGGCAACCGGGCCGTGCGATGCCCGGGGAAATATCTAATGGGGACATCTCGGATTTGAGGATAAGGTTGTACGGGGCCACATGTGGAGGATCACGTGACAGGACGGTGTCCTAGTCAATCAAACAAATACAGTAGCAAGAGTCCACGTGTTGGGTCGATTTTCAGGTGCAGGACCTGAAGCGGCATCCTTTTTATATTTTTTTTAGATTTTTTCTTATTTTTTTATTTTTTTGTGGGTCCCTTGTCTCGAAATCCCCATGATGATTTTGAGCTTCCTCGTTATCTCCCTCATTTTATTTTTTATTCTTTTGATAGCAGCCGCCGGTATTATCCGCAAGGAAATTATTCTGTGCTGTTGTTAACACCAGAATTCGCGTACGCCGCAAACCAACAGGACTCCGTAGCTATTGGATACAATACAAAGGATCGGTTTCTATTTTCTTTCGTAAAACAAAAAATAATGATTATATTCAAATGTCTATAAATAAAAATAATTGTTTTGAGTATTTTTAATCTGAATAAATTCAATTTAGTGAAATACATTTTAAATGATAGCCATTTTTGTTATTTTATAGCCAATTTTATAAAATTGAATTCATATTTGAAATTATCCGATATATTTACTTAGAGAATATTTAAAATTATTTATAAATTGATCAAACTAATTTATGAATTAAAATTAAAATTATAATCGTTTGATAACTAAAATTTGTAAAAATATTTATAAATCTAAAAAGTGTTTATAAATTAAAAACAAACAATAAACTTCTCATATTAATTTTTTTTTATTATGATACTTTTAAATATAACTAAAATAAACTATTTTGACCAATAAAAATATATTTTTATCCTTTTGTATTTAATAAAAATTACAACCATACAATATCTTATACCCAGTGTGATCTTTTCCCTATTTAATATAGTTTATAAATATTCAATTTACTAAATAGTTAACTATTTTTAAAATAACGTTTATCCAAATAGATAATAATTTATTTTATAAAAAAGTTAAAATAAATTTATAAGTTTAAAAACTATTTATAAGCACTAATACTTATAAGTAACATTTTTTAAATAATCCCAAACTATCTCTTAATTATGTGATTTTTACTTTATTAGAAGAAAAATAGATTGTATTAATATATTATCTTGCCTGCATTTGCATTTTCCCTTTAGATGATTTGTATATGTCACATTTGTGTTAGATGGTATGTAAAACGTACTGATATTTAATTGGTCTAATGAATAAATATTAATATTATAAAAATAAAGTCTCATGTTCAAATCTTATTTATAGAGAAAATATTGATACCATTTTAGATATTATTATAATTATTATTATTAATATCTAAATATCAGGGATATAGTAGCAATCAAATCCTAAAATTTATTTAAAAGTATTCATTTTTATTTATTTCTATATTAATATTTTATCCTTTATATAATTATAAGTTGATGACTATGTTAATTATTATAAAAATTCATACGACTCGGTCCACCACTAAAATGTTTGGACATTTTGACTACCCATGAAAGCCATGCTTGCAAATTGGCAAGTTGTTTCAATTCTATGAGCGCCAGATGACTTTCTTGGCAAACAATGATGCTTCCTGACAGTCTAGGTGGAGAGAGAGAGAGAGAGACAACTGACGTTTGATATTTGTTCGATTGGGCTTTAACCAAAACTCACGTTAAATTGTATACGTGAGTGAGTGAGTGAGTGTGTGTGAGAGAGAGAGAGAGAGAGTGTAACTAGGTTGGCAAACACAGAAACAAAACCCAAAGGTGATGGGGTGGTTGTTGAAGGGATGTAGCTTTTCACGCTTAGATTAAAAGTTACCATCACTCACAACGCAAAGGGAGGAGAAGGAGGGGATAAGGTTGCCCTCATTCGTGGTGGGTCAAGTCTTGATCTTGGAAGTGACACTACTAGATATAGGCAAACCAGCAAATCCCCCTCTTTCTTTATTCTCTTTTATCACTTTTTCCTCTTTTGTTTGTTGCATTGTTTCCTCCATTTTTAATGATTTTAATTATATAATCTGACAAAATTAAAATGTTAAATAATAAAGGAGAAAAAGAAAAAAAAAATTAACAGAAAAAATTTTACATTTACGTGAAAAGCCCTTCAATGAGACAAAAATCACAAGTAATGAGGAGAAAATATGCCTCCCCTTACGTACCACAAAATATAAGTTAAATAGAATAATAATATAAAGTAATTGTCTCTTCCCCTTTGGTTTTGCTTCTAAAACCAAAATCAAACCACATTAAAAAAATTAAAATATTAGCATGTAAGTATATTTCTTATGCATTTTCTCTTTAATTCCCCCACACTCATGAAAGTTGTTTAGATTAGACTCATTCCCATGCTGTGGATGATCCTTGTTGAAGAATCTATCTTTTTTTTTTTTTTTATATTATACCGATCGATATTCAAAATCATATTCTGATTAATCCGATTCGAATGCTTATTACGTTTATTTTAGAAAATAATTCTCTCAACATAATTTTTTTTTTCGTTTTCAAGTTTTGAATCTAAAATTTAATTAAAAAATCTAAAATTTTTATCTACTAAATCGATTATATTCTATCCGGATAAACCATGTACAACATTAATTATGTAGTCTATATGCCTAAGACCCCAAGTGGGTAATTAAATAATCGAAAGCTTCTCCTTTTAGGTTTTTGCCCAAGGTTGACAAGTTCAAACCTTTGTTTGTACGATAATTAAACATAATCCGATGGACAGATGTGCGAATGAATCTCCTCGGAACATGGTTTCCATTCCTTGGGTTTGCCGCTTGTTGTCCTAAATGACAACATTATCGGATAATTATGAATTAATTAGGGGATTTGGTACTTAAAATAATTGGGGTTTGTTGCCAAGAACAGTCGCTTTCTTGCATGTTCCGGTCGACCATGCTGACCAGAACCTTTGGACAAGTGTTCAATGATCGATGCCCGACTCGGACGCGTTTGGGTAAAATGAATCGAAACGGAGGATTGAATTAAAAGTTCAAATAATTTATTTAAATTAATAAAATAAAAAATAAAATTTAGAAATGAAATCCCAAATAAAAGCTAGCATTTAATCAAATCGTAATCAAAATAATCGAAATTAAAATAATCGATTTAATTCAATTATATAATCCGCATAATCATAAATTAACTTAATAGATTAAAAATTAATAATTCAATTTGATTAGATTTAACGATTAATTCAGTTTAGTTATCCAAATTAACAAAATTATTATAATTTTTATAAGAGTTTAAGAAACGATATTTTCTATTTATATCTATATAAATGTAATATATATCAATTCATATCAATACGTGATTATACATTGAAATTTTAAAGTTAAAAATTCATTAATAATTATAGTTGACCAAATGTTAATTCAAAAATTCAAAAATTTAAATTTCAAATAAAATAACAAATATGAAAATTTTAAACTAAATTTATCTACTAATAGTTTATAAAATAATAAAAAATAATATTAGTAAAATAATTTTTAAAATATTTTTATTTTTTAATTTTTAATTATAATATTATATCTATCTGAATTTTAAGTTATAATACCATTAGAAAATTGTAAAGATACCGCAACCAGTGAAAATTATGAATATTTTTACATTAGAAACAAAAATCACAGTTTAGGAAGGCCAAAAAAGGCTTGCAAGTGAAAATAAATCATAGTAAATTGTAAAGATAAGCAAATTTAGAAAATTTAAGCCTTCAAGAGAATAAAGAATAGACTAATGGTCACATCCTCTTTCTCCAAACCTGTGATCAAAGTTCAAATCTCCTTTTTGTAATTTAAAAAAAATTAAGCCTTTCCAAACCCATAAAATATGTGGGGCCTTCAGCAAGATCTAAGGTTGAGCCCAAACCCAAAGAAAGTGTTGGGCTAGAAAACCTTTGTTTGTGCTTAACCAACCTAAATAGGCCCAAGGTTGACAAATTCTAGCTTTGTGATGGGATCCAAATAAGAAAGCCTAAGAGATTGAATAAATGAAAGATTAAATCAACTAAATTCTTATGGAAGTTCACTTCGACTTATTTTTATTTTTGTTTGATTTGAAAGGTATTTTTACATAACCAAACTCTTTTGAGTTGAGTAGTGATACACTCTATTATCTTAATCAGAGATTTCGAATTTGAGTCTTGAGAATGGAGACAAAAGATTTGGGAAATCCAATCCCTAAAATGGGTCCTACAGTGTTCAGGCAAAATCTGAATACCGATTGGTATTGAATTGATTTTTAACTCATTTGGACTGTGCAACATCATTTGCGTTCAAATACCAATGAATAGTCGATTTACGGGGTAAGTGCGCTAAATCTTTTAACTAAATCTCGAGTTTAAAATTTGAGAATGAAAAAAATTATGTTGAGAGAACTTCCTTTCAAATTAGATCAAATAACATTTGAACCGAATTAATCAAAATATAATTTCAAATATTGATCCATATACAAAAAAAAAAAAAAAAATCATTGGCATCCAAATTAATCAACTGCCCAACTCTGACGTGAGAGAGAGAGTGAAACCTTGTGATAAATGATGGATTCATCGAATGCGCATCCTAGCGCGAATGTATCCCCCGCATGATTTTGATGAGATTGGGAAAAAGAAAAAATGAAAATTGAAAGTTAGCTAGTTAAATAGCTATGGGTGCATGAGCAGCAAAAGCTTTGATTTTTGGTGAGTAATCAAAACTCGTTTACAAGTTTGAAATAAAGCCTGAATCTTACCCACGACACACCATTGGGGGTTCGCTTCCAAACGATGAGTGTGGTAAAACTTTTCCTAAATGTGTAAAGGATTATAACACTTTCAAAATTTTCATCATGCATTGGATTTATTCGAACATACACATTATGGCCCAAGCCCAAGCCCGACCCAACCCAACCCAACCCTATTGATGGAGCTTGGGCACCCGGGCTAGGTCAAGCCGAGGTCAATTGGGAGAAGATTACTAGCCTAATTAGTTAAAGGAATCATTAAGTTTAATTGTAGTAATTCGTTTTTCAGCATCGTAAAAATACTATATACTGGGACCCCTTATGTATAAATATCTTTACTATATCCTTTAGGAATAGCTCAAACGGTACATTTTTTTTTTATTTTTATTCTTTCTTTTCTGGTTCAATCCCGTTTGATTACATCTACTTATACCAAAAAATAAATATCTCCACTATGTAAGTACAATTGAATTCAAAGCCATAAAATTTTATCTTTATTTTGGAGAATAGTCTAGTAGAAATGGTTGTTATAAAAAAGCTATTATAGAGCCAACCCAATCCTTTTTTTTTGGACCTTGGGCACAAAAAGGAGACCTGGGCCTGATCAAGCCCAGGTCAAAAGGGAGAAGAGGGGAGAGGATTTTTTGTTATATTAGAGCTACAAAAATTATAAAAATACATGCGATTATAAAACTTTAAATATTAAATTTTAGAAAATACACTTAAAAAAGATCTTTTTACCAATTGGGTGTTCTTGTAAAGACAAGGAAGAAGATTATTTAATCTATTCTATATATATGAGAGAGAATCTACGGTAGAAGTTACCATGTACAAGGTCAGTGAGGTGCAACCAATCTTCATTGGGGTAGTCCTTGTGGATTGCCTCGGCCGACGAAGGTGGTATTGTATTTGGGGCTGGTCAAGATCTGGATCAATTTCATCAACTACTTGGTAGAGTAGCTCACAGCATTCCTATATACTCATCTTTCGCTTTTTTAGCTTAACATATATTTTTTTTTGCTACACAGAGATTTGAACTTAAAATCTCTAAATTGTGAAAGGGGATTATGATCACTAAACTGTTCCTTTGGAAGGGTTCTAGCTTCCCATACTCTTATTTCTTCCTTGTTGCCTAAAATTTTTGCTAAGCTTAAGGCCCATTTTCAAAAGATGGTCATGGAAAAGCATGCACAAATGCACTTTTGGGAAGGTGTGAGAAGGAAAGTTTTACAAAATCATAGGTCTGATACAAGTTATTGTTCATGTATAACTCTTCCACAACTTCATTTCTTTTGCTTTCTTTCTCATATTCCCTGAAAAATGCATCACCAAATATTGAAAATCATGCCAAAAAAACTTCAGGAAAGAGAGTAATGTAGGAGGCGTTTGGCAATTCTCTCAATGTTAGTTTGTTCCTAAACTTATGTAAAACAATAATATCATATCACATGAGTCGAAAATTAAAAAAACCAAATCTTATATAGCAATTCATCTCAATATATTTGAATTTTTTTTTATTTTACATAATTTGAAATATATTTTATCAATAAAAAATTATTCAAATTCAAAAATTCTCATTTTTTTTATGAACTATGATATATGTTTTAGTCAATTTAGTTTTTCACTCATTTGATTCATGTACTATTACTTTATATATTGAATTATGAGTTGTTTCAAGGATGACCAAATGCATTGCTATCTGATACGGTAAAGCCTCTTTTTGTCCTCGAGACTTCTTTTTCCATCTTCTCTTCGACGATGAAGTAGTTATCTAATAGAATCAACTCCTTATTACACATTAAATTTAGAAATTTGAATTAGTGACCAATTGGTTGAATATGGGGAGGAAAGTGAAAAGATTATGAACTCAAGTCACTATATGGTGGAAAATAAATAAATGTTTGGACAGAAAATGCAAAGTTTATGAAGTGCAAATAACATGACCAAACAACCTACGTGCAAGGAAACTATTGGTTGCGAAAACTCGATGCCCTTGTCTGCCATTGTTGTTGATCCATGCCTGATCAAGACATTAACAATGAAGCATTGGAGGGAGATAAGAATAATCTTGATATGGGCAGAAGACCAAATTCTTACATTTGATCTCAGACATGAAAAAGTTTGAAGGACTTCTCTTGTGATGGCCTAACTAGAAGTAGAAGCTTGAAATGAATGGCAATGGAAAGCAAGATATTGGATGAGAGAGAGCTTGCCGCCGGAGATCAGTTGCACCGGAAAATGGAGGAGTTAGGATCATGGGTTTAAGATTGAAGAGATTGGCCATGTTTGAGAAGCTAGTCACTCTTCAACAGTTGTGAGGTGCACAGATGACTCAAACTGTGCATGAAAATCCTCATTTCTCTCTTTGGAACAACTCACATGTGCATTGTTGAAAGATGTTTGTCCCAACTATCCTGTTAAAAGAGAATCATATGTTTCACAATTCCTAACTATTTAAAATTAATTAATTTAAATAAGTCATTGGTATGTGCTTTTATACTCATATTTTAAGAAAAGATTAAATCAAAAATTTATATTTAAAGTAATATAAAATAAGCATTTGAAACTATAATTTTAGAAAGGTATTTTTAAAAGAATAAATAATATATATATATATATATTTATTTCTTTCTTTCTTTCTTTTTCTAAAATTTTTCAATAGAATCCCACCCACTCCCATCACGCGATTGGAGTTTTGGCCACGATTTTTATCTGAAGACTGAATTAAAAATCGAAGTGAGGGAGACCCATGAGATAACATAAACCTGCGTTTTGATTGAATGAGTTCCAAACAATACTAAATTACTTCAGTTACATACCATACTTTTCTCTTGAGGGAATTAAGTCCAAGAATCAAACCAACAATGCCGAAAGAGAGCAGACCAATTGATAGAATTTTTTCTGTAATTAACAAAACAAGCTTGTAAGGCCTCTTATACTGAATGAAACTTGTCTTACATGTAGTTTAAGATTTTGTTGCCTGGAATATTATTTAAAAATAAAAGACACATTTCATGTGTGCAACTATTGATCATTTATATAAATTCAGATTTTTCATTTTACATTATTTTATATGGGTGGGTAAAGTAAGAGAAAAGTACGGATCTAATCTATTTTTTAAAAAATTTCTTAAAACAATTTTTTGAAAAAAAAATTTATCTTCTTTTGTTATTGTTTTATTACATATTAAAAATATGATAAAATATCTTTTTTCTTTCATCACTTTTATAATTTAAATATATATTATATGTTTAATATGGGATATATATTATATATTATATGTTGAATATGTGGTAATTCATTTATCATATTTTTAAGATATAATAATTCATATCGTATTTTGAATATGCGAAGCGAGAGTTATTATATATATAATTTTTTTAGTTGTTTTAAGAAATTTAAAAGAATAAGAAAGGGTCAGATCCGTCTTTGTCTCGGTTAATTAACATATGTGGGATACTTCGTGTGGTGGACAAGGGAGTAATGATTGGGTTTGCCCATCAAATTGAGAAAAAGATTGTGTGTTTGTGGCGGTTTGTGTGAAGATGTGGAACCAATGGCGGAGACTGAGGGGAGTTAACACCAAAACCTCCTACGCCTTTTTATCATCATCGTCCCCTGTTCCTCTTCTTCTTTTTCTTCCACGGCTCTGTTTTGCCATCTGCAACCATCTTCTTTATGTGGTCTTAATGGACTCTGTTTCTCTCTCTTCCGGACTTCATCACCATCACTGGGTATGGGTTTCAGGCTAAATCTCAACTGGGTATTTCCTCTTCAGTCTTCTTTCATCGCCCATTCTTCTTCCCTCAAGCGTTCCTCTTCGGGTATGTGTCTTTTCACCTCACCCCAACCGCCGGGGGGGGGGGGGAATTGAAGTGGGTCTGGTCTAAAATTTTGATTTTGAAACTGGCTCTAGTGTTTTTTTTTTATTTAAATAAATCTTTTATGTAGGAATTTTTGTGGGGATGCTGATAAATTAGTGTTACTATGTGGGTTTATATGAATGGAGAGATAGCTGCTGCAGCTTCATAAATTTTATCAACAACTGGTCCCTTTGTGTCAAGTCTGCACTTACGTTGAAACATTTGACTGGTGGTGCTTGATGCAAATCTGCTCCTTTTTTTTATTTATTGAATCTTAGCTAGTTTGATCTTGAGAGATATGTTATTCAACATTACAAGCATGCCCTTGTTGAGTGTGTTAATCTGTTTTTTTTTTTTTCTGTTACACAAGGATTCGAACTGGGAGTTGGGACAGGGGATTGTAACGTTGAGTGTGTTAATCTTTTTACACATCTACTTGTGTTATTGCTTGAATTAGAGAGGCAATGCGGGGGCATATACTTACCAACTATAATGTTACTAATGGGCTTTAAATTTTTCTATCAAGCATCAACTTGTGATTTTGCATAATTGATTTTAGTTTTTGAGCAGTTCATAGTTCTTTTCTGCTTTTTGTTCCGTGTAATCTGGACCGGGCAGATGTGCCATAGCCTTCCCACATGGATTTCATTAATGTGTTGTCACATCAAATTCGTGTTTTTGTGTCTTAAATTCTGTGCTTTGTTCAAGATGATGATCTCATTGACCTAGTACTATAATTTTGCAACAGTCATGTGTTAGTTTTGGGTTCTGAATTTCCTGGATTTATCGCCCTGTGCTTAATTAGGTTCTGCGTGACTGCCAAACTTTTTTTTTTTTTTTTTAAATCTGCACCATGCATTTTGTTGGTGCATAAAGGGCTTCCTCAATGAAACTTTTCAGAGAGAGAGAGAGAGAGAGAGTTGATAACGGTTGGAAAAGAATGTAAAGAGTGTACTGTGGTGAGTTGCATTTCAGTTCTTAAGATGATTGTTAAAGATGCTTAGCATAATATCTATCAGTTTCTCTTTAGCAAATTTAACATGATTTTGCCACTATATTGCTTGTTTAAGTTCTTTCATGTTTTTCTGTGTTATCATTACTGACGAGATCTACAAGTGTTAAAGTAAATGATCTTCCATGTGTTCTGGGGATTTTACTCTAATAGATGATCTTTGTTCTCCTTTACCGCACATTTGGAGTTAAGTAAATTGGTTTATTTCCGTATTCCCTTCTACTTTTATTGTCTTTTGCTGACTTTAGTTGGCTTTCAATTAATATAGTTAGAGGTAGGGACGATTCTCTAGACTCTGCAAGGGTGTCTTTCCTATATAATGTTTCAGGAGACAATGAGGCATTGTATAATGATCCATTGAAAACATATTCTTGCTCATCTGCTACACAAGCTGCAGAGACTGAAAATTTATCATTTGAAGAGTTAAAGGTATAGACCTATGCTTACAAGATACTATTGTTAGCATTTTGTTTGTTCAAATATCTGAGGTAGAGTTGGCTGCATTGATCCTTATTTTAAATGGACTTTTCAGATAAATGTTGGTAAGAAGCCCTATGGTGCACTTCAGATGCCACTAAAAGCAAAAACGGAACCACACTTCAGATTATTAATGGAAACTCTTGATATGTTGGAGGAGACATTTGCTGATACTGATGTGATATGGTTGGAAAAGGAAATATTGGGGCAACTAAAGATGCTTGGAGCCCTGAAGTTATTCCAGGCCTACCTTTCTAGATCACTGAAAAGCCCTACTGTTTCTAACATATTTGATATCTCTAACACGTGTATTATAGAGAGTGAGGCAGAGGGTTCAGTGGATGCGCAAAGAGGTAAAGTTATCATTCATTCAGGGAAAAGGAAGGAGAGAAGATTGAGAAGGGAAAGAGCACTGGAAAATGCACATAAAGTATCCATGCTATCATTGCCTTCAAAAAACTTTTCTAGAGGTCCTCGAAAAGCTAGTTTTTCTTCAGCAAAGCAAACATCAAAATCTAAGAAAAGAAGGCATGTGAATGCTAGGAATGAAGCTCAAATGGCCACAGGAGTTAAGGTTTTAGTCATCATCACTAATCACTCTCTTCCCATATATGTGTGTTGTGCATGTGCCTATTTCTAGGTATGTATATGTGTTCTTCTTGATGGGCTACTGTGTGTATATAGGAAGTTATGAAATTGGAGCGTATCAGAGAGACCTGGGAAAAGGAAGCTGGGCGTGCAGCCGGCTTGAGTTCCTGGGCTGAGGCAGCAGGACTGGATGAGAAGGCTTTGCAGAAGCAGTTGCATTTTGGTTGGTTTTGCAGGGATGAACTTTTAAGGTGTACCCGTTCCTTGGTAATATACATCACACGAATCTACAGGGGTCTTGGAGTGTCATTTGATGACCTACTTCAGGTTGGTTTTCTTTTACTAGTAAACAAATGGTTTCTAGAAATAATTTATAGCTTACAATCATCGGAAAGGATGGGTGATGATAGCCTAACACCAAAGTACAAGGAGACGTGACTTCTTCAGTTTGATTTGTAAAAGTTCTGAAATTGGTATGCAGGCAAGTTGTGCCGCATGTTTTCTCTTTTAGTAATAGGATTTCATCTTATGATCTAATCTTGTACATGCATAAGGTAGAAGGATCAAAGTGCTTGCTATCTTACCTTAAATTAAAAATCAGCTTAACTTGATTGTCACATCCAAACTTGTGGCATCACTTCTCTCAAAAAATGCAAAAAAAAAAAAAAAAATACTTTCATGATTTAAAAGCCGATATTTGCATCATCCTGGCTGAAATTTCAATAGTGATAACGAGCTTGCTTAAAGATGAACTGTTGCTTTCAGTGGAATCTAATAATGCCCCCCCCCCCCAAAAAAAAAAGGAGAAGGGCAAGAAAGTATAGGATTATTCCTTTACATTGCTGTGCACTACTAATTCCTAATCAACCATTTTTTTAATGCCTGACAGTATCTTAAGGTTTCTGTGACTTGTCTCTCAGGCAGGGAATTTGGGCGTCTTGCAAGGTGCTGAGAGGTATGATATAACAAAGGGGTACCAGTTTTCAACTTATGTCCAATACTGGATAAGAAAGTCAATGTCAATCTTGGTGGCGCAGCATGCTAGAGGAATCCGCATTCCTGTATGTTTTTTAACTTAGGCAATTGGGTTCTTAAACCTACTTAGTTTTAATGTACTAATTTCTCTGCAGTTAACGCTAAGCAGAGCAATGGGTCCGATTCAGAAAGCTCAAAGGGCCTTTCACAATGCCCATAAAAGATACCCGGAGGACGATGAGATTGCAAGGTCTACTGGTCTATCATTAGCCAGAATTAGGTTGGCCAGAAAATGCTCTAGAGTTGTCAGTTCAATTGATCGGAAAATAGGAGATTCCTTTAATTTAAAACTATTGGTACGCTTATCTGCATTTCTTCATTTTATTCATCAGTAGCAACATTTTCCAGTATTGAAGGCTTGTTAGGATGATATCTTAATTTTACTACAGGATATCATACCTGACATGTCAATAGAGAGGCCCGAAGAAACTGTCATAAGACAGCATATGGTGGAAGAGCTTCATGAACTTCTTGAACAGCTGGATTCAAGAGAGAGGCATGTAATGGTACTAAGGTATGGTCTTGTTGATCATCGATGCAGGTCACTCGATGAGATTGGAAGACTCTTTGGTGTGAGCAAAGAGTGGATCAGGAAACTGGAAAGGACAGCTTTTGCAAAGCTTAGAAATGAAGAAATCTGCAAAAACTTAAGCCATTACTTGGATTCGTAGTTTCAAATAAATTTGAAAAAAAAAGTAAAATAAATAAAAGCTCCCAATACTGCCTGAGATGGCTTTCCACCGGCAACCATTTGTCCATGTCCAGTATGAACTGATTTTATGCCTCTTGCATCATAATAGCACATTGGGCTGATGCCAAATTTTTTTTTTCCTTGAAGAAAAATGGAAGTGGAGACTGGTGCAGTTTTTTTGTGAAGGGCATTGTAACCATCAAACTTTTAATTGTATATTTTACTTATAAAATAGTATTATTTTTGTGCATTGATAAATTCCTGAATTATTTCCAGATTGGAGCCCTCTGTGTACTTTGTTAACGTTCTTTGATATCCTCTGAAATCCTTAGTAAGAACAAGGAGTCGGAGAGCGTACATCACATCTAGAGGCATTTCAAGCTATTTGGTGTAATCTTGCATGCTAATTTGACTACCTTGGGCTCAGGCTATGTAGACTTCCTCAAATTTACTGGTTGATGACTAGTTTGAAGATGTTTTTATTGTTTGTTTGTTTGTCAGTTTTTTCTTTTAATATACTACATTAATCATCGGACCGAGTATGTTGTGGTCTAAACTCGATTGGATTTATAAGTCGATATGAAAATTTAAATTCAGTATTAAAAAGTTTCTAACTTGGGCCAATTTTTAAAAACTTGGCGTTGATCGGTGTTCATGTTCAAGTCTAAACCATCAAAACTCTATTACTTGCCCTGGGTTGGAGGAGTTTAGACCATGCTTTGGCATGGGACCAATGTAATCTTCGGTGGGTCTCATCATTCCAAGAAAGAAAGGAACAGAATTCTTAACATTATTATTATTATTTTAAGAATTTATCAATTGGGTATTTGATGCGGTTCAATTTAGAAACTGATTCTCCGAACGTCTGTTTTCATTATCAATATTTCAACTTGAAATTTTAGTTGAAAACTATTAGTAGACCCACACTTCATGGCTATAAGAATTTATAAATACTATCTCATTTCTAAAGATTCTTTCTATATGACCTTTTTTGTGTTTTAGAAATCATTAGATTATCAATAAACAATTGGTTTAATGAGAAGAATACAATAACTTCTTAATTATGATTTGGTGTTCGAGTCATGGGAATGAAAAAAATTACACTGAGAGAGCTCTCTTTTAATTTGAGTTTGAGTCCAATTATAACTCAAATTAGATGAGTTAAAATATGATTTTAAAAATCGGTGATGAATGAAAAAAAAAATTCTATTATTTTCACTAATTTTACCAAGCCACAAAAGGAAAAGGAAAAAAGCTACCATTGATTTTTGCCATATTGGGCCATTAGAGCTAAAATATGGAATTTAGTGATTGTAGTCCCATCCAGTTATGGGCATGGACCCTCTTTTTTTCCCCCTGCAGTCTTGCTAAATTCAATGCCAGTATTTGAGGAAAATGCTGAAAAAGAGTAAAATACAGTTATTTGACCATATTGAGAGAAAAAACACACATGGCATCAAGTAGATAAAGAAATTGGTTAAACTCTCTCTTTCACTCAAAAAACTCAAATGAATTATTTAATAACATAATTACCTTCTTGAAAAGGATTTCACTTTATTTCTTATAAAAAAAAAATGGCTCGATTGCGACTCGTGCGTTACTAATGAGAGATGTAAGGTGTTTAGGATCAAAAGAATGCGTAGAATGTCTATATTAAAATCAGATATTAACTCAAATAGTAAATATTGCACGTTAAAACTCCAAATTACTCGATTTTAAAATATAATTAAATAAATTAAAAAATATATATACATCGTTAAAACTAAAATCTGTATATTCTAGTACTAAAAAATAATACAAATTAGAACAAAGATTATCAAACAATGTGAGCTTGACTACCATCTCTTTGTGTTCTTTAGGGTGAGTTCAAAGTTAGAATAGCAAAACATAATCTCTCCAAATTGGTGGAAAAAAGCTAACATCAAAAGGACAAATTGCATGCAACAAGAAAACACCAGAAAAGAGGAAAGAGCTAAAACCCCAACAACCAAAACTCCCTTCTCTCTTGTTTTGAGAATCAAAACCATTACCAAAAATCCAAACCTTAACAACTAAGCACTCTCTTATCATAGCCCTTTCTTGAGCTCTCTTCCATAGCGCCCACAACTTCCAACACCACACCCCACATGAGCCAAAACCATCTATCAATTTAAATCTCGTGAAATGATTTTTTCTCTTAAAATCTTGATGATAAAGTTTACAAAATATTAACTTATTTTAGTTATTAATATTCTTTTTTAACATTAAAAACGTATATTATCTCTTTTGACCCAACTATGAATGTTTTTTTTTCCCATAAGAATACTCTATTTAAGTTATAATGGTCATAATTTTTAAATATGATAGTTGATTTAATGATTAGATACTAATTCTCGTAAATAATTCTCAAATTTGAATTTTGTATATGAAAAAGCAGATATCAATAAAGTTTTATTCATTAAAAGTTTAACCCATTTCAAATCAGATTTAATATGATCGTCAAATAAAATTTATATATAAATAAAAGTGATCAAAGAAGAGCGATGTATCCCTCCTGGTGTAATAATAAATTTTTTTAATAAAAATACTGTATTGGTTATTATTTTAAGATCAGTGGCTTACAAGAGTTTCCAAAGATGCAAAATGGGCAAACCATGTCTTATGCGATTTTTTTTTTTTTTTAATATTTTTTTTCTAAATATTTTAAGGAGAAATGAGGGTACTTATTTGAAATTTTACCATTTGTTTTCTTTACTTTCATCATATGTACACGTGTACATTACGTGTCATATGCCTTTATTTATATTATCAATAATGACAGGTCATCGTTTTCCGCAATCTCTACTCTTTCTTCTGGTGTTTGACCACGCTTTCAATTCCCGTTCGCCAAAGCCACTGACCCAAATGCCGTGCACCAGTCGCATTCGCGTAAACTCTACGCTATTCTGGTCTCGCATGTACATGATCAAGATACCGTCATATTCTTCTTCCGAGGCTTTTCTGTTCTCCCTCTTCACCAACTCTCTCTCTCTCTCCTCTCTGTCTCTCTCTATATCTTAGGGTTTGTGTTTTGTCTGAGATTTCTTCCCCGGCTTCTCTCTCTAGACCTCTGCATTTGCTACAAATTCGTTAGTTTCTTTATCTAGGGTATTGTGGCCTCTTCGTCGTCAAATTCTCCATTTTCTCCCTCCTTCTCCTACTCTCTCCGGGGTTTTCGGGGCTCTGATGACTCATTTCGGTGTTGAATGGCGAGACGTAATTCTTCGTCTCTTCAATTCACAGCATTAACAATCTTAGTAACGACAACGTTTTTTTCCATCGCAAACCCTAATTTCACCATTGTTGTCTCTTCTTCAAATTTCTCAATCACAAATTTGGATTCCGCATCCGCATCCGACTCCGACGATTCATTTCTCTTCCACCAAGACTACTCTCCACCGTCGCCGCCGCCACCGCCGCCGCATCCGCCGTCGGTGACATGCGAGGACGATCTCGGCGGAGTCGGAACCCTGGATACGTCATGTGAAATAGTCTCGGATTTGAATTTAACAAAAGGCATATACATAAAAGGGAGTGGAAGTTTTTTTATTCTTCCAAATGTGAAAGTCAATTGCTTGATTTTTGATTGTTACATTACTGTTAACGTTAGTGGGAATTTCAGTTTGGGTGAAAATGCAACTATCGTGACAAGCACGTTTGAACTTAGGGCATACAATGTGACATTAGAATCCAATTCTACGATAAATACGACGGCACTGGCAGGTGAGCCGCCGGGGCAGACAAGCGGGACGCCGAGAGGGATTGATGGGGCCGGCGGAGGGCACGGAGGACGAGGAGCGACTTGTTTGGTGGATACGCAGAAGCTGCCGGAGGACGCCTGGGGTGGAGATGCTTACGCTTGGTCGGACTTGCAGAGGCCATGGAGTCATGGAAGCAGAGGTGGGAGTACAAGTAGGGAAGTCGAGTATGGTGGCGGTGGTGGAGGAAGGATTAGGATTGATGTCTTTAGGTTTTTGGTTGTGGATGGGTATATTTTGGCTGATGGGGGCAATGCAAGTGCTAAAGGTGGAGGTGGATCGGGTGGTAGCATTCATATCATGGCATATAAAATGTAAGGGCCCTTTACACTTCTGCGTTGTTTTAATGACCTAATCTTGCTACTTATGTCCATTTTTATTCCACTGAATCTGTTATCTTTGGTCTTATCTGGTAATAATATCTGATGGTGAATTTAGGTGTACCTCATTGCAAGTCAGATGAGAGAATATAGATCATGATGGTTTGGCCATTCTATAAAGAAGGCCCCTTAGTGTTATTAAAGTTTGAGGTGCTTTGAGAACTGGAGGATGGCTTGTAATTTAGTGTTGCCACTTATGGTCATTTTTGTTCCATTGCCTTTTTGGTCTGATAATGATATCTCAGAGTAAAATTGGCGGCAGTTTTTATTGCAAAGAAGATAACATAAAATAGATCAAGATTTATTGGATATGTATAAAATTGACCCTTTATTGCCCTTGTAAAAGAATGGTAATATTTAACTAACGATGCTGTAAAAACAAGAGGATAACATAACAAAACCTTACGAATGGTAATATTTAACTTCAAGGGTGGGATGACTTTAAATAAAGTTAAATGAAAAAAAAAGGTCTATTTATTTGCCCAGTAGGGATACATGAAGTGAAACACAAATGGGAAATTAGTTCCTGCACTTACTGTAATTATGGTTGGATGATGCGGCATTCTGCCGTTAATGTTCTTACTTTAGGCTTTTAAGGGGGAGCATTTGGCTTTTATGCAAGAACTACCTCTTTTGGTGTTCTAGAAGTAGTTAGATTAAAGTTCAAAAAATTCAGGTATTGGATGGGAAAAAGAAAATCATAAGTGTGCCAAAGTTATGCAACCCTGATAAGTTGATCTAGTCGGTGTCTTCATGTACAGTTGTTGGATGTAAGAAAGAGCGAACCGAGCAGAGCTATAACCTGGTTTGAGAGGTGAGGCTCAAGAGAATAGTTAATTGCATAGTACCATTTTATAAGGTAAGACTTGGATGGGAGAGTTAAGAGACATAAGAGGGACCTCAGTGGGGCAAACAAACTCAAGTTGAACTCAGATGTAAGTTATCTCAATTGTATTATATATATATATATATATATATAAATATATTTTTGCAAAAGAGTTGTTTAAAGAAATTAAATATACAAATGTGCAGGAGCAAAAAGATCTAGACTAAGAATTATCATTTCCAAAGAGCATCTTTGTTTTTGGAAACATAAGCACATGAACTTGGGGCTTAGTGTTCTATATGGAATGTCTATTTCTACCTTATTCCTTTTTTTTTTTAAATGGAAATTTGATGCCCACGCCATACAGATCAGCTGTTAATTTCACTATCTAATCATAAAGAATATAAGCATATGAGTGCATCTCTTATCTAGTTTTTTGAGTGAGATGGTTATATTCTTTGGGCTTATTATAGAGCATAGGCTGGATTATTGTAGTTTGGGATGAGGGTGGCTCTTATTAATGTCTCAGATTGATTATAGAAGAGCAATTTTATATCCATGTTAGATGGTTGCTTGAAGGTGTTTTGTTTTTTGTTTTTCTTATTTTTTTTTGTGGGGGAGGGGGTGGGGTAGTAGAATTGGATGGAAGTGGGTGCAACCTTTATGAACTAATGACAAGACATGGATCTGGAAAAGTACCCACACCAAAATTATTCACGAAAAAGTTATGTCGTATTGACACTTCTAGAAATGATAGTGTGGTATGACGACACAAATATGCTGGCATGGATATATCTTTTGGACCTGACACAATACAACATTTTGTACTCACAACAGTATGTCTTGTTCCTTTTTTGTTATGTTGTATTGTGTATCCTCTATATCCATTTTGGGTTCTGTATAACATGTAAGTGAGATAGGTGCTGAACTATGTACCAAGAAAGCATGTCGCTAGTACTGGAAACTGTAGGATCTCAAGGAGATTTGATCTAGGGTTATTTTCAAAGTAACACCTAATTGGGACTTGGTCAATCCTTTTTGGCATACCTAGCATTCAAACAAAATGGTTCTAATATTTGAGATACTTTTATTTTTGGTTATAACAGGAATCGAACCCCGGATCACGGGGTCAGGGGGAGGGGGATTGTTACCACTGGGCTGTCCCTTGGGGACGAATATTTGAGATACTACCTAATGATATTAACTATATCCATGGGCCCTTCTTTGTCCTCCAAAAGGAAAATACTAATGCCATCAGTAAATTGAAGACAGGAGATAGAGATCTCGTCAGAATCCCTCTTGAAGAAGGGTGCTTGGAGTTGGAGAGGGGGAAAAGAGGGTCACACGAACCACAGGAAGCCAAAAACCAAAATTTAGGTTCTTTGGTTGCTTGGAGAGGCTGGTATAATTGAGATTGTACAAATGGCTAGTTAGATTGAGATTTGCTGAAATTTTGGTATCTTAAAGTTAGGATCATAATGGTCTAAGATTTGAAGCATGATCTTGACAATGTGACTTTACTTACATTGGGAGTTGAATGCACTTGTGTAGCTTTGGTGTAGATTATGATTTAATAACTATTTGGGTGAGGTCATTGTCATCCATATCCTTTATCTTGGGCCATATGAGGTTTAGAGAATGACTCAAAGGCTGCCTTTATGTGCCAATGCCATATAAACCTCCGTGTTCGATATGAATTTTGTGTTTTCTGTGCTTGCTCTTATCCTCTGATGGCGCGATGAAGTTCCTTTTAGAATTATGTAGTCATCTTCTATTTAAGAGAGATAATATTGTATTGGCCTTTGCAATACTACTTATGTTTCTGCTATCCAAAAGGAAAAAAAAAGTTAACTACTTAAACTTTTTTCTTTTTTAGGTTGTCACTGCTTTTAGATCAGATGATACTGCAGGATCCACTATTTTGTGGTATATAGTTCCTAGTCATGCAATTGTATTTGAACTTTATGCTTTTGAATTATTATCATCTGACAATCTCTGGTCTCTGGGGCTAGAATCCAAATTGCAGATGTTGGTGCTTCTATATGCTTTGCACCAACTGCAAGTTTCGATCTTTAGAAAATATACCTCAAATGGTTAAGAGAATAATGCTGCTATTCTTGCTGAGAACAGGACAGGAGGTGGCAAAATTAGCGCATGTGGAGGTAGTGGTTTTGCTGGTGGTGGTGGTGGAAGAGTTTCTGTTGACGTTTTCAGTAGGCATGACGATCCAGAAATATTTGTCCATGGTGAGCATGGTTGCAAACAATTTGGTCATTTAATGATGAGCTGTTGGACTTACTATTTGGGGCTCATTTGGAACCCATTTTTAGATATATTGAACTGTATTTCGTAAGGTCAAAGTTCTGTTTTCACTGCCTGAAACCTGATCTTCTTGTTAATAAATCTGATTGAACATTACTTTCATCTTTGTTTTTGTCCTTTTTTAGTTTTATTCAATGACCTTGAATGATGTTATCTACCACTATTTACAAAGTTTGGTTATTTGTTTTACTTCTAACAATAAAAAAGGAATTGAAGAACATTTTTGAATCCAAAAGAAAATTGGTGTTCAATTCTTTTTGAATTATCAAGTTAATCCAGCTCATATATCACAAGTACGTTCAAATTGCAAACAATGGGAAAAAAAAAATATAAACAAAAAAAAAATGTTGACTAGCGACCCCTCTAGATCCAAGCAAGAGTTATGACCTGCTCCCTGGTATAAAAGGGCTTTCTCCTGTCACAAGCCTAGATGCTCAAATCGCTAAACAAAGGGAAAAACAAAAAATATAAACCGAAAATAAAAAAAAAGTGAATGGACTGGTCATACCACCTCTTGTAGATCTAGAATCAAGTTCTGACATGCTCTTTGGAATAAAAGGGCTTTCTCTTGTCACATTCACATTTTACTCTTGAAACCCTAGCCGTCAAGGTTGAAGCCTCACTCACAAGCATTAGCAATCGTGCAGCCCTTGTTGAATCTTCAACCATAATTTTGACCTCTCAAGACTCAGGGTTTCATACTCTCTTATCTTTGTTTTGAGCATGTTGTGCGTTTAAAAAGGTATATTACTGATGTTGCACAGGCCCAAGGATGAGGTGTTCATCTCACATATATCCTTTGGACCTTACACAACGCGACACTTTGTGGCTCAGAGTAGTATAAGATTTTTATACCTTTCTCATCTTACTGCATGTGGTGGTGTTCTCTCTTATGTCCCATGTCCCGTTTCCATGCCCTTGTTTCATGGAATATTACTAATATCAGGTCCACTCCTACGTTAGTCATCTGTAAGTTCTTGTCAAATTTGAGTTTCATCAATTGCATATTGGTCAGAATGTTTGTCTGATTTCAGCGCATCTAATTATGATGTGCGATTGCCAAACAGCATTTCTGTTGATAATAAATAAATAAATTCATCAGTCATGGAAACAATCAGTGGAGTTGTCATTGATTTTGGATGGTTTAATCAAATTTTTGTATGCTTTTATTCATCTCGTATTTTAATCTAGATATTTGGCTCATGCAAGTTTTATTTTGCAGGAGGAAGTAGTTTTGGCTGTCCAAAGAATGCAGGTGCTGCTGGTACCCTCTATGATGCTGTTCCTCGGAGTCTTCTTATTAGCAATCACAACAAGTCAACAGATACGGAGACCCTTCTGATGGAGTTTCCAAATTCGCCACTCTGGACAAATGTTTACATCCGAAATCATGCTAAAGCTTCTGTTCCCTTGCTCTGGAGTAGGGTGCAGGTTAGTGACATTTATTTTCCTCCAGTATAGTTCTTTCAATTTCTATTCTCTCTTTTTTCTAGCTAGCATGGTCATTTGCATGTTTTCGTCTTTTTGGTTGTGATGGGGCCAAGAACCCAAGTATGAACATCCAACAAGGGGATTCTTCCCTACAGTCTCTCTCCATAAGCTTATACTGTGGGTTTTAAGTGATCAATTGGCAACAGCCTTAGACCCATTGACTGGAGAAGAGCTTCTTGGTCTAAGAAATCTGCATGAGGATTAGTTTCTCTGTAAACATGGGATATGGAACTGTCCCAATTCTTTTAGTTAGGTTTTTTTGTTCGCATAACAAGTTCTGATGAGGGTGCGCAATTGATGCTCTGACTAAGGTGAGGCTATTCACAAGAAACGGCATCTATCAGTAGCTGAATAGCTTCCTGGGTTTGCCACAATCTGATGGGCCATTATCCTGTTGCCTGTTATCCCAAGAAGCTTCCTTAAAAATCGAGCTTGAAACTGCCTCGGTAGGACTTGCCCATGTACTTGAATACTCCTTTTGATTCGCTACAATCAGAGGATTGGTAAAACAGTTACAAGAAGGACAGTTCTCTGCTTGAGGTAGTTCCAGATGGTGATGGCTAAAACTGATTGCAGAAGAACTTCCATCTCATGGATTCATTGTTCATTGTATTCTTTCTTAGCTGGTCCTTCTCAGCCAGATTGATGAAGATACTCTCCAATTTCCTCTGTATCATGATAATCACCATCCCTTAGGTGGGATTGTGGATTCTTCTTCTCCCCTCATCTTGTGCAGAGGTCATATGGAGTGAAATTTCTTCTTCTTGCCACATTTGTTACAATCCCTCCATGCAGAGCTTTTCGCATGAAGTAGAGACTTTTTGTTGGGTCCCTTATCTTCAGCAATTTTTTTTTTAATTTATTTATTGAAAAAAGTTTTTGTATACCTCGGGGGTTGCAACGTATACAACATAAAGGCTGGGTTTTTTTTTTTTTTTTTAATTGAAAAAAGTTTTTCTATACCTCTCAAGCCGCACGTTTCAAAGATATCCTCTTAAAAGAAGGAAAAAGGGGGAACATTTAAAAATTAAAATTAAAACAAAAATTACTCTCTAATCCCTTTAGTATCCTCCAACCTAAAGTCTTTCATGTCATATGGGAGAATATGTGAAGTAAATGATTTTTTTTGAAGATCTTTCATCTTTTTCTAAGCATATGCATTGCATTTTGATTTTATAACATGTTGCCACAGCAATTTAGCTTGTTCATAACTTCCGAAGCTCATCACAAGTAAAATGTTTGCATCCAAGCCGTAGGACAATCTGAAAATGATGGTGGCTTGAACTATTTTTATTCCTGCACATAACATAGACATCAGGGTTTAGAACTTTGAAATGTTATGGTTGGAGATCACCTGTATGTTCCTCTTACTATTTTATATTTTAGCGATGTTTTCCTTCCTTTTATTATTTATTTTGTCGATGGTGTGGGACTGCATTAAGCAATATGGAAAAGTGCTACTCTTTAAAAGTCTGCTTACTGCAATCAACATACTTTTATGCCGGGGGGGGGGATCCTATCTTCATTGATTTAGAGTCTTGCTTGTTCCCAAAGAGATTTGTGTGTAGAACTCAAGTATCAAAGTGTTTGAGTACATGCTTCAGTTTGGAATCCCTTTGATCTCACCTCAACTACTATCATGCAGCTGAAAGTGAACTCGGATTGGGTTGTGTTGATATTACCATATGCTACTAAAACATGGTTGATGTGCAGGAGTTATGTCCAAGGAAACCATGCCTTGACTTTCTGTCTCTGTCCATCTTTGCTCTCGCCCTCCCCCTCCCTATTTTGCTGCTGCCTTGCCCTGACACGTTTCTTATCTTACACTGACATGTAGCTTCTCCATCATAAACACCCTGAACTTGGATTTGCTTTTAAGCACCAAGTTTCTCTCTCTCTCTCTCTCATGTAATCCAGAAATACGAACTGAAAGGCAGATGAGGCCGGCACTTTTCGTAGTTCCGAGTTGTTCTTTATAACAACAAGCTGCCACCCTGACCCATCTGCCATCATTGCTTATGTAATTCTGTTATCCCATCTCTCATGTTGAAAGAAATCAAGCGATAGTTTGAGATGAAAATTGAAATTCCTCGTCTTCTATGGTTCCTGCACCACTAAATTTGTCATTTACTCACTGGATTGCCACTTTCTACCTGAGGAACTTCCAATTCTAGTTTTCTTCTGTTGTTGCTCAATTAGTTGTTTAACTTAGATCAAGTTGGAGCTCGCTTTTTCTTTCTTCTTCCCCCTCGGTTGTTTGCCACCATGCAAAGAAGCAACAATTTAGAATGTTTGTCGAAAGGTACAAGAATGATGAAGTTATGGTTTGAGTGCCACAAGGTATATGTATGTGTATATTTCTTTTCTCGTATTTTATTAGAAAAATGGTTTTCATAAGTAGTGGGGGGGGGGACCTAAAGGGTTGTCAGAAGAAAAGGACAATTTTGGAGCTAAACCTCAGATGAAATCAGAACACATCTCATTTTTTATTTTACTTTTCATGAGGAACATATGGTGGTGGCAGTGATTTGTTTTTTATCACACTGAAAAAGAATATACTGAGAAAAAGTGGTGGAATAAATGAGATTTCGAATGTTGAATTTAAGACTGGTTTTGACATAAAAAGAAGAGAAAGTGGGAGGAAAAGTTAATTTGAATTAGAATTGGTCATAAGGGTAAAAGTTTATCTGGGAGATAGAAGTGGTCATTTAAAATGAGTGATTTTATTGTGAATTGTAAAAGGTTGTATTACTTGGGGCCTAGGATGTTAAAAAAATTATGAATGTTCAACTATTTGCATTTATTGTAAACTTGTAAAATGTGCTATATGTCTATTTACTAATGGTGATGGGGTTCAACTACCAGACTGGTGTAGATTGTCATTGACTTTTCTTTTTTCTCTGGTGGTTGAATGTTTATCATGAAAGAAAAAAGAATGTGTCCACTGTGTTGTGTGGCTTTCCTGCTTTGTGTATGGTCTTCGACAAGAATTCCAACTTCAAATATCTGCTTAGGGTTATATGATTCATATTGCATCATCTTTTCTTACATCTCTAATTTCATTGAATGTTCTTTTGTTTGCTCTTTGGATATAGGTTCAGGGCCAGATAAGTCTACTATGTGGTGGTATCTTGAGCTTTGGGCTGCCACATTATGGTTCGTCAGAGTTTGAAGTATTGGCAGAGGAACTTTTGATGAGTGACTCAACAATCAAGGTAGGCTACGAATCAAGGATGCTCTTTTGCTTGCATGCACTGTTGTAAAATGAAATTATGATGGTTTGGAGCTGAGAATTTTGTCATTTGACATACCTGCATAAACCTCTAAAACCTTTCTTGAAGCATGCATAAAATATATATATATATATATATATATATATATATATATATATATATATATATATATATATATATATATATTGAAGTCCATTGCGTTGAGTCATGGCAGGTTTTGGGGTTAATGACCTGTGGGCTTGGTTGGTTTTCATTAGCTTACAGATAATTATTTTGAAGAGATTTTTTTAATGTGGAGAAGAAAGAACAGAAAGGAGGATAAAATCCTTCCAAAAAAGCTAGTACGAAGATAAAAGATGCAAAGAAAAGTAAAAGGAAAATAAAGGAGAATTAATTCAAAAATCAAAATTAAAAGCCTTCTGTACCTAGTATTTGAATGCTCCCTAAGCACCAGTAATAAGTCAAAAAAAAAAAAAAATCAGAGCAGCCAAGACAATGGGTATTTCTCTCATTTTCCTTTTGGTTTTTTGTTTTGAGGGGGAAGGGAATCCTTTGGCGCCAATAAAATGAGGGGTGTAACATTTCTTCACATCCTTGTTTCTCACAAACCCCTAAATTTCGTAACCACAAGATCCACTACAACACTAGGGTAGGCCAAATGCTGATTACACATGGTGAAAGTCTATTCCATGGGTTCCAAGAGAACGTACAATGTAGAAAACAATGAAAACTGTCGTGATTTTAGAGATAAGGCTTCAGAAGGTTTGCTCACCTGTAACATGAATTAGTTGTTTCAAAAGGCATTAACCCATAGAAGGGACTTCTCTTTGCGAATAAAGTCTGAGTCCAACGAAAACAGGCGGCGATTGAATGCCAGTGCGGTAAGATCTGATGTCTCCTTGTCATTGAGATTTCTAAAGAAGTGATTGTTCCAAACCATCCTGAAGTCTATGGAAATCATCTATATGATCATTTTGGGAATTTTTCTTTCCCATAACAAGTAAAGGATTATTTTGGCGATGAGAAATGTAATAGAGATGTGGGAAGGACATGGAGAAAGAGAGTGCGATTTTTGAATAATGTGATGTTAATTCCAATCAAAGAAAAAAAAGGAATTCTCCCTTTTATAACATCCTTATTTTAAGGATCTGTTCTGCTTTGTATTGTTGTAACTAGAAATATGCTTCTTTACAAGGCCTCTCCCTACTTTGTGGGTACTACGGCGTATAGAGTTTTACTGTTCACCAAAGGGATTCCAAGCATTTTCCATTCAAGACTCAAGATCAACTATGAAATGACATTTATTATCTCCAACTTTGTGGGTCATACTTTGAAAAATGTTTTATATCAGGGACAAGTACTTAACAGTGAGATTATAAGCTTCCCTCATTTTCTTTGTGCTAATGTTAGCTACTGCTCTCTGAATTGTCTTAGTTATTCTTGTCATTTTGACTCATTTGTTACTGAGAAGTTGGATTTTCTTGGATTGCCCGAGTGAACAATCTCCTAGTGATGTTGCTTTCCACCTACAGATTATGTGTTTCTTGTTTCAATTGTCGACCATGGTAGTCTAATACTTCTTATATTAAAGTAGGATTCTGTTTTATGCTGTATGATAACTGCATTTGTTGTTTTAGGTGTATGGGGCTTTACGCATGTCTGTTAAAATGTTCTTGATGTGGAAATCCCAAATGCTTATAGATGGTGGTGGAGATGTAACTGTTGCCACGTCTTTGCTCGAGGCTAGTAACATGGTGGTTTTGAAGGTATTTCACCCTCCTTATTTATTTGCTTATTTACTTTTCTTTGTTCCTACTTTGTTTTTCATATTGTTTTATTTTCATATGACATGCTCTTTTTTTGGGATCAGGAAACTTCTGTTATTCATTCTAATGCAAATCTTGGAGTTCATGGGCAAGGTTCATTAAATTTGTCTGGACCAGGGGATTGCATTGAGGCACAGCGCTTGGTGTTATCACTTTTTTACAGTGTCTATGTGAGTCGATGTCTTATTATCTAATCAAGTTCTTAATATTCTATTGCATTCGTGAGCCTCTCTTATCTTTGGATTGCCTGTTCTGGAATAAGATCACTGGATAAATAATTTTTTAATCCTTTTTCTATTTTTTCATCTTTTAATCCCAGATTCACTTGTACCTTTTGATCTGTGTTTATTCTACAATTAGCTGTTGCAACTCTTGAGTTTTTATATATTTAGCTACAAATAATAGGATTTCTTCACTAAGGTATTCCAAATGAAAATTTTGTGTTTAACTTACATAGTACTAGTTGTCAAGATCATTAGGTTTTGGGTTACTGTGTTCTACCTATTAGAATGCAGGCCTTTATCATTTGTCGTAGAACTTTTTTTTTCAACCTGTCCCAAAACCTTCCTCAATGGACCATGACCAAGGCCTTGAACTGCCTGTAACCCCACCGTTCTTGTTTTTGTTCCTTCGTTTCAATTGGGTAAATGGTGATGTTTTGAAGCTGCTGCTATACTTGCACCCCCAATATTGTTAATGATTCCTTCAATCAATGTTGAAGTTTACCAATAGAGGATGAGACATTCCTCCTCTCCTTACTTGTGGAAAAAAATTTAAAGGTTGGGTTTATTGTCATTTTGTTTTCTCGTCTGAATCATTAATTGAATGCACCTTGTTAATTAATGAATGTGCCATTTTGTACTAATTGCTTTTAATGAAGGTTGGGCCTGGATCCATATTGCGTGGTCCATTGGATAATGCAACAGCTGATGCTGTGTAAGTTTGGCATCATCATTATTATGTTCTCTTCTTGAACTCCACGTATATGCCATATCTTAAAACTATAGATTTCCCTTTTAATATATGACAGGACACCAAGGCTTTACTGTGACCGTCAAGACTGCCCTAAAGAATTACTTCATCCACCCGAAGATTGCAATGTGAACTCTTCATTATCATTCACACTTCAGGTAATAGTTGTGTGTTCATAAGGCTGGCCCTAGATCTTTGTTAAGTTTTATATTTGAATTATTTTTATATCTTCTCCTGTGCAGATCTGCCGAGTGGAAGATGTCACTGTTGAAGGCCTAATGAAAGGTTCTGTTGTTCATTTCCATAGGGCAAGAACTATATCTGTTCAGCCTTCTGGAACAATTAGTACAATTGGGATGGGTGCGACTCCTTCCTTGTTGAATTCATTGTTTGGAACCATCCCCTCCCTCTGCCCTCCTTGTTTATTATAGATGGCTAATATGCAATAAAGCTTAGAAATTTATTTACAACTCAATTTGAATCCAAGGATTTCATTATTGTAATTAACATACATTTCCAATTTGGTATGAACAGGCTGCACAGGAGGTGTGGGCCGAGGAAAAGTTCTCAGCAATGGTCTTGGAGGTGGTGGTGGGCATGGTGGTAAAGGTGGGCAAGGATGTTACAATAACAGCTGCGTTGAAGGTGGCATCTCTTATGGAAATGCTGACCTGCCGTGTGAACTAGGCAGTGGAAGTGGGGATGATGATTCTGTGACATCAACTGCTGGTGGAGGTATCATAGGTAAAATCATTTTTGAGATAACTGAACAATTTTTTTAGGTCTTCCCTTTTTTTAGTGCTTATATAATAAACTAGGGAGTCAGGAAAACATTTACAATTGTTTCGGCCAGCAAAATGAAATTTTGGCAGTTAACTAAGTTCACATATTCAAAAACTTGCTGTTTAACTCTACATTTACTGTCATTATGATTTGGGATGTACATGCTTAATGCTTGATAGGCATAAATAACATGCCTCAGTCACCATGGATTCAGTGTTGTGCACATGCTCATGAATGTTTGTAGGGTGAATGCTCTTGGTTTCAAGTAATTACATTAGATCACACAGCATATGGTTTTTTGCTGAAATGTTGGGTGGATTCTCTTATGTTTAAGTACGCTTGCATGGATTCTCAAAATTAATTTGCATGTTTGTTGCGGGAGAACATGGGTAAAGGTTGAGCTGTGAAGTCTCATTGTTCTATCTTTTTTTCTGAGCAGTCATGGGTTCTAAGGAACATCCTTTGTCAAGCTTGTCCATTAATGGTTCAGTAAGTGCTGATGGAGAAAGTTTTGGTGAATCTAAGGGATGGAGATGCCGTAGAATGATGAATAGTGTGGGAGGGGGCCCAGGAGGTGGATCCGGAGGAACTGTTCTCTTGTTCTTGCGTACACTGACCATTGGTAATTCTGGCATTCTTTCGAGCATAGGTGGACATGGGAGTGCCCATGGTGGTGGTGGTGGGGGTGGTGGAAGAATTCACTTTCATTGGTCAGATATCCCCACTGGAGATGTCTACCAGGCAATAGCAAGTGTTAATGGAAGCATCCACATTGGGTTTGTATCTTCTTAACATACTTAATTTGATCTGAATATCGATATCGAATTTTTTCAATTTTATTTGTCCTGTGTACAGAATATCTCAATAGTCTTTGTACTCAAAAAAATGAACAATTTTGTAAAATCTGTCTCCTATTTGTAAGTTTGGATGAGAGATCCTTGATATCTTAATCTGATGGTTGCCATACTGCATGCCTTTTTTGTTATGATCATCCGCATTTGTGCTTGTGCTTTTCACAGCATGTGTGTATAGTAGTTCTACTTGTTTCCATAATTTATTCTCCTATTTTTAGTTATCTTTTGTGCAAAATGTGTGCCTCACGCAGTATAGGACGAAATTTGAAATTCTTCACTAGTTATGGTTTTTCTGTACCTTGATTGACAAATATCTTTCTTGGTATAACAAGATCCATGTGCTTGTCCTGTTTGTATATATCATCATTGTTTGAATTAGAGTATACTAGATGGTCCTTGGTCACGCATTTATAATTCTACTTGGTAGGTATGGTTTCTTTGGTGTTGACATCTAATTTCTTGGTAATGTTTTCATTTATAGGGGTGGAATTGGTGGGGAAGGGGGTGATTCTGGTGAAAATGGTACAGTGACCGGAAAACCCTGTCCAAGAGGTCTCTATGGGACTTTCTGCAAGGTGAATTGAGAATGTAATTGTATTGTCGTGTCTTTCATCTATTACTCTCCTGCAGTTTTTCCCCGCCTGCCCGTGATGTCTTAGTGGATTATATCTACATGGTAGCCTCTGAAAGTGGGTTTATGAACCTGAGTCATCTTTAATATCTGGAATAGGGGCTACTTAGCTAATTTTCATCGTCAAGTTCTATAATGAGCTTTTGTGAGTCTGGATCAAATATAAACCTTTATTTAAGTTGATAGCTCTGTCCTTATGGCTATCCCCTCAACCTTGTTTTTTTCGTGGCACACATAAAAATCAGCTCAATCTCTCAAACATTCATGGCATCCCCATATTTTTTTTGTATGCCAGTTTGTCAGCATGTCATGAACCTTTTTTCCTTTGCAAGTGAAAAAGATTTCCTTTACACAAAAAGAAATGGAAGGCACTAAGGAGGTGCCAACCTGTTGGCTTATGAGAGCGAGGAGAAAATGTTAAAAGGCTAAGTTGCAGCTTTGGTCATGTCCAGCATGTCCCCAAACTAAAGAGTGTGGAGGGGTGTCTTTGTGTGAGCAAGTCTTTATTTATTTATTTATTTATTTTTGGGGGTGGAGAAATCTATCTGGCGTGTACATACTCCATTATGCACTTCTTTTTTGTTGAGGTAGCTTCGTTATGCAACTGAGCATGCTTCAAATGGTTTAGTAAGTTAAGTAGTTGCAATTGGTCTCTTTTTTGAACCTGGATTTCTTGTTACCAAAAAACTAATTACTGTGGATATACATCTGCAGGAATGCCCGGCTGGCACTTATAAGAATGCCACCGGATCTGACAGAGCCCTCTGCCGCAGATGCCCTTCTAATGAGCTTCCTAGTCGTGCAGTTTATGTTCATGTCCGAGGTATGTTTGCTATGGCCTTGTAGTTTTTCTTCTTCGAATCGCTTGCTTGATGCCTTCTTGTCTTCTTAAGTTTATTTCTTCTCTTCTTTTACTATTTTTTTTTTGGGGGGGGGGATATTTTCGTTATGATTTTCTTGCAGCTCATTGCTATTTTTCTGCTGTGTTCAAATCTAGTCAAGTAGGACTCTGATATCAATATTTTATGTTTGTCAGGTGGAGTTGCTGAAACTCCTTGTCCTTATAAATGCATTTCAGATCGCTATCACATGCCACATTGTTATACAGCTCTCGAAGAGTTGATATACACATTTGGCGGTCCTTGGTTGTTTGGTTTTCTCCTTTTGGGGCTTCTTGTTTTGTTGGCTCTGGTGCTAAGTGTAGCAAGAATGAAATTTGTTGGTGTTGATGAAGTGCCAGGATCAGCACCCGCTCAGCAGGGTTCCAATATAGATCACTCCTTCCCATTTCTAGAGTCACTAAATGAGGTGTTATTCCAAAATAATTTTCTTCAGTTGCTTACGTGTTTTGAAGATACTAACTTGTGTTTTAAGTTGAAAAATTCACTCTTTTGGAATGCTCAATATTTTCCATTCTCACGTGTCTTTGGAAATTGAAAAGTGAACTTATCTTTCAGGTCTTGGAAACCAACCGAGCCGAGGAGTCACAGAGTCATGTACATAGAATGTACTTTATGGGTTCTAATACCTTCAGTGAACCTTGGCATCTCCCTCACTCTCCTCCTGAACAAATAAAAGAGATTGTGTAAGTTATGAAAGACTTTGTTCCATTTGTTTAATAATATGTAAGAAGACTTCCTGATTTCTTTGTCATAATTGATTGGCCTGGTAGATATGAAGGTGCCTTTAACAGATTTGTGGATGAGATTAATGCTATAGCTGCATATCAATGGTGGGAGGGATCAATGTACAGCATTCTCTCCATTTTTGCATACCCCCTCGCAGTGTCATGGCAGCAGTGGCGTCGGCGAATGAAACTGCAACGTTTACGTGAATTTGTTCGATCTGAATATGATCATGCTTGTTTGCGGTCTTGCCGTTCACGTGCTCTCTATGAGGGGCTAAAGGTATTATTTAAATGAGCCAAGCACTCTGTGGTCTGGTGGCACATTTCTTTCAGTCTTGGAACTTGGTATTGCTATTGTGCTTTTGTCTACAAGTCCATGCACATATGGCTTCATGTGCATAAGTTGTACGAATATATGTAGTTTTGGTGAAGTTGGTAAGGAGGTAATTTTTTGCATGTCTTTTGTACGAATTTGTGCATATTGAACCCTGAATCTGCCAAATTTGATAATTGCTTTTTATGCTGTCAGAAAAAATTCATGGCAGTGATGGCAGCATTCAGATGATTAATTCCTTGTTTGTTTAGTTTATTCCCATGGTTAGTGGACTGACCACACATTATGCTGTTCTTACTTTTTGGAGGAAGTTCTTGCTTAGGAAGAGCTATTACCATTTTATTTTAACGGAATGAGTTTTTATCCCCCTTTACTAGAAACTATAGGTACATCACAGGTGTGCAAACCATTGTTATAGGCGTAACCTAAACTATTAGTCTTTTGGTTGATTTGAAAGTTTTCCAATGCCCGGTGTGAAAGTTGAGTGATGACCTATGGTAATCTGATACAACCTTTGTGCCTTGTGGTCAAAATCAGTATTTCCTGGCCAGGCAGTTTATATAAACAATCCTAAACCTCCTCCAGGCTAGGACAAGGAAAAGATTCTTGGCGCTTGCTCACCAACAGATAGGTATCGCGTAAGGGAGGAAATATCACTATGGAGTTGGCTGTCAGTTTCCTTGTGGCGAGTTAATGAGTTTGCCCTCTTTCTTTATTGAGTCACTACAGTGTAAGAAGAAAAGGCTAGTAAGGAAAAGGTTGAGCTCATTAAATCTGCGCCCTAATTCAATCTGCACATGAGCATGAATTCTGTTTGTTCAAATTGAAGTTTTTTGGTTGTTGTTTCCTTGTAATATGACTTTTTCTTTTTTCCATTAGGTGACCCTCAACACCATACAGTGTCAGAATCAAGCTAGATCTCTGTTGTTTGAGTCATAAATCTTAGTTTTGGTTGATCCCTGTCAGTTAAAACATTTCATTTGACCCTACAGGGGCTATCATCTCTCCCCCTCATTTACCTGTAGGATTTTGTAGCTTGTGTCTGTGCATTTCTTGCTCAAATGATCCATTGTTGTGTGGCTTCTGGATAGATGCTGGTTCTTTGTTATGGCTGCAACCCTACAGAATAGATGGGACAACTTGTTCTTGCTATATTGCAACCTCATTCAGCATGTCCTCTTATTTCTTTAGTAAGACACAATGTTGTCTTGCATATAGTGTTTATGTGATGGGTTAGCTAAGCAGTGTCTAGAAGGGTTATTTTGTCTCTTTATGTTAGGGAATCAAAAGGTCTATTGATCACCAACACATTATTCGCCATTTTTCTGTGACTACCATTTGCTTGTGAAACAGTTACTTGATGTGTTAGCATAGCAATGTTCAAGAGGGTTATTTGCTCTTTATTTTATGTAATTTAAGTGTGTGCTCTTTACCAAACAGAATAAATGCTACATTGGATGTGCAACTTACTCTTAATGCCATTTGCTTGTAGGACTGCATGAATGCACAAGTCCAATGAGAACTTTTAACCTAAAACTGCTTGGACTTGGTCTGCCATTGTAGGTGGCTGCTACTCCTGATCTGATGCTAGCATATGTGGACTTTTTCCTTGGTGGAGATGAGAAGAGAACCGATCTTCCTCCTCGCCTTCATCAAAGATTTCCGATGTCTTTACTGTTTGGAGGTGATGGAAGTTACATGGCTCCTTTCTGTCTGCATAGCGATAATATCATCACTAGCCTCATGAGCCAGGTTGGTCTCTGATATCAAGTTAGTCCACTTGCGCTCGTCTGTTTGTCTATAGAGAAGATATCTTCTCTTTTTCCCGTGTTTATGTTCATAAAAGATAACACGTGTGTGCCTAGTCAGGCTGTTCCACCTACCACCTGGTATCGGCTAGTGGCTGGTTTGAATGCACAATTGCGCCTAGTGCGTCATGGACGTCTGAGGACAACATTCCGGCCAGTACTCCAATGGCTTGAAACTCATGCTAATTCTGCTTTGAGAGGTCATGGATTGCGTGTTGATCTTGCCTGGTTCCAAGCAACACCTTGTGGGTATTGCCAGTTTGGACTACTGGTAAATCTTGCTGAATATGAAACTGAGCGATCACCAATTCAACAGACAGATGGAGGGTTTAATAGTGAGCAGAGACGGTAAATATTGTGTCAATTATGTTTCTTTTGCTTTTCTACCGTCAAGTATTGAGTTATTTACTTGTGTCTTTTGCATGGTAGTAGAGTTTATAGAGAAGAACTCTCAGATGATATGAAAGAGTCCCTCTTGAGACAAGGTCGTGGTAGCACTGAAATTACTAAACGGAAAAGAGTGTTTGGAGAGATTGTAGGGATTAACAGCTTACAACTGTTGGAAGAGAGGAGAAATATATTCTTTCCTCTTTCATTCTTAGTTCATAATACTAAACCTATTGGCCACCAGGTATCTATCGTGTTCCATTATTCTTCTGTAGCCTATTTTTGGAATTCCCTTGTTTTCCTCATCAGTCTGGATGCTGACCATCTGCCTCTCTCTTTTGGTCATTGTCGAAACAGATTCTCATCCTCTCTCTTTCTGAACTGCAGGATCTTGTTGGTCTGGTCATTTCAATACTACTTCTAGGAGATTTGAGCCTAGTATTGCTTACGTTGCTTCAACTGTATTCAATTTCCTTGGTCAATGTCTTCCTGGTTTTGTTCATTTTACCTTTTGGAATACTGCTGCCATTCCCTGCCGGAATCAATGCCTTATTTAGTCATGGACCTAGGCGTTCTGCTGGACTCGCACGTATGTATGCTTTATGGAACATGACATCCTTGATCAATGTGGTAAGTCAGAAAGGATCACCCTTCAGTATAACATAGACATCGGATTTTCTGCATATATTATGTTTTACTCCTATAATAAATTTCTTTCTTTCATATATCATCTTTTGCAACTAGATAAGCCTTTGCAAGTTTCTGTACTTGTAATAAAGTTAGATGGCTTGTGTGCAAATAATTCTTTTATTTGTCAGCTGATGGAGAAATTTATTTGTATCCGCAGATGGTGGCATTTATTTGTGGATATGTTCATTATAGCAACCAATCTTCATCAAGAAAAAAGCTTCCGAACTTTCATCCTTGGAATTTTAGCACGTATGTACCTTTACTTTAACTTCTTCCTTCAGTCAATTTCCAGCTGATGTTCACTAATTAGACACCAGAAACATGCTTTTTGAATATGCACATTGAATCTTTAAGTCTCCGGTGGTGACTGCATAGCAGGGATGAAAGTGGATGGTGGATGTTTTCCACTGGTCTCCTTGTGTGTAAATGTGTACAAGCCCGACTTATCGACTGGCATATCGCAAATCTCGAGATTCAAGACCGCTCGTTGTACAGTAACGATCCTGAGCTGTTTTGGGAATCATGATACTCATTGACCATACATCTTCCAACTTAACGTGTCTTCTTTTTGTTCTCATACCAGTTCTTTTTGTATGCCGTTCAGAAAATAGGTGAGTGATTGACAGGAACAGAAAAATGTAAACGACCATAGAGAGCAAGAAAAAAAGATGAATGAAATAGCAATAGTGGGAGAATTTCAGGTTAGAAAAGGTATTTATGATTGTAATCCCTTTCTAAAGTAGCTCGACTCATAATTTTTTGTACTCAGATGTATATAAAGCGATGGGTTATCCACCCACAACTTACAAATTAATCAAAGTTTGTATTTATACTGTGAGCTGGTATAATATTTGCCTATGGGAGATTTGACTTATATGCTTATGAGGTTGGCTTGCATTAGTTTTTTCTTGCATGTCTGCTATCCCATTTAGGGTTGTAAGTGTGGACTTGCCATGCGCAATAAGAGTAGAAGGTATCGGCTTGAGTGTGACCTGCCAAATGCTCATGCAAGTGGAGCTTGACCAAATTTTACGAGGGTCAAACTCGATTTTGTGTACATAGGTGAGCTCGACTCAAGAAAAGCCTGTGATCCACCGGAGAATGGCCACCCAGAATACTATTCCATTGTGAATCAAAATTTATTTATTTATTTATTTATTTTTTGGGGGTGGGGAAGCAAATATAATTCTAATCAACTTTCACTTTGCAGCATAATGCTTGAATGCAAACGGCTGTCTGAAGGATGATGAATCACAATATTTTCTTGTACAGAAAATCAACTTTGATCTTTGATACATCAGAGCTGCTTGCTTCCAATTTTGACCCACCGAATAGGTTTGTCAATTTACCAGCAAATCCAAGATATTCTCCCTGCAGTCACTACCTGCCTGATGCTAATTGTCATTTAGGTCTCCCATATCTGCATGAATCCGCACGGGTTATTCATCAAAATGGACCACACAAATTTGGAAAGTACTTGAATATAAGAAATTTAGACTATTGCACCAACCATATTCACATATATTTTTCCAGCATTTGTAATAGTAAGAAAAATACAGACCTTCATCAACATGAAAGAAAGTGCTTGATATCAAATCCTCTTCATTTTTCTCATTTTCTTTTTGTTTTTTGAGAAAGAAGTTTGCTATTAATTCTAGGCGCCCAGTTTGGCAACCATGCTTCCACAACTCTTAGGTTCATCCCTTAAGAAGGGTAACCAGAAGAATTGGCATACTTTTCTTGGTGAGAAGCACAGAGTAGATTCAGATTGAAAATTTGCGGATCAATGTCACATCAAAAGCAGACGCAGATTTTTAGGGACCATGAAGCCAATTTTTAACCCAAAAAGGCCAATGAAGATCATCCAGACAACTTCATAATCAATTTTGTCTACCATCATTCCAAGCACACACTCACAGCAAATAAAGCCACAAAGCCATTAAAGACGAAGCAGCCAATGTTTCTGTGATCCTTAAGAGTAATTTAATAGTTATTTTGCATTAACAGAGAAAAATGAACCCGATGTTATATTAATGAATTATCCTTTGACCTTTGCAAAATCCAAAATCTCCAGAAAGATTGAAACTAGAGTAAGAACTGAGAGCAACAGGAGAAGACACAACTTACCTAATCAACGTCACTTCTTGTTCAGAACCTTTGGAACTTTAATATAAGGACCTCGAAGCTTGGAAGAGAAGAGAGCAATACCTCACTGTTGATTGATAAACTTAAGGTAGCCTCTATTTGCTTACTGAAAGTATTGTGCATCTCAATAGAAACCAAGCAAGAAGAAATAATACCGACTTGTTCTCAATGCTCGAGGCAGATCATCACGCAAATTTTCGCCTTCACCATCTGAAAATGCAGTATCGTAAAACATATAGTGAACCCACTGATTTGAACAATGACAGGACATAAAAAGTTTAAAAATTAGACCATAGAGAAAAAGGTCAAGATAGGAAAAATAAAAAGTAGTGACTCTCTTCGCATCGTTTTCAAGGATTACGCATAGCCTCCCAGTTTTCTTTATTGGTTTTACTAGTTTTTTGTTCGAACCATTCGATTGAAGACCTATAATTTCCCAAAACCTTCCAACTGACAAAAGCTTATTCCTGGGGTCTAGACAGACTCATGCAAAAACCAATTCCATGTGATTCACCAAGTGATGTAAGTTTTCCAAGATGAAACAAGCTATAATCCAATTTAAGAATAGATCTTATAGTGGAGAACCGATGTTGAAAGGTCACATTTACCTGCTTGCTCTAATGGCAGGCTCAACAACACTCTCAAGATCAACAGATTGAAGCTGTCCAAGCCTACAGAGGAGCAACAAACTGGTATAAAATATCTAAATCATTTCGACCATGAGCAATGTTATTTGGCCCAACAAAATCAATGATGTGCTAGACAGACCGCAAATCCGATCCTTTTTGTTGGTGTGTTATGCTAAAAGACATGCATTAGCACCCAACAAAATTGTGCCACATAAGAGTCTATCAAATATGTAATAACTTAGCTAGGCCAAGCTAAGTAACTCTTTCAACATCCCCACACCACAAAGGTTTATTCAATCAAGAAACATAATACAAAATAATTAACAAAAATGCTTATACAGAAAGGGCACTGATTTAGAGGAGTGGCTTCTTAAGTACTAGTACAAATTCCAAAGGGCTCAGATGCAAACAAGCTTGACTTTGAGTTCAAACAAATGACCTAATATGTTTCAAAAAGCAATCACAATTTTGAGCAGGCTTGGACTAATATTCCACCGAAGGCATTTCATTCACAAAGATAATCTAAAACACACGCACACACAACCATTCTATGACTTGACGAATTTTAGGCTCAAATTCTTCCACCTGAATGAAAAAAGAAAAAACCCATACAAGAAAATCGAAAGAAAAACATCAAAACTATCATAGAAAAGATTTCACGATTTCTAAGAATACCTCATTTGGGGCGAGAGAGATTCGAGCAGTTTCAGCCAAACGAGCCACATCAGGAGGAGGAAGAAGAAGCAGAAGCACTTAAACCTCGACCCCACTTCAGATTAAGCACTTGTGGAAAAGCACTTCTTCTACTTCTTCCAAAACAATTACAATATTGACTTAAACCCAAAGTCGATCCCCTGAGCAAAGCCAAAACTCCGCTTCCCATTAGAGAGAGAGAGAGAGAAACCGTTGTGGAGAAATGGTTAACGAAAGTGAAAAGGCAAAATTTTCTTTTCTTTTCACTAATTTTTATTGCAAAAATGAAAATTATAAGTTCAACAACTGGGAAACATATAATTCTTCAAATTTCCTTCATTTACTCAACAAGAAAATAATTGCAAACTCGAGAGAACAAATTTGAAAGGTGACACACCTATACCGTAAAGGGGACTTCGAAGAATCAAATAACTAGCATACGAACATCTTAGCACAACTGAGGCATCATCAGGCAATTTCATGTGTTAAGAAACCATGTAGAAAAGTGAAACTGCAACTGGGGTGTCATAACTAAACTTGCACTTGGTAGTCTAAAAGATAATTTTGGTTTACAACTTTTAAGCTTTCTACGGATTAAACGTATTAGGAAAAAAAAAAATCCTAAAACAATCCTCAAAATAGGAATTTTGAAAACTCGACAAATATTTAAAAACTCAACATATAATTATCCCAACACTTGAGATAAATACGCAGTTGAGATAATCATATCACTTAAGATAAACAGACACAAATATATCCAAGAGATAAACATGTCTAATATTTGGTGTGAACTGATCGACACCCCGGGTCAATATATTATCAACAAATGTCATTCTTTTCTTTTATTCAAGTCGACAAGGAATATTGACAAATTGATGTATTCTTGATAGGCTTCAATTGGTCGACACGGTTGACCCGAATGAATATGAGTATTGACAAGTCGATAATATTAATAGTTATGTGATTTTTCATATACGTTGAGTCTTAAAATTCTTGACATATGTTTGTTGAGTTTTTAAAACTCGATAAATATGGATTAATTTAAGAATTTTTTTCTTAAATTACTTTAACAATTTTCTTTTTAAAAAAAAAATGATTATTTTCATACAAAGCTCTAGACCTTTTATGGAACATTTGGTTCGCATTCAAATTGTAGAAAACTAAAAAGCCTGAAATTCACTGAGTAAATTGGAAAACTTTGTCTTGTAACAGTCAACAAAAACCGAGAAGGGAGAGAGAGGAAGAAAAAGAAACGAGAAGTGTTGCAATAGCCATACCTGAGGTGGGGGGAGAGAGAGAGAGAGATGGACAAGGGACAAAACTAACACTACATGGATAAGAGAACTTGACAATGCTTGTTTGGGCCGGGCCGGCCCATAATATTTAATTTTTTTATATATAATTATTTTGTATTTCAAAAATTAAAAAGAAAAAAGAAAAAAGAAACTTCACCTATTGATAAAATCGGCTGAATATGTTCTATGTAGATCTTATAATTGACGATTATTTATTATGATTAAATATTAAACTTTTTTATTTTTTATTATAAAACTATTTTTTTTTCATGCCTTCATCTTCTTCAACATGATAACAATGGCGGAGAGTGTTCCCTAAGGTCTACTTTTGAGGTTTTTCCCCGAGGAAGCAAAGTTCTTGGTCGGTGAGAAGATGAGAGAATGGGGTTGGAGTTTTTGGAGTTATAGCTCTAATAAAAAATTTAAAATCATGAATTTTGCTATTCAATGTTCAATAAAAATGAATTTAGAATATGAACTTTGGTTAAAATAAATAAATTAGACTAATAATAATTCAAATGCTAAGAACATGCAAATCTCCATTCGTTAAAATTTTGACCAAATTTTTGGTGATTTGAAGATTGTCTAGCAGAACAATATTTAGTTGGTTTAATGATTGCGTATTGATATCCTATAAAGAAAGTATCATGTTGTATACAGTCCCTTAAGGGTCCAATGGGTTTGAATCGAATTTATTCAAAATAAATATAATTATTAGATATAGGTGGTTTATAAAATACATGCATACATACATGCATATATATATGTATATATGTATATATATATAAGGTGGCCTAGCTGTGGCTGATAACCCCTTCTCTCTCTCGCTCTCTCTCATCAATGACTTCCAGCACAGCTGTTGCTAATAACCCCCGGGCCTTTTGGTAACTGTCCAGCATGGTCCAAATCGGAAGAGTATTCAAAGGTTGATGGTCGAGGGCCTCAAGTCCAATCTCCCTTGTTTGGATTCTTGGCTTTGCCTTAAATGGTCATTGTATCCTCTTCCCAGGGCTTTGCTCACCCTCAAGAGTTAAAAGGGAAAACTGACCATTACAAAAGTATTTCCTACCCATAAAGAATAAATAGGATGTTCGGTCCTTCCTCGTTTTAAGAAAGCCATGATCAATACACCTTCATCCACGTAGAAATGCATCTTATATTAACAAAACAAGACATCTTACATTATCCAGCTTCAAAAGCAAAGCCAAATAAGAGACATGATGGTAATGAATACACATACATACAACAACAGTAACTCCCTTTAAGAGCCTTCTGTTTCATGCCAAAGAATCCATGTTACTCCTATCAGAACCAGCCTTGCTGCAATGTAGCAATTGTGGAGCAGTTACCAGAGTTTGCATATTTGACTTTGGACTCTGCTTTCTCTCACTTTCAGGCAATGAAGAAGATGCTCCGGTGGCCGGCGTGTTGCTCTCTCCTTCGCTGCACCCAGCATGGCTTGCCCCATCTTTTCCACCACCTATCACATAACAAAGAAAGGAATTCACTATCTAGTTAGTATAAGTTTTATCTTTTAAGCTTATTGTATGAGGATCGAAGAAATGATAAAATGATCATAATTCTTAGGGGAAAAAAAAAAGCATTAATCGACTAAATTGTCCTTTGAAAATAAATTTTATCATATTGAAATTGAGCATTTAATGAGATAGCAAAAGATAGTAAAATTAGAAAAAAATAATAATAATAATACCTCCATGATTTTGTAAAATGACACTTGAAGTGGAACGGAGGGAGTATAATGCAGTTCTGACAAAAGTTCCCAAATTCCAGAAATGCCATTGTAAAGATTGAGGATCTTTGACCTACGGTTAGGGGAGCCTCTCCTATACCAAATTCTAGGGCAGGTATTCTCATTCAACCTTAAGATGGCCTCTCTGAAGATATGAGTAAACACGTTTGAGGTGAATGCTTTTACTTTTGACTTAAAAGATCAAGGGGCTACCAGAGAGGGCTGAATTGTGTAATTTCTTACACTGCATAAAAGGTACTGGACAGTGCCACAACTTTTGAAGCATCACTTCTCTACCCTAGAAGTATTCAGTGCGTAAAAAAATAAATAAATAATGAATGACAAAAGTTGATGAATGTCATGCAAGTTTTAGGTGAGTGTCATTTCAATCCTAATGTCAAACCCGGAAACAGCTTCCAGTTTGAAATCTCTAAGCTTCATTGGCAAAAAGCCGTTAAAGGGGCAAGGAGACAATCACCCAGGACATTTTCATGGATCATCTGCAAGATGGGCAAATTTGCAGATTATGAGACAACAAGAGGACCTAAAATCATAGGCACCTAGCCGATAACAACACCTGACCAGCAGAAGAAAACTACAACATGAAACCTAGGCAATTCATTTCTGAATCTTTCTATGGGAGCAAATCCAGAAAAGCCCATTTGAAGTAGGACCAAGATTTTACCACCAAGCTACCTCCCATCAAGACAGCAATTTAAGAGGATTCGTGTAACTCTAACTAAAAATTCACATTGTTCATACCACATGAATGATTGTTCCTCGTAAGTATTGCAAGTTTTTCGTTGTGGTTGGTAGCCATGTGAACAAGAAGCTGATATTTTATGTTATTCTATAATCTCAAATCTGTCACTCGGCCAAAGTCATAGATTATGTTTATTGCAGGGGTCCGTTGTTGGATATACATCATAAGTTGTTGATCATTTAGCTTCATGAAAACTACCCTGAACAGATTTAGCACAAAGTAATCACATAAAAACCCTGCTAAGCAGTAGTGCACAAGATAATGGGCAAGGGCTCTGCTTCTTCAAGCATGTATGTCACAGGCAGGAGAGAGAGAGAGACCTGTTTGAGGAGTGGCCGTGGCATTGCTAGTATTTGATGGTGCGGAAGCAGTTTTCTTCATCTTAGACTGCAATAGACAAGCACGAGCACGATCATTAAATCAGTCTTGCCTACTTATTTATTTTATCAGAGCACTTCAGGTCAGTATTTTATTTCACATGGCTTCAACAAAAACCATAAATGCTTCCTAAAATGAAAAATTAAATTAAATTACAAATAAAGATAACCAAAAAAAAATCAACACAAGTGCTCCAGGAGGCCAGAAAGATGCTTCTTTAGTTTGGATTAGTGCTCGTATGGCTCCTCCTTCGTACATTTGGATGGAGTGGAATGCTAGGATCCTAAGCCTTTATGTATGTATATCTGTAGACATGATGAGTGTGTGGAGATGCACATATGTGGTCTAAAACACATACATAATACAAATATTCTTCTTAACCACTTGATGTTTAGATTCAGCAGAGAAACACAACTTAAAAAGGTGCTAGACAAGATACCTTTGCGTTTTCTTCACAATGCTTTACAACGGCCAAGATGTTTGCACACCGACCATGCAAAAGTGTATAGGCCCACAAGAGAAGTTTCCGCGGAATACTAAGCTCAAGAGCTTCCACCCCACCAATGCCAGGTAGACATTGTGCTTCCATTGTTAACCCTGATGGTACCAGATAGAGGTTTATAGCTGATGGAAGCGTTATACAAGAGCTGTCCCGATAGAAATTGTAAGAACACTTCAGCAAAGTATTGGCAGCCTCCATATTTTCCTCTAAAACTTTTTTTACTATTACATTCTTTAACTTTGACAAAAGTGGTGTCCATTTTGTTTCAAGATCTTTCAAGAGCATTGGGTCCTCCAAAGAATAATTCCATAGCTCGTTGGTTTGCAGATCAACACGAAGTAACTGATTTTTTTCCATTGTGTTATCAGAAGGATTGAGGGGTTGAGCGTCAAGTGGGACTTCAGGCTGCAAAGGTGTGATTGAGGCCAAACTAATTACAAGAGATCGAAACCAAGCAACTGAAGCATGTTTGCAAACTTTGGCACAATTACTATTTGACAACTTTGGATTCTTAAATCGTTTTCGAATCCTCTCATTTATTCCTTCAAGCGTTTCTGTCCGTGAATTTTTCTCCAACAAGTGGATATATCTGTGAAGGTACCTGCAAAAAATAAAAAAATAAAAAATAAAAAATCAACTTCACATAGAATCAGGAAAGTTGAACCTGTTCAAATTATGTGCCCACCCATTTAAAGCCTTGTGATTCGATAATATGAATCACAATCAGAGCTGTGAACAATTGGGTGCAGAAGCCATAAAAAATGTAGAAGCAACTCATCTGCATTCAAACTGATACAGCTCATATGAGGAAATATGTTTCGCTACTAACTATTCAGAGAGAAATTAGGGAAGACAAGAGTAAGAGATGATTTTGGTGAACCGCGAGTCAAACACTATTTTCATTGCACTGGAGAGGAATAGTTCTTATTTTGCAGTAAAAAAGCAGATACTCCAATCTGTTGCACATCACAAAAAATGCTTGGAGGAAAAAACTCCCAAATTACCTTGAGGTCAAAACTTATAATGGTTGAAAGTTTGGCAGGAATTGGGGGTGGAGAAAAGGAGTGACCCATGGGTTCAACAAAGGGCCACGGGTCAGTCAATCATCTTATCACTAAGAAGAAATATGTTTGACCTTTTGCTTTCATTGGAGGTCCATGACTGGGATCATTACATAAAAATCTTTCCATGACAAGGAGGTTCAAGGCAAGTTAGAATGCTGTCTCCAACTTATGTGGTTGACTAAAGCTCCTTGGTGGTGCACTTAGTGATTTCTATTTGTTTACCCAGAAAATATCAACTATTGAGAATAAACTAGAACATATATGTGGAGAGACTTAGAAGGTCATGAATAATTTGGAGAGGGCCAATCAAAGATCCTCTGTAAATCAAGCAAAGGAAAATAAACAACCATTTATGTCATTCTAGAGGCCATATGGTGCAGAAGCTGGGCAGAAGCTATACAAAACAAATTGTTTAGAGATCCAATAATACTATTATGAAAAACAATAGGGTCAAAGGGTTAAGATTTTTAAGGGGGAATTACCCATATAGGCTGCTCTCCGATAATTCAGGGCTCTTAATGTCAGGTAAACTGCAAAGATCTGGCCATAAGCTGCCTTGCTCCATGAACAAACTGAACATCTTCTCCAATTGCTGCTCAAGAGAGCTTGTTGAACTGGGTCCAGATCTCCCAGCTTCTTGCATGGATGACATAAGGGCCTTAACAATCCTCCCTAGAGCCACAGGAACTAGATCTTCAAGGCATAATGAGAACTGGATTTGAATAACAAAAAATAAATTATTTGATTAAATGTAAGTCAACAATTCAGCTATGTATCAATGCAGTTGGAAAATGCTTGTAAATCTACACAGGTTCAATAAGCCAAGGAGGAAACAGAAAAATTCAAGCAACCTGTTGGTACACTTGGCAAAAAATATTATACATAATATGTGCAAAGACAAGGTATTGCAACTGTTTCTTTGTAAGGTCTCATTAGACAGAATGGTCTAATTTTAGTATTAGAAGGAAAAGTTTCCTATGCACAAACAAGATCATACAATTGGCATACTTGCATTTGCATTCCAAGAGCTCTCAAGATTTTCTACGGCCAATTACAATCTACCTGATAGTAATTCTGTTTGGAAAAACTCAACCGCAGAGTGTTCATGACTTCAAAAGAGCAGGAGCAAGAGTCCCAGGGCGATTCTCAGATCTATCGATCAATTACAATTTGTATCATAACAGCACTCCGCAAGAAGGCTTTTAACAGCATACATTGGGAAAAGTTACAAAAGGTAGATAATTAGTTTACCCTTTTATCTGCACGAAGAGATATATAGGCCCGGTCAAGAGTGCATAAATCTCCTGTCTCCTCCAACAATTTCAGGTAGAACAGCATGTACTTGCGGATACAAGTAATAAACTTCCTAGAACTTTCTGGCAAATTAACTTCAAGAGCCCTTTTGTTTCCTGAACTACCTGGTGTTTTTCGCCTGAAATACATAAAATAGAAATTTGAAGCATGTAAGACAAGAGCTATACATCTCACTGTGAAAGACGAGAAAATAACTGATTAGAAATCACTCTAATTCCTTTTGTTGGCATGATTAGTTTAGAGGGTATTGTTAATTATCTGTAGATAGCATTTCAAATGTTCCAAAACATCTAAGATTATCTAAGGAATCTGGTCTGTTAAGTCTTCGAGATGCTACATCATAAGTGACCAACACGCAACAAAAAAATAACAATAAAAATCTAATCTCCAGTAGTATCCTAAGATTAAATGAGGACAGAGTCCAATGAAAAAACCAAGCATGGATGAGAGTATGATTACCTGCCCTTTTTCACCATCCCGTCAATTTCCCACATATTAACAGTAAATGAAGACCGAGATGACTTGAAGCAAAAAGATAGTTCATTTTTTGCCCTCTCACTATCACCTCTTAGGTACAGTCCTTTAGAAAGCATATATCTGGCCTTGTGAAAATGTTTGAGATCCCCTTCTACACATACTTCTAGGCCAGAGAGGCAATCAGAATAAAGCACATTCCATGCCTCTTCCAAATGATGGGATTCAACATGTCTACATTCTTCAGAGCTGGCTTGGGGTTTGTTTCTTATATCCACAGGGGAATGCAGAATTTCAGGACTTAACTTGCCAAGGAGTTCCATGACAGTCTCCTTTGTTAATTGAGTAAAAGAATATGCTGCAACAACCTGAACGGCAGGACCAAAAACTATAATCAACAGTTACATAATCCTTTAGGCACAAGAAGATATAGGCCATAGATAACTGGACCAAAAAATGGAGCAAAGAATGACTCTCTTACTCACCCAATTGTCAGAAAATGATCATCATACTTTCAAGGGCATATTCATGCTAATTAATCAATCATAACTGTGCCTCACAGAAAATTTGTTCAGAATAAGGCTCATGCAATCATCTACCTCAAACATTTTGTTTGTTTCAAACATGTTTTGGTCTTTCACAAATACAATAAAGCACTACTTCATCTACAGAAACAGCTCGATGAAGATACAAAATTTATATGGCACCATACCTTAAGAGCCTCAAGATTCCTTTTTCCACCTCTATAAAGTAACTTCAGTCGAGAAGCATGCATTCTGTAGACAGGATCTACCGCCGTAGGATTCAAAGTAATTGCCTTATCATAGTATGAAAATGAAGTCTCAGGCGAGTACCCAAGCTTTTCGCAGAGTTTTCCCAGATAAAATGCATGTGACCAGTCTTCCCTGTAATCAAAGAAATCATTACCAATTGCAGAGCAGAATGAGGTCATATTTAGATGACAAAAAGAAGAGTGTGCCCAAGAAGCTTGGGTATACTTATGTGCAAAGGCCTTCTCGAAATGTCTTTTTGAGTTCTGACAAAATGTCCGCCAGACAGCATCCTTTGGAGGCAAAACAAGTCGTTGATCATAAAAAGGAACAACATTCTGAAGGCTGTCATAGCATACGAGCGCCAACAATTCATGTATCTCACTCTGAAACAAAACATCACATCATTTAGACAGTAGAACACAATATCACGACAAAAAGTACTCAATATGAATGCCCTTTTCATCCAAGGTGCAGTTCTAATTTACACATGATAAGTTCAAGGTCAAAAGAAGATCAATCCTACAGTGCAAAATAATGCAACTCTCATAAGCTTGGCTTCAGATTTGAAGAACTTATGTAGCAAAGAATCCTGTCTCAAGTAACAAGATGATTAAAATGGTCTTTAAGTTACCTTAAATAACATTACATATAAATGTGGCCAAGAGCCCTTCTTTCAATTTCTCTAAGCATTCCAAATCACCAAACTAGTTGAAGTTGTTTTCATCCTTTCAATATTACTCTTTTAGAATGCCAATGCTACCCAAATGAAAGAGTATGTAGTTCTAATTCAGTATCACCACGGGGCTTAGAGTCCCAATTGATGTCTTTGTTCAAAAATGTATCCTTTTTTTTTTTTAAATAGTGTTATATTTAGTGAAAGATTGACGCAAAATAGATTTAATATTGTTCAATTGAGAAAAACAAGAGCCACATTTAGTAGTCTTAAGATATAAAAAACAAGAGCCGCATTTAGTAATAAAAAACACTTTAGCCAATATGATTAGGCTTTGGGAGCAATTGGTTGTTGCAGATGGTATTAAAGCACCAGGTCCTCCCCTTCTTAGTATTCCACATATTTGGGACCCTACAAGGTCCATATGGGGGCCACCGGGGGTTGTCAAGTTAAGATACAAAAAATATGACACTTAGCCCATTAGCTTAAGCTTCAAAAACAGTTGGTTGCTTCACAAGTAGGATCATAATTGATGGTTTTTATTTTCAAAATCTCACCCAATACTTATAGTTTGATGCTAATCATTTGTGCATGTATATTTTTGTATACTTTCACCAAATTCAAATGTTAGCACATGCACAGAAACAATAATTGTAAAAAGCAAAATTTTTGCTAGCTAACCTGTCAACATCAAAGTGCCCTCAAAACTGAGGATCTTGAAAAACATTAAGAGATACCCATCAATATAGCTACTTGATTAGAAAATGGACCTTTTCAGACCTATTCAATGTGCCAATCCAGAAAATTAAAAATAAAATATAATAAAGAAACCTGTTGCATTGATGTCTTTGCAAGAGCCAAACTCATTAATAAGCACCGCCTACTTCTTCTTCTACTTGTTTCAACTCTTTGAGGTAGAGAAGCACTTTTCCTCCATCCCATGACATTGATGTGCTTACTGCCATCATTAAGTAACAAGTCTACCTCCTGTTTGAACAGACAAAAGAAAACAATGCTCAGACAGTCACAGAGAAATGTAAGATTGTGCAACGAAAAGATAGCGGCATTTATTTTTAGAAAAATATAAGCATGTGAATGACAATTGTCAATTACTCTACCTCATCGTATATATTTGCAAGTTTCTGCCAACTCTCAAATCGTAGAGGATTGAATAACAGATCATATTTATAGAGTCTGGCATTTTGTTCCACAAACTCTTCTCCTTCTTTGGTAAGAACAAATCCAGGCCATTTGTCAGTTGCACTCATTTCCTCAGATTGTGCCAAGTAATAATACAAGTTGCTATAAACTTCCACATATGGCTCCGAGCTGCAAGCCGTCAGTCAACATTATACAGTGCAGGACTGATAATGTTAATGAATTTTACACCAAGCAGCGAAGAATAGACCAATTCAATTTACAAAAAGGAAAACTGAGGAAACGAGATTACCTTGCGGCTGATTGTGCCTTCAAATGTTTGAAACCTCCCACGTTGGTAAAAGCCATCTTCTTTATCAAATCCAAAAATCCATGAGTTCCAGCCTCCTCTGAGAGCTTATCTTCACACAGGTTGGGATCATCTAAGAATTTATCTATCACATTTTCAGCCAAAACATCTTCTGGTGGATGTGGGTAGTGTTTCCTTATAGTCCTCAAGACCCTTCGAAGTTTAGTCAATCCAGTTTTCTGGTACACATTTCATGGAGCCAAAGTAAGGCCAAAGCCAAATGCAAAATGCATTATTATGCACAACAAAGACTCTATTGAAGGGTGAAGATTGGAAAATGAGCTTACCGATGAAGCCTTGGCATAAGGAAGTATGTACTGGAAAACATCAGCACATTGTTCTTTAGTTTGATAATCAACACGGCAGCTATTTTTGTGCAAGACTAGATCATCCTCATAGGATGAATCAGACCTCAGGTTTAAACCATATAAGCAGTAAAAGCACTGATCCAAAGCATTATCAATTGCCATTACAAGTTCATCCCTCTCATCTTCTGTAAGTTCAATGCCAGATTCCAAGAGCTCGCCACCAGCTTTCTCTACTTGCATGGGCTTCTTATCAGACCCATCAGAATCAACTTTTCCAGAGTCAACTTCATTGTTCTTCCTTGGACTTTCAAGTGAAGATATTTCTTGCAATGTCCTGCCTTCAAGAGTATTCCTCTCTACAGTTTTGGTCTCAACAATCTCAGTCTCTCCTATTTCTACATTCAGATCCAGTTTCAACCCATTTGGAGAAATTTTAATAAGATTATCCTGGGAAAGCTGCTCGTGATTTATCTGCTGACCCTTGTTTGAGGAGTGCAAGTTTGATTTCAGCTTCATATCCAAGGCCAATAGGTGCTTTATTGCAAACTTAAGAAATGTTCCTTCTTCACCCTTGACACCTTCACCAGCACAACACATCTCGTACTCAGCAAGCAAGTCATGGATTGCCACAATTAAGTCAACCTATAGCAATAATGGCAAAAAGAAAGGTAACCAACAACATTGGATAAGGAAATCACACCCACAGAAATGCAATTTTTTTTTTCTCTTTCAGAAACAAAATGCATGGCTGACCTGATTTTTTATACTGACAGATGCATTGAGATGTTGAAGTTTGCAGAATGCAATTGCTGCACCAATAAAACAGCATCTCTGCCTGCATTCAGTTTCATCCAAGGTTGCCAGGCCTGAAGACTTCTTATAAAGGTTATGATTGGCAATGTTACACATGATTGCCAGCAGCAAAGATTGAAAATCTCCAATAATTCCCATAAAAATATTGGTGTCACTCTGCAATGATGAAAACTTTTCAAATTGATGAATCTCTTAAGAAAGGACATTGAAAACACAATGAACATTGCTATTTTAGTTAAAATGCTTTGGAAATAAAAGAGTTGACAATAGTCTCTGTGATCTACCACTGACAAAGATTTTAGATTAAAACAACATACAATCCACCAAAGCCACACTAATAGATGGAAAACAAGTTAAAAAGATTGTCATTCAAATGCATATAGTTCACCCTCAACAAATACTCAAATTTCTCACATCAAACAACCCCAGTTTTTACCAGCTAAGCCAAACAGGATAAGAAAACAGATTTGCTGAACTTGATAGGACCTTAGCGTGTGAAATAATTAAAACTGAACAGGAGGAAGTTTGATGTCTTTGGCCTTTGCCGATGAAGAGTGCCTTTCAAATGGGATCAGTTCATCGATATAGACTTGGTACAGTTGTCTTATCAAAGGGTTTAGGAAGCCAGAAACATTGATGGCCTGGGAGAAGAATATATCCTCAATGGCCTATTAAACAGAGATGCCGTTACAAAGACTATACCCTTGAGTTCTAATTTCCTACTTCCTTTCTTTCCAGCATGTCCAGTAAGTAATTTGAACACGTACACAGAAAAATTTCACTAATGGAACATTTCTCAGTGAGGCCTATAAAGCATCCATTTAAATACATCTAATCAATTGTGCAGCTATATGACATAAATTGTAGACATCTTGGAGGATAGCAATACCTAAATACTTTACTACCCAAAAACTAGCTCCTTCTGCTCTTCATATTAGATATATCTTTGTTCTTCTTTTCTCCATATTCTGGTGCCTCTTTATTATTATAATTGAATAGCAAAAAATGATAGCCTTGCTTGTATCAAAATAAAAATAAAAATAAAAATAAATAAATAAATAAAACCTCATGGTTAGCAGTGAACTCAACATCCAAGAAAGAAATCACCCTATAGTGAAAATAAATAAATAAAGTCAATAGCTAATTAAACTTGATGTGAAACTTATAGAACTTATATCAGTGCTCAATTCTATGAAGGTTGGCTTAAACAAATTGAGGAACTTGCAAACTATCACTTGGCAAAAGAAACTTGTACATAGTTTTCTCTTTTCTTTCTTCCCGTTTAAAAAATTGAATTTGTCTCAAACTAAAAGGACGGATCTCCACTAAAGTAGTAAATATTGATATTCAAGTTCAAAAGAACTGTTTCACTATTCACCACCCTCAAGTTTAGTATTCACAGGTGAGCTAAAGAACACAATACACAAAAGTTATCAAGTGGACTAGAATGCCTCAAAGTTAGAAAGTACCAACTTCCTACATTGCCATTTGAAAACAGTAAAATATTCAGAAAATTATTTAATGAAACTAAGGCTCAGGATGAGGGTATAGCTTACAGGTTGCCCGTTCTGATCTATACAAGCCTTTACTTGTGAAACACAATAAGCAACAGCCTTCACTTCTTCAACCAAGGAACTCCAATGCTTGGTTGTGCTTTCTTTTGATTCCGTCTCAGAAACAATTGTTTTTGACCTGGACTTCTTATGAAAGGGTTTATCTGAATCAAGGCATTCTTCCATACCAGCTGCAACTGCAAGTATTTGCAGCTTCTTCCGGTGACAGTTCAAGTACAGCTCAGAATCCATAGGTTTTGTCTTCTGGCATGCTTTGATTATTGTATCCAACGCTGATATTTCTACTGATTTGACTCCTTCACCATCTCCTTTGGAAAAGGACAAAGCATCAAGAACAACATCTTTTGTAGAGAATAGAAGTGGTCTTAGCAAATTTATACACTCAATGTACATATTCTTCTCAATCATCTTACTGACAGATCTTTGCATCAAGTAATCAATCTTTAACAAATTTATTTCATGAAGAACCCTATCAACAGTCAGCTCTTTAATCAACTTGCAATGTGGCAGGCAAACAGAACCAACAGGACCGTCTGTATCCTTCTTATGTGTCAAAAGTATCAAGGCAACACATAATTCTTCATGAGCTTTTGCATTATTCCCTTCCACTATTGATAACTGTGCACTCAACCAGTAGAAACGAACCCAAAAGGAACTTTTTTTTACTAAGATGGAGTTTTCTAACTGTGAATTGCGAATAGAGTTGTCAACCAATAAATTACTTGTACTCTGGGAAGCAGAAGTCAAGGATTGATTCCCTATTTCAGATCCACCACTTAAGTGAAAGGGATAATCTAATGCCACAGACTCAATAATTTTACAAAGATGATAGGATGATTCTGACACGAAGTCAGACATCTCTGATGAGCTCGAAGAACACAACCCAAAGTCATGATATAGCTCAGCAAGAAAAAGACTGCATTCAGGTGATCTATCCAGTCCCCAGTGTCTTGTCAGTTTTTCCAGCTCCAGGAATTTGATAAAAGTGACCCGGTTAGGAAGACATTTACTAGCAAAATTTTCTAACAGCAAGTGAGCAATATGGTAAGCACCATTGTTATTTGAAGTCTCTTCAACAAATCTCTTTACATCATTGTACTCAGTATTGGATGGACTGACTGAGATACCAGAACCAGGAAGAGAGCATGTATCAGCACATTCAGAATCTTCAACACCAGATCCTACAAGAATAAAAGGTTCCAAAAACTGACTAACAACTTTGGCCAGATCTTTACTTGTGGCAAAATCTGATTCTTCTTTCCCAGGTTTTCGACTCCGAAGAGTTTCAAGACGTGTACTCCGCCTTTCATGTGGTTGATCTTCAAAAGTAGTTGCTTCTTTTTCTCTACTACCATTTGTCTTTTCTAAATTGCAATTATCAATAGATGAGTTTTCACCATCTGGGGCATTGTTAAACTCTTTCCTCTCTTGAAACCCCATGACATTCTTGGAACTGGAAGGCAAGTTTATAATTAATCTGATGTCCCCAGATCTACATGATTTTTCAGCCCCTTGCTCAGGGCCATTGCCAGCCAATGGTCGCAAGATTTCCAAAATTGCATCTGAAAGAGCTGCCCATGATGCTTCTGCTAGATGCAGCTCTGCATTCAGTTTTAACCTTTTCAATGGAACTCCATCTTCAATGTTACCCTCGGATGATCTTCGTTTGCCACAAAATTTAAGCCGAACATGTTTTGGTTCCAGTTTGTCAATACCTCTGGGAGCAAAGGGTACTGGCTCAGCATCTTCAATTGTTCTTTTAACATGCAAAGCACGAGAATGTGACGGCCAATGCCTCAAAATCAACTCTGCAACAGAAAGACAGGCAACCTCATCACCAATAGCAATAAGTACTTCCAAGAGCTTCTCCATGCAGTTCCCTGTAAACATCGACGAGCAACAAGGAAGAAAACATTGCTATTCATCAAACTAGAGGATGACAGTTGGTCAAGTAAAGTCAAAGAACCATACATAAAACCGCATAGAAAGCAACTTTTCGATATATAGAAGCCACTGGTTATTTTAATATGCTTGTCAGGAAAAAATAGCTACTATAAAGGATGAAAAATAAATAATACAAAATCACCAGAGATGCGAGCATTAGGAAAAAGTTTAATTAAATTTTAAATGATTCTTACAATTGTTGGGGCTGCAAACAAGCCCTTGCTCAAATGCCCATCGTGAGATACTCAACAAGCCCATTGAGCATGATAGTGTTCCTAACTGGTTCCAAACAACAGAATCTTTGGTATCAATCTCTACTGCTTGAAGATAGCAATTTAAAGCATTCTCATAATGTGAGGAGCCTTGTTGTAGAAATACAGCCGCAAGATTCTTTAATGCCAAAAATCTGCATAGAAGAAAGGGGTAAAATGGCATGATGATGGTCCAATAATATCTTTGGGATTCAAAAAGTGACTATAAACCAACATAAAGTTTCAATAGACTACAACAGGTTTTACAGTGTAACAAAGTCATAGGCAAGAAGATCTGTGTGCATTAAGATTGTGAACCAGGACATACAAATCTAGTGCAACAATTTGTCTAGGAATCAGACACTGAAACCAGTAAATGCTAAAAAAAAAAAAAAGGACAAGCCTGAATTATTGTGGTCCACTAGTCCTCAAAATGTAAACCAATGATGAAATCATAAGAAAATAGAATAAATATGCATGCCCCATTTATATATCCTATATCATGCCCAGGTATGTCCTGCTTGACTGTGAAAATCGCCACTAGAATATATGTGGCACAATAACATAAGTACTTTGTTGTTAAACATGGGAACAAATGCACCCTGCATGTTGGATATGTTTTATGGGTTGGATTCCTGTCAGAAGAACTTTCTCTACCTTTGTAGCAAAGTGCAGCAATATAGATAGCTACAACCCAAAATTTGAATTGTAAGAGATTCCCAGTCTCAAAGAATGGCAAGAAACTATGGTTTAAAGCGAGAAAAGGAAAATTTAAAACTTTCAAGCCAAAGAATATAGGTTTAAAAAACTAAAGATTGCAAGGAGACATTGCATATATTGGGTTTTTCTTCGGTTGTCTGTGTGTGTATGCATGCTTTGACGGGAGTTTAGATTTGGTCAAACAAGGCAACCAAAGTGACCAGATTAAAACCTCAGCTGAAGCAGATGACCATCACTCGCATTGCTGTCCACCTAAATGAAAAAGAAGAAGTTAAGAGTGTTCATAATGATGATAATCACTCTAGATATTCAGTTTCAGAATAACTGAAGGGGCAGCCAAATTTCAGACACCTGAGAAGTTGACATAAGAGGATCTTTCAGGACAGATTCTAATAGCTCACGGGCCTTTTCGTATTCTTTTGCTTGTAATTTTGTAAGTCCTTCATGGTAGGTTTGTGATAGATGAAATTCCTGATATGAGAAAATACATATTAAACTTTATGAGGCCAAAACTTAAATAAAACAAAATATTGGCCCCTCGAAACTTTGGTAGCAAACAATATTCATAGAAAGATCATCCATTGAACCAAATGGAGAGGATATTGCGATAAGGCACATATTCTATATTTTTTGCCAAAAGATTTTGGAACAACAGAAAATTTCCAGAATCAAGAGCCATTGTAGTAAAAAGAGCTTGAAAATTTGCAAAAATCCAATCTATTCGATCAAGAACTCAAAAGATACATACAAATACCCAGATAGGAAAAAGAACTTCAATAAGTTATCAGACAACAACACCAACGAAACCAATAAATAAATAAATTCTGATTCCTGGGTAAATCAAAATAGAACCATATTCCTTTAAAACCCTTTACGCTAGTAATGTTGCATTCTTAATTATAATCAGCCAAACCTTGCATAACAAGAAATAAACATAGGAGGGAAAGAAAGAGAGGAAGAGAGAGAGAGAGAGATGTACCTGGGCTTCCTTGGTAGGGGCAAGAGGTTCCCACTGACTTCTAATGTCGGTATCATTGATAGCTGCGATTGAAAACTGACACCCCAAAAAAAAAAAAAAATAAACCAAGATGGAGAAATTAAAAAGCCAGACAAAATAATCACAGATTCGATCAAAAAGGGAAAACCCCAGAATTTCTTTACCATTGTATTTGCTATCTGTTCTCTTCTGGGTGATGTACTATGCTTGAGTTCGTTGTCCCCAGAGTAGACAATTTAGGCGGGCTGTGATTTTGGGCTTTTTGCCCTGTGGCTTTCGGGGTTTACGATTAAAATTAACACGGTAGAGATGAAGAACGCTTTTGCATATAGGGTGCCCTTGTTAGGTTAAGCGTATGGAAGAAGGACGCACGAAAACCTTGCAGTGTGCCCTAACAGATTATGCATTGTGCATGTTTGTTCCTAAAAGAAATAGACGCGTGATCTTGTTCGAGAACTTTTAACTTAATTTAAATTATTTTATTGTAAAAATAAAATCTTTTCTATAAAAATATAAAATTTTAAATATAAAAATCAAATTTTTTTAAAATAAAAAAACATAATACAAAATCTTTTTATCTTGCAAGTGAATGAATGAGTGATACATTCGACAAGCACAAGAATACAAGTATCAGAGGTCGAGTATTGTTATATTGTCCCAAAAGAATGAGGGGAGACAGCTAAGAAGGCCAACTACATAGGGGAGCGAATCAAAACGCTCGGCCATATGAAACGGATCAATCTTTCATATTGCTGATAACTCTCATACTCCATAAGAATCCTTCTCATGATTCAAGTCAGGCTCTCGTCAGCGGTTATTGAGCCAGACTCCATAGAATTAGTGAGCTAGACTTCATAGAATTAGTCTCGGCTTTATCAGAGGGGGTAACTTCACGTCACCCTGTTTATCACATGATTCGGGAGTGTTAACTTTTAATAAGTAAAATTATGGTCCAATCAGTTTTATTTGTTCTATAAGAGGGTAATAACTGTGCGGATATTCTTGTGTGGAATAGTCAGTTGGTCATGGGTGAATCCAAAAAATTTTTCTTGGAGGGGCCATAAAATAATAATTAATAAAAATTATAAAATAAAAAATATTAAAATTTCGTATAATTATAATTAAAAATACAAAAAATATCAAACAAAGTAAATAATATATGAAAATTATGCTTTACCTTTTTTCATTAATTCAAATTCATTTATAATCAATTCTAAAATAAAAGTATTAACAATTTCTTTTTTTAATATAAATAACTAAACTATTTATAAAATACTATTAATTTTGTAAACCTATCTTCAAAATCTTTGTAACTAAGAAAACTCATTCACTAGTTACCATTAAAATTAAAAGAATCAAAATAAAACGAACAAATCTATCAAATGATAAATTTTTAATCTATCAGTTTTTACCAACTCATTGCATAAAGAATACTACAATAAGCATGCACATAGGGCCAAAGGAAAGGAGAGCAGCACAGTTGTCATTCAATTTTTTTAAAAAAATATATTTATAATTTTAAAAATCATTTATTTTATTAAAAATTATAATTTTTATTCATTATAAAGTTATTCTAAATATATGTAGTATTTTATTACTTATATAAATTTTTAACTTTATCGATTTGTATGTACCAATAAACAAACGTACAGTAACATATATGTATTGCACATGTATAAAGGTAAATTCAAGAGAAATATTCTACTTTTGGATCACTAAGGCAAAATTGAGTCAATCGCGACATCATCCTAGCAAAGAGAAACAAATTATTTGGAATACTAGGCTTAAAGACTTAAAAAAAAAAAATTATCAATATTTTCTGATAAATAAATGTTATATTATAGGAGAAAAATGGTAAAATTAAATTTGGGCTGTGGGATAAAATAGTCATTCAATGAGCTTGACTTTTTGAGATTCTACTTTGGAGGATCTCGATTTTTATACTTAAATATAGATTCTGTAACAACTTACTAACAAAAGTTGATATGTTATAACTCCATTTTTCAAAAATCTTGGGGGGGGTCATGGTCCCCTAAGAGACTACCTGGCTTCGCCCCTGCAATTGGTCCTTGCCGGAATACATGAGCTATGGTCCCATCCTAACGGGATCTATCGTGTGTTTTTTCATGATATTCGGATATTAACTTATTTTAAAAGTTAATTTTTTTGCACCTTTATTACCAAAAAAAAAAAAAAATCCCTCAAGAAGCACAAAGAGTTAATGAAAATTAAAATTATTATTATATTAATAATTTTTTATATAAAAAACTAGATTTCAAATATATCTAATTTCAGCTTTCTCAAATACACTTTATGTCCTACTTTCTAGGACTACAAATAAGCCTAACTATCTCTCAAGAAGTAACTCAATTCTTAAAAACTTTAATTCATCTTCTTTTATTAGTTAAATTAGTTAGGAAATGAAATTTATGTTAAATTTAACTAGTCAAGTACAGATTTGATTCAAAAAATAAAAAACTTTTTTAAAAAAACCTACAAGGCAAACAATTTTCATAATTGATTTAGGTTGGTCAAGTGTTTAACATTCAATCAATCTATGTCATTTCCCGAACTTCTTTGTCATGAGGGTTGCTTTAAGAAAATTTTATTTTTTTTGAGTCATATCCACACTTGTCTCAAATTTAACTTCCTATTACTAACCAAACCAAGTTCAGTTCCTTATTCTTGTTGTAAATATCGAGTTTTATTTTGATTTATCTCAATTTACTTGAAAAATGATGCGACTTAAGTTATTATTTTAATAATTCCTTTTAGATTTCTTGTTAAAAATTTGATGTATCTTTTACGAGAGTGTTATAAGAATATAGTTGATTGTATTTTTAAATTTAAACGTTTATAATAATTAATGTTTTTAGATATTTTAGATAATCCGTTAATTTAAATTTCTCAACTTTCCATATGGTAAATTAAGGTTACCTATAATAAGGAGCAGAGTTGAAAATATAATTATTTTAAAAATCAAATAGTTTTATTTAACTCATTTAAATCCGAATTAGTATATAATAAATCAATAAACATTATTTTAGTATATAATAAATCTAATTTAATCAGTTATCCTATTTCCCATGAATTCTTGTTTTTAGAGAAAAAGAGCTATTCTATACTAAAATTCAAATTAGGTGGGGATTTTTGGTCTCACTATTTTAATTGAATCTAAAATATTTAAATCCGAATTATTCAAATAATTTAATAATATTTATTTTAACCAAACCACTTAACATTATTTAAGTGTATAATAATTCTAATTTAGTCTAATCCCATCTCAACAATACATTAGGACCTTTCTCATTCTATGGACACGATATTCTTAATCATCCGAGCTTGTTCATCGGAAGTTTTTATTGGCCCGACAGAAATCCGGTCCAACCTCGGAAAAGCCCGCTGTTGTGGTGTGAAATTCGTAGTCAGCTGATCACCCCGTGATACCCCAGGTCCAGATGCGTTGGAAACCTGCTTGGAATTTGATTCTGTGGATCTTTTTCTCTGTTTCGGTCACCGCCAATTCACTCGAATTGCACAGGTTTATCACTTTTGAAAGCCCTAAAGTTACATTTCAATTTTGGATGTTTTTCTTTCAATTTGAACTTTAGGGTTTTGTTTGCATGTGGGTGCAGGTCTGAAATTAGAGTTTTGAATGTGGGAAAAGAATTGCAGAAAGAAACTCTGCCATTACAATCAGGTTCTTGCTATTATCAACTTAAAGGTCTCAAACCCTCAACATCATATGAAGTAAAGATCTCTTATCCTGCTTCTGTACGTATGCAATGCTCATATACAAAATTCTTTACTGTTGGATTAAGCTAATTAGGGTTTTCTGGGTAATAAGTTCAATTTTCTTTTGTGGTTTAATGCTAGATACCTGCAAGCTTTTCAATTCAGCTAAAGAGAGGAAATTTGGATTCTGGGTTGAGAATGAATAGGCGTTTGCTTAATACCGAGAAGCTAATTTTCAGAGCTCATGACAATGGATCATATGGCAATGTGGTATGTAATAAATTTACTGTTTGAATCTGTTTCCTTTTTTTAGTTGAAAAAATGGTTCTGGGATGTTCTAAATTTGTAAAGTTCTTTCAGGATTCATGGTATGTTCTGGTGACTGTGGAGCCCGAAGGTGTTGTTGCAATACCAAATGTGAAGGAGAGGCAATTTGTTACTTATAATATAGGTAAAAACACACCTTATTTTCTATAATGAATCGAGACAAAGCCTAAAAATTTTTGCGACATTCTGTTTCCTAAAAGTAAGCAGAATTGGTTCTCTGGATGCTATCTAGGCAGGTTCTTGGTTTTTCCTCTAAATATAGATGATTGTTGTTAAGATGGTCTTCTAGGCTTTTAGTCACAAGTCCCCACTGAATTTGAACTTTCCTTTTTATAATATCATACTCAATGGGTGAATTTGGCAGGTTCCATGATAGAAATCCCTTCAATTTTCCTTCCCTTGTCGCTTTTTGTGAATATTTGATTTGATTGAACCACCTAGCCCCGTTAATTGGAAACCAGTTCTGTGGAAATTTTGATTAATGGTTGTATGATTTCTTTCATTTGCCTAATCTTGGCCACTGGTTCTTGATAATGGAGACTTCTCTCTAATGCATGTAGACAGAGAAAGCTTCTTTCTATGCTTTTTTTTTACTGGTGTTTATTGTTTGAACTTCTGAGGCTTCAACTGTTCTAATGATGTTGGCTTCCTTGTACCAAAGAATACAAAGAACTATAGATTAGCTGTTTATATTCTGGCATTGGAGCCATGAGATTTTGCCATTTTGGTTGTTGAAAAGTTTTGTCTGCCTTTTGACTAGTTTCCTTTCATTCTGGAGTACTGCCAGACGGTAACAAACATAGTCAAACTATTGCGGCATTGTTCTCTTCCATCATACAAGTATCCATCTTATTTGCAAACTTAAATGTTTCCCACTTTCCTTTTGACAGTTTGTGATGAACTATTATTTGGGATCCCTCACAAAGCTTGGTTGGTAGCAATCGCCATATTGCTTTGCTTGATGTTGGCTTTCTTCATCCCATCATTTCTTCCTTCTTGGTTACTCAGAGCGAATCGAACTCTTGAAAATGTCAGCAAGGACACTTGAACATTCTTTGGTAACGATTTAGTGCTTGTTTAGTTTTCTCTAGATCCCTCAGCTTGTAAGTCCAATGGTCCTACTTGTACATAAGACTCGAAATCAATTTTGCTAGTGTTCTCCTTCATTCTTTTGGACTTGGCAACAGATTGTTGGTAGTAATGAACTTATCAGCTTAATGTTGGGAAGGTTGCTTTTCATTTTTAACATGAGACATTCCCTTTTGTTCTTCATGTTACAGCTTATGATTTGATGCATTAAATTTCCTTAAAAATCTTGTGATTTTGGGGGCAGCTTTGCTCATGCCCTCCTTGACCACTGACAGCTTGGTCTACTACAAGATCTGGGAATTGTGAACCGAGAAACCTGGCTTGGTTTATATTCAGAACTCAAAAATATAAGCATCTGGAACTACAGCTGTTAATTGTCAGGCCGGAGATGCAGAAGTAGTGACTGGAACTAAATTTAGAGTAGGGAAGAAGGTTGAAGTATAAATCAATATATGAAAACTAGTATATTACCCTTCATTATCTTCCACCCCTTTCTCTCTCTCTCAGCCTTTTAGTTTCATATATATATTTTGAAGAATTACTTTTTCTTTCTTCTTAAGGGGGATGCAAATATCATATAAATTGTGTGGGAGGAAGTTGTCATTAACCCACTTGGTAACCACTCTGGAAAAGATAATGTGGCAACAGAATCCTATACCTTAATCTGAGGGAGTGACGAATCATTCACGTTCCACTGCCTGTTTTTGAGTGCGACGAGAGAAATATGAAAAGTCACTCTTAAAAAGAATCGTATCAAATCAGTTAAAATATGATTTTAAATATAGATAAATATAATACCCAGGATATATTAAAAGAAAAAAAAAATAAGTCCCTTGCGAGTACGGTTGGGGCCCTGTGCCATTGGATTCGCTGGGTCCTGTGCCCAAGTTTCAGGTCCATGTGCGTCTGAGTCTTGGGCCACATGCCTTAGCAGGGGGAATGGGTCGTGTGAAGAGGATAGTGTCGAGACTTTGTAGAACTCTTTTAAGTTGAATGAACAGCCCAAGAAAAAAATAAAAATTTATTGTGAACAAATTAGGGGCTGCGGAAACTCTAACAAATAGTCAACATGTCGAATGTTTCACTTCAACACTCGACCAAGAAATAATTAAATAACATAAACAACAAAATTTATTAACAAGAAAAAGACACCAACTCCACAAAATAACATCAACATAACTCCGATTAAACCTACGGACGTGTCCACCATGCATGCAACTCTTGCAAATTATGTCAAACTACCCCATCACACCAAAACCCCCTAAAATACACCCAACGCACACAAAAAGAAACCCAGATTAGAACATTTTTAAATGATCCACAACTACCCAACATTTTCATTCACATAACATTTAAGCACCATGGCCATGAGTGGCCTCTTGAGCCTTGTTTTGCACATACTGTCCATACTCTTTGGCCCTTTCCTTCATGTCCCTAGCCTTGTTAGCAATCTTCATCCTAGCATAATCAAGGTGGTCAGATCCTGGCGGGTGTTTTCCGGCAATGTAGTTGTATATCCATGATAGTGCTGACAATGCGGCAACACCGCATCCGCCGGAAAACAAGAACCCGGCGGTGGCTAGGAAAATGACTATCCCGGCAGGGACCAAAATGGGGCTGAAGAGTACTAAAATTGGTGTTACAACAACCAAGGATATGATTGTGACGGTTAAGGTTAACCCTGATAGGAATAAGAGGATTGCACCAATCATAGCTGCTGTTAGGAACTTGACTGTTTGGTGCGTAGTGGGAGCCGAATCATGTAGCCTCTGGCTCATTGGCTTGGTTTGGTGTTGGTCGGACATGATTGAATTCCTTGTTGATTGGATCAAACGGCTGTGATTTGATTTGAAGATGGGATTGGAGAGAGAGAGAACCGGGCGGGGGTGATGAGTGAGAGATGAATGGGGTGTTTATATAGTGGGAATTTTAGGACACGTGGCGGGACAGGTTGGGGTTGGATTTCATCTTCATTGAGATGTGTGACTTTGGGCATGAGCTCGAGGAGAGATGGGTGTGGCGCGTGTTGGGTGTCTCTGCATGCATTTGGTATACGGATGAGCTGGGTTTCTGACGCGTGCAGAAGTAACGCTGATGGACTGGCCAATGTTTTCTTGTAACTAGTATCCATAATTGGGTTGAGTTGGTTTAAGCTTAGCTCGAGTTTGACCCATTTTAAAGAGTTAAATTTGACTCATTTAGAATCGAATTGAGATTAAATTTAATTTTTAAACTTGATTTAATTACGGAGCAAGTTTGAACATAAATGAACTCAACCCTATACAAACTTGACTTGTTTAACATTAAACATTTTTGTATTTTATTTTTTTTATTTTTTGTTTCACAGAAAGAAGAAACCCAACAGTCAAGACTCAAGTAGAGAGCCTCTATCCTTTCCTATCGTGTCCCGTGTCTCGTGTGTATGCCCAACCCTAACTCCAACACCTTCCCTCGCTCTCTCGCTCTCTCGAAAAAACCATTCAAAAATCAGTAAATGTTATGGCTGTCCGTCATATATTCAGGGTAAAAAATCGTCGTGCTGATTTTATGGTTTCCTTAGACCACTCTCATTCTCAAAGACTCAATAAGTTCAGGACTCCTCGTCCTTTGACTGTTTTACTTTCGCTTTTGAAGGATGATGTGAAGATAGCAAAATTCTAAAACTGAGAAGAATTTTTTTCAAAATCAAATAAATTGTAATTCAATTAATTTGATCTAAAAATATTTTGATTAATTTGAAATTATTAAAATTTTAAAAAATTTGATTTTTTTATATATTTAAAAAAATTTTGTAGGTGAAAAAAAAAATTGTTATTCGAGTTCAAGCTTGACCCGAAATGGGCTCGTAGCCCTTTTAATTTTTCGAGCCAAGTTCGAGTCTAGATTTTTTGAACTTTCTAGAGCCAAACTCGAACTCGAGCCCATAAAATTTTAAACGAGCTGAGTCCGAGCCTTGAAAAGCTCAACTCAAAAATCTCGATTGTCAGGCCTACTTGTAACGCTTCTTCAAAAATAACTTTTTTTTTTGAGAATTTTTGCCTTGGCAGTGATAAATGCGAGGACAGAGAAAAGGGCCCATTAAATTTTGATTAAATATAATTAGTTTTGGTATTTTTTTTTGAAAATTTTAATCTTTTATTCGTATATATTTTGTTTTTTATTAAAAGATATTTATTTTAAATAAAAATATTATAAATTCTTATATTCTTTTCATGTAATTTTAATTTCAATTACACTTTTCAACCTTTGATAATACGGGAAGTGTTCATTGTTGTTGAGTGTGTTCTGATGAAAGCGAAAATCGGAGCTCCTTCGAGGCTTCTTATAATTTTAAATTAGGTGTCAGGCTTGATTGGTTTCTCTTTCTCTTTTGTTAGAATAGAAATCATTGCAAAGATTCAATCTTGCTCCCACTATTCAAAGGAAGACCGGGGAAGAATAATAGCTAAAGGGCGACTCAAAAAGGGCATTTCCCAAGCTTTGTGGGTGCTATAGCTGATGGTTAGATCAATTCTTCGTTGCAATTGCTTTGATCCACCCCCTTGGTGAAAAACTGTATTACGCCCTGAGGAATTCCTACCAGCAGGCTATTTTGG